>CM069151.1:37920407-38452907 GCA_035221665.1 Okamejei kenojei | reverse complement strand
TGGTGCAGCTGAATGCTGATGAGCACACAACTAATTCACTCAGATCAAGGAGCCTTGGGGCAGGTTTTCTGAATATCTTAGCCCCATGATTTGTCCCCACAGGGGATGTGTCATTCACTCCCCCCTCCCCGTTTCCAAACCTCATGGCCCATGAGCTCCAGCAGCTGAAGAAGCAACATTAAGTCCCTGACGCACAGCATTGAAGGAGAAATATGTAATAACAACCGTCTACAAGCGTAAACAAAATGACATACAGTAATCTAATGCAAAAACCCTGTGTTGTCAACAAAACCTATCTACGCACAACCAGTCGACATTTCAAATGAGGACCCATCATCTGGGGAACAATGAAGGGTCCAGTTACTAAACGTCTTTTGACCATTTCTCTCCAATAGCTACTGCCTGAGGTCCTCCATCAGCTCTCTTTTTTAAGCTCCATATTCCAGCATCTGCAGTCTCTTGTGTCTCTGATGTTCGTTGTTCATAAGTTTTCCCTACACTGGGGAGACTCGGATGCAAGCTGGGCTTTGCATAAAAAGTTCTCAAGTGTGACCATAGGTTTACAATCTCCTCACCTGTTAATTCTCCATCTGCATTCCACTCCGACCTCTGTCCTCAGCCTCTGACATTGTCCCAGTCAGCCTCAGTTTAGGCTTTCAAGCATTTTACAATTGCGAGGATTGGAATACAGTTCCAATACTCTGAGATCACGATCATTGCCCCCATCTGTTGGATGTTAGTTGGGAATGATTTACTCCCCTTCTCCAAACTCAGCTATTGGTTCTTTAGCTCTATTCATCCCATTCCTTTTACCTTGCTCTATTATCATTTGTGGTATTTAAACTAGACTGTCTTCCACTTTATCACACATTTTCTGTTCTTTATCTCCCTTCACCCGTGTCCCTGTTTAAAACATCTTTGACTCTTTGTCCTGATAAAGGGCCATCGATCCAATATGTTCTCTGTCCACAGACCGGAGCTTAAAATGTGGGCATTTTCAGAATGTACTGTCCTTTCCTTTTTTCAGAGTCGGCAGAATTCAGTTTTTGCATTAAGGCTAACATTTTGCTTGCGTACTCCAATGTTAATCCAAGTACCTGCTGTTGTTTCGCTGCTCACTGTCTGCAGAGAGCTGTTGGTTGAAGTGCAGTTCTAACCATATCGATGGTCGTGGTGTCCTTGCCTTACACACCACAGTAATAACATATATATTATTAAATTGGGATGAGCCAAGCTGGGGAGAGCGCACAAACACTGATTGTCTCTGAGTAATGGCTTAGAGATGTACGGGGAGAGTTGGGATCAGTGCAGCACACTACTCTCATAAATCAACGCTGACAGCGCCTGCACCTCTCCTCATAAACTAATAAATGGAAACAATAGAAGGAGTGAGAGCTGGATGCTGCCTTCTGACTCCCACTACACCGGCTGACTGAACATCGGTTTAACCAGAGCTGGTATCTGATTGCTCATCTTGCACAGTTTGTGTAGTTGAGGCTGGTCTTTGCCTCTCAAACGTTTGGACAGATTAATTGATGCCTTGCACCTGAACAAGGAGCATCCTTTGTACCAAGCCTGAAAATAGATGTTAAGGATTAGCTGTTAGCAACATGTTGTGGCCACGTCAGCCTGGGGATCAGATAAGCAATGCCAGACTTTGTATAAGACCCTTTGTTTATCATCCTTGTCAACCGCACTCCCTCATCCTCACTCCCACCAGGTCTGCAGGAACATATAGAACATATAGATGGCACTGAAAGCATTGGACCTTGTATAAGCACAATGCCCATCCCACCCCCTGCTCACAGCAAAGTAGCTTCTCAGTCTATCTCTCCTACTGACTTCATACTGGCGCTGCAATGACTTTAGCTGTTCTCTCCTCCAGTTCCTCAGTCTCAGTACAGTCCACAACGTCATCCCTTCCAACCTCATCGTAAAACGCATGCAACTGTTTCTCAGATCCTCCCTGTTCCAGAAGGACAACTATATCTGCAGCACTCCACCAATCAGGCCTTTATGGTAGAGTGGCCAGACGGAAGCCGCCCCTCAGTAAAAGGCACATGACAGCCCGCTTGGAGTTTGCCAAGAAGCACCTAAGCAAGATTCTCTGGTCTGATGAAACCAAGATTGAACTCTTCGGCCTGAATGCCAAACATTACGTCTGCAGGAAACCAGGCACCGCTCATCACCTGGCCAATACCATACCTACGGTGAAGCATGGTGGTGGCAGCATCATGCTGTGGGGATGTTTTTCAGCGGCAGGAACTGGGAGACTAGTCAGGATCGGGGGAAAGATGAACAGAGCAAAGTACAGAGAGATCCTTGATGAAAACCTGCTCCAGAGCGTTCAGAACCTCAGACTGGGGCGGAGGTTCACCTTCCAACAGGACAACGACCCTGAGCACACAGCCAAGACAACGCAGGAGTGGCTTCGTGACAAGTCTGTGAATGTCCTTGAGTGTCCCAGCCAGAGCCCGGACTTGAACCCGATCGAACATCTCTGGAGGAACCTGAAAATAGCTGTGCATCAACGCTCCCCATCCAACCTGACAGAGCTTGAGAGGATCGGCACGCAAGAATGGGAGAAATTACCCAAATACAGGTGTGCCAAGCTTGTACTGTCATACCCAAGAAAACTTGAGGCTGTAATCGCTGCCAAACATGCCTCAACAAAGTACTGAGTAAAGGGTCTGAATACTTATGTAAATGTGATATTTCAGTTATTTCCTTTTAATTACGTTGCAAAAATTTCTAAACTCCTATCTTCACTTTTTTTATTAGGGGGTATTGTGTGTAGATGGATGGTAAAAAAAATAATGTAATCCGTTTTAGGATAAGGCTGTAATGTAACAAAATGTGTAAAAAGTGAAGGGGTCTGAATACTTTCTGAATGCACTGTACCTGTACATCCTATAGAGTGTGGGAAGGAACCGAGGATCTCGGAGAAAACCCACACGGTCACGGGGAGAACGTACAGACTCAGCACCCGTAGTCGGGATCGATCGCGGGTCTCAGACGCTGCAAGCGCTGTAGGGCAGCAACTCTACCGCTGCGCCACCGTGCCGCCCAATAGATATGGAAATGGAAATAGATTTTCTGTCTCTCAGAAAAGACCCATTTGGTCCATTGAGTCTATGGCAGCTTACACAGCAACCCTATTCCACACTAATTTTCCCATGAACCAACTCTCCCCATATTCGCATTAACCTCTTCCAGACTCTCACATACACGTTAGGGACTATTTAAAAGCCAATTAACTTACCATCTCAAACATTTTGAGGATCTAGGAGGAAATCAGACCACCCCAGGGAAACCCATAGTCATACATGGTAGCCCCTGATGGATCCTTCCATTGTAACACGATGACATTGAAAAAATCTATCGCATGGGCTTTAAAGTACTTCAAAATACCATATAAATGCAAATACTTTCCTTTCCTCCTTTATCCTGTCTGCTACTTGCTGTTTCCAGCCTCAACCCCTCCATTGTCTGCCGTAGCCTTTTCCACAGGTTTAGTGAGTTTCCAGTGCACTCTGATTTAAACACTCTGGGATATTGGTTATTTACGGAGTTTGAATCCGATTCCCCTGGTGAATTTCTGTATGAGTAATGTTAACACTTTTCTTCCTCCTTCAATTACATGATCTGTGTCATTGTGACAGAAAAGTATAACAGCCACTTAGACTTTATTAATGCAAGATTTCTGTCTCAACCCAGTAACAATGACAGATTCGCACATCTCCCGAAATGTTAAGGGCATGAATATTCATTTCTTCGACTCAATCTTTCCAAGTAACCTAATTATCTTCACAGTAAGTGTGACAGATATATTTAATTAATTGTGAAAGATCAAAAAATTCAATAATGGAAAATAGAATTAATAAAACATCAAATTGATTTGTCTGCTCATCAGGAGGACAAAGCAGCTTTCCAGCAGCATAAACACCAGGCTATTATTAGCAGAGAGATCAGGAGCTGGAGGAGACTATTCGGCCTTTACATCCGATTCACCATTTTCCCTGTTCCCTCTGTCTCTTCATTTCTCTAGATCTCTTTGGCATTAAGAATTATATTTATATTCTTGTTGAACATATTTAATTACCTGGGCACTATGTGCAGAGAATTCCAGATGTTCACTGCCATCCAAATTTTCCAGGTCTTAGCTCTCTTGTGCATGTCCATATGCTGAGGCAGCAAGCCATTCCAGCTATCAGGAATATGCTCTCTGTACCTATGCCCCCTATTGCCATTGGAATGGTGTAAGTTTCACGCATCCCCTTTCATTCCTCTGTAATCCATTGCATGCAGTGACCCAGCTCTGCTCATGTATCAGTCCTGGCATCTCAGCAATCAGACTATCAGGTCCTTTGCTCCTCTTCATCCCAACTTATTCCTGTTATACTTCAGCAAAAGAGACCAAAATTGCACAGAAATCTCTAGATGGGATCTCACCAAGACCCAGTGCAACTGCAGGAAGACATTGTTGTTCCTGTTCTTCAATGCTCTTCCAATGTTGGTCGACATACCATTTGCTGTCCTAATTGCTTATTGTACACGAGGCTTGCTTCCAGTGACTGTGGGGCATGGATACCCAAGTCCCACTGACCCTTCCCCTTTCCCACTCTCTCACCCTTCACATAATATATGTCCTTTTGTTTTTGCAATTGCAGTCAAGAAATTCACATTTACCCGGTCACACAGCCTCTGGCATAGACCTGTCCACATCAGATTGGAACCTCCTTGCATCTTCTCTACAGTCTAATCCCCCCCCCCCCCACAGCTATGTGTCATGTACAAATAAATTACTTTTCAGGTTTTCAGGTTGGGACCCTTCATTGGTCCTGATCCAAATTAGTATCAGTCCTTCCCCTCCACAGATTCTGCCTGACCTGCTGAGTTCCTCCAGCACTTTGTGCTTTGCTCAAGATTCAAGCACCTGTGGTTTCCTGTACCTCCGTCTTCCCCTTTTTATATTGCCGTATTCTTACAAAGACAAATATTCCAAAGCCTGCATGATAAGTTTTGTACTTGAACATTACATCTTCAGTAGCCTGTGTACTTTAAATCTTAAATCTTTCACTGAAATCCACCTGCATTTATGTGACTATTTACCTCATCTATCAATATCTCTGCAACGTTATGTTCGTCTACATGACTTACTATAGCTTTAATACGTGTACCATCAACAAACATTGATATCCTTCTCTCTATTTTATTAAAATCCTGAATAAATAAAGTAAACATTCAAGGATCGAACACGGATCTTTAACCTACTCCCTGGCTTTACCATCTAATCAATAATTTGTCTTAGATTCAATGAGCTTTAATGTTGGCTAACAGTTTCTTATCCTGAATACTGCCTGGAAGTCTACTTAAATATCAATCATAGACATGACCACTGCTTTAGCAGCTCCTTCAAAAAAATAAATTTGCTTCTTTGGACATGACCTACACTTAATAAACTCAATTTTCTAATTCCGCTCAGATACCTCAGAGCAAACAGTCACTTTGGAGATATGAATTCCAATAATTTCACAGGACATATATTGGACAAACAAATTTTCTCACGCTCTGATTTTATTCTCACCTTTCCTAAATGATGGAACTGCATTTGCAAATTCATAATCAAACGAGATAATTCCTAAAGGAAGAGGTTTAGTTTATGGCTAAAGCGTCTAATATTTCTTTACTTGCTTCCTTGAACCCCTTGGTGTGGAAGCTTTAAGGTTTGGGAGATGTTGGTCTTTAGTGCTAATGTTTATCTTGCTTAGAGTTCCAGTCTATTAAGGACTAGTGATCTAATGGCATGAGTTTGCATCTCACCCCCACAGCAGGACAATATATATTCAGATCATTAACAATTAAACAGTTAGTATTTGTAATGATGATCACAAAACTACTAGAGGACCATGGCCACCCACCTGGCTCACTGAAGGTGTTCAGGGAAAACGGTCTGTACATCACCTGAGCGTGATAAGCCATTGATGCCCATTCAGTCAGAGATCATGGGAAGTAATTGCCAACCTCATGGTATGAGCCCGCATTGCGTGAACAAATGCAGTGGAGTGTTGAATAAATTATCTTCTTCCTGTGCTGTGAAGGAAGGCACAATGTGATTATCCGACCGATTTGCTATTTCATTGGTTTAATTTCTAACTTTACTGAACCAACTTTTGAAGACCACCCTCCCTCAATCCTCCCCCCTCCCCGATATCTTTGACATTCCTTTATCTTCCAATGTACATTTGCCTCTTCCTTTCTCTACAAAAGTCTCCAATTAATTGTGTTGCTTTAATGTCTCCCAGTGCAGTCCAGGTAGGCTCAGAGCAGGAATCAAGCTGCCCTGGACTGGGGTATCTGGAACCAGTGGACACTGCCTTAACATAAAGGCTGGATATTTAGGACAGGGCTGAATTCCCTCTACCTGAGGGTACTGAATCTTCAGCATTCTAGCGGCCCTAGAGGCTCATTCGTTGAGTACATTCAGCAAAGACATCGACCGATTTTCGGATAGTTGGACGATCAAAAGATATGGGGTTTGTGTGGGAAAATGGAGCAGGCATGGAGCCAAATTGGCAACTGCTGCTTCTGTGCTCACTGTAATATCTCACTCTTCCCGTCGGTGTTGTTACCTCTTTCATCAATCATGCTGCTTGTTCAGTAACGTTCTTGCCCATTGGGGATACCTCCAGTTTCTGTACACTTTTCTGAACCTACATGTACGTCCAAGTCCTCTCCCTCAGTTGCTCAGCTGTGGCCTTAGTTAATCTTGGCCGAGGTTGTAGCCTGAAGGGATACTGCGCTGTCAGGATATCACCCTCCTGATCTGTTTGTGTCTATGCTAGTTAGCGCAAGAGTTGAATAATAAAATGATGTTGTCACTCTTCAGGTCTTGGCGCAAGCTCCAGGGACTCCCTCACTAAACTCCGTCTCGAAGGAGCTGCTCTCCTTTAGGGGTGCCGTCTGTGTGGAGTTTGCACGCTCTGCCTGTGATCGCTTGGATTTTCTACGGGTGCTCTGGTTTCCTCCCATGTCCCCAAGATGTGTGGGTTTTGTAGGTTAATTGACCTCAGTCAATTTGCCCCTAATGTGTAAAGCATAGATGCAAAAGTGGGATAACACAAAACTAGTGTGAACGGGTGATTGATGGCCGGCATGGACCCGTTGGGCCGAAGGGCCTGTCTTCATGTTATATCTATAAACTAAACTAAACTCTTCATTTACACCCCCTTGGCCTAACTGGAACCATGGTGACCGGAGTTATACCTTTGCAGCAGCTCCGGGCTACTGTCCCTCTGGCCGGAGGGCTGTAATGCACCTTTCAGGACCTGCCATTGTAGCTTTACTCCTTGCTACCCTTCTTCTTGTTCACACAAATCTCAAGTAACCTTCATTATCTTCTCTCGCTTTCACCTACGCAGGTGTCTGACACTCACAACCTCTGCTTCCGGCAACTGCTGTTCTCTGGCGTGATTGTGCCCTGGGGAAAATTATCCAGAAAATCCTCTCACTCATTTAAGCATTAGGATATCTCCAACTCAAGATCCTGAGATGGAGTGTAACAAGGCAATGATATTTCCTGAGTGTTCATAAAAGTTCATTCGCAGGGTGTCAATGCTGGAGTTGTTGCCCACCCCTGAGAAGACATTGGTGAACCCATCCTTCCCCCTCTGTAGATGTTCTGTTGATGTTTCTCTCGCGGTGACGATAAGAAGGAAACCCAGTGATGATTACCGGCGGATGATATATTCCTAAGACATGATGTTGCAGAGCTTGGAGGGGAACCTACTGGTGGCGGTGTTTCCGTGCACCGGTCGCCCTCGTCCTTCAGATAGAGGTTTCAGGTTTGGGAGGAGCTGTTCGGGGAGTAGATGGTGCAGCCTGTAACTGCTGTGCATCATGATGGGAGGATGGGAGGAGCTGCGGGGAGGCTGAATGCTTCGTCATGTGGCTGCTTTGTCCAGGATGGTGCTGAGTTAGAGGCAAGTTCCACTTTACACCTGACCTTCGCCGATAAATGCTGGAAGCTCTTTGGATGTCAGAAGACGAGTCACCAACCACATGTCCAACCTCTGACCTGCTTTTGTAGTCGTGGTATTAAAACTTCAAGTTGATAGTGATCCCCCTCCCTCCACCCCAGGGTGTTAATGGTGGGTGACTCGGTGATGGCAAGGCCAGAATATCCTGGGCTGTATTTCCCCTCTTAGAGCCTGTGAATGGTTGGCTATGCGTGAGGTGAATGTTTTTTAGAAGGAACTGCAAATGCTGGTTTCCATTGAAGATATACACAAAATGCTGGAGGAACTCCAGGGATCAGGCAGCATCTCAGGAGAAAAGTTTAGATTGGTTATTTCCCACTAACCAATTGTAGTGGTTGTTAGTGGTTGCACCGCCTAATATGCGATTTATATTACCAAGCTCTTGCTTACACAATTCAGCCTGAGTAGCTGAATTGTAATGTCCTGCAAACCAATGCTGTAAGTGGACTCTAATAAATATGTGTTGTATCCTGACGTGTGTACGATTTGACTCATTACATGTTGTCAAGGAGTGAGTCCACGTTCACATTTATCAGGTTTTGTTTTTTATATTTGTTTTTTGTGCCTGTTATCTCTATCATGGAAAACCCGTCTCGCCATCCTAGTTCTCTGATCTTTGACTCTGACATTGCTGACCGCTGGCGCCTTTTTGAGCGCGACTACATTTGCATCGTTCACCGCAATGATCATCCAGATGCACATGCTTCTGAGCTACTAAACCTGGCTGCTCCTAAGGCAATGAAACGTGCGGACCGATTTTACTTTTGAGCCTGCTGTTTGAGACACAAACGGTCAGATTCAAGTGCCTGCAGAAACGATTGATGACCCTGCTGTCCTACTTGCAAAGTTTAGACAGTTGTGTGACCTCCCCTCGAACTCTATTATCGAAGGTAACAAGTCTTTTGCTCGTAAGCAACAAGTCGGGAGCCAGTTGCGTGCTTTATCAGCAACTTAAAACACATGGCTGTGCGCTGTCATTTTCGAGATTTATGCGATGAACTGATCTGCGACAAACTCGTTAGTGGTATGCTCAGTGACGAGGTGAGAGACGAATGACTTCGTAACACTGAACTGACTCTTAATCAAGCCGAACACGCCTGTCGGATTGCTGAGATAATGGCTTCTCACACTAAGTCTGTGATCTCTAGCCAGCGCTCCTAGTATACTGTCAACCACAGCCTTCCCCAGCCTGCCAGCAGAGAAGGTCTGCTGCTCGATGTCCTAATTGTAACTATTCTCTTGCTCCGGGTTGGTTCAGTATCGCTTATGGTAAAATTTGCAACTTCTGCAAGAAATTCAACCACTTTGCAAAATGTTGCCGTTCCCGTGTGACTCAATCCGTCTCAAGGCCGAGTTTGTACCTGTTACAACATGAGTTTGCTGATAATGTAAATCGAGAGCTTGAGTTGCCATCCTCCGCTCAGCTCTCTGAAAGTGAAGATACCAATTCATCCATCCACTTCTTCCTCCCTTCCACTAACGAGCAACTTGACCCTGAGGTAACCATGTTTGTGAATAACAAGCCTGTGATCACAAAGATTGACACCAGAGCGAAATGCAATGTCATCTCGTTATCTGAGTTTTTAAAAATACGTAATGCTGAACATGTTGAAAAGACCTTGGCCACACTTTGGGCCCATGGGGGTGATGTTCAATGCCCGCTTGGACAAACTGATTTAAACTGCATCATAGACTCGCAGTCTCATAACCTAAAGTTTTATATCATCAAGGGGGATTCTCAAACTCTGATTGGTATCAATGCATGCCACGATCTGGGCCTAGTCTACTTTGGCCGCGCTAACCATCAACTCTTTATCGCTGAAAGCTCCACTCAGCAAATACTCTCTCAATATGGAGAACTATTTAACGATGAGCTTGGCAAGCTGGCCCTCAAGTTCAGCATCGCCGATGATCCCAAAGTCACTCCTGTGGTTCGAGCCCCACATCGTGTTCCGCACGTCATGCGTGACAGAGTACACAATGAGCTCAAGCGGATGGTCTCCCTGGATGTCATTGCTCAAGTTACTGATCCATCTGACTGGGTTTCCACCATGGGGGTTGCAACAAAGAAGAACAAGGAGGAGATCCGTATCTGTATAAACCCCAGGGTCTCAACACTGCTATCAAACGGCCGTACCACCCTATGCTTACGGTAGAGGAAGTTGCTGCTCATATAGGCAACACATCAGTGTTCTCCAGTCTGGATATCAAAAGTTCGTTTTGGCAGATTTCGCTGGGCCCAGACTTGTCCTACCTTACTACGTTTGACACCCCCTTACGGCCCGTTCTTGCCTTGCTAAATCTGATGTCTACCTGGATCTGCTCAATTTAAGGAACACGATTGATGTCTCATCAAACCCGTGCTGCCCTGCCTGTACCCCAGCAGCTTCTGCAGCCATTGGTCCGTTCTCCGCCCGCAGCCCAGAAACAACTACAATTCAAGTCCAGTAAGCCACTTAAACCTCTCTAGTGGACAGGTTGTTCGCCTCCAGACCAACAAGAGCTATGCACCACAACCCTGCCAAAGAACCGCGCTGCTACCTGGTTAGCGCAGACGGGGCCATTTACATACGCAACCGTCAACATCTCCTTCCTGTGAAGGAACTGCTTCCTGTGACTCCGTATCCAGAGTTCTCGCGTTTTGTAGACCCTAGCACTACCGGGCCGGCTGCTCCACTACCAGAGACTGTGTCCCCCGTGGCCTCTCCACGGCGTTCAGCATTTTGTGTTTATGTGAAGTAAACGGTGCTTGTTTGAATGCAGGCAGGAATATCTCCACTTCTGACCTTACGATGAAAGGAAGGCCGTTAATGAAGTAGTCAGCGGCCATTGGGTCTAGGACACTGCCCTGAGGGACTCCTGCGGTGATGCCCCAGGGGCTGAGTTGATCAACCTCCCTTATCCCAACTCTCTTCCTTTGTGCAAGGTATAAATCCAGTGAGTGGGGAAGGTTCTCCTCAATGCCAATCAACGTCCGTGTTACCAGAGCTCCTCGATGATGCCCTCATTCAAGCGCTGCCCTGAGGTCAGGTGCTCTGTAATGCAGGCACGTGCCGTGAGTAATTGCTCAGGGTAGGCGCTCAGTCCGCTAAAAAAAATATTAACCGCGCATGCGCAGATTGTTCGCTCCGTTAAATAAATAAATAATTAAAATCAGTGACATTTCAATTTGCCCAAGGCTTCCTAGTCCTAGACCAATTGGGGGAACAGTTCCTTTCACAGCGTGTGGAGGGGGTAAAGTTGTGGGGAGGGCACGAGTGTTGAGAATGAGGGTGTCGGGAATAATGCCAGAAACTTACTCACTCACCGCTGCCGCAGCTCTCCGGGCACGAAGTCCCCGCACTGTAGCTGGGGATAGAAGCAGCTCGGGTAGCTACGAGCGGCCGCAGGTACCCGACAGCAGAACTGGCCGCCACCTCAGTGCCTTCTGCTGGCCCGTTCACCTCTGGCAGTGCTCTCCGTCGGAACGCCTGTCACCTTCCATTCGCCGACTTCGCTCATGTCAGCGGCTTCCTGCAAATCCTTAAATTCCCACAGCCGAGTAACCTCAATCGCGCTGTCGGAATTTAAGGACACGAGTGAGGCCAGCGAGCGGCAGGAGAGTGGTTTGTAGACGGAGAGCTGCCAGAGGTGAGCGGGGACCGGCAGAAGGAGCTAAGTTGGTGGCTGTCCGGCCCGGCGGCCGCTCAGCCACCCGAGCTACTTCTCTCCCCCCCCCCCCCCCCCCCCCCCCCCCGGCCTCAATGCGGTGGCATTCCACGCCTCCGTGCAAGGAGCGTCGCAAGTGACATTATCCCAATCCCCTCATTCATAACATTCGTGCCCTCCCCGCAACTTTATCCCGGGCCAGACTCCCCAAACACTGTGAAAGGAGCTCTCCCCCCCCCACACACACCCCAGGAAATACAGTATTTAAAAACATAAACACAAAATGTACTTACCACATTATTGGTACACAAGCTCCATTCTTCTCTCTTTGTTACCTAACATACACTTAAAATATTGACAAACCATATTTGAAAACCCCGCCAAGAAACTTGCTCTGCGCATGCGCAGTAGACCGATGCGCATGCGTAGTGCTGCAAAGGCAGAATTTCTGCTGCCTGCAGCCCCGATTATCATTGACGGCTTCAGGCAGCGCTGACGGCACGTGGGTTGTACAGAGCTTCCCGTGTTACAAGCGCTGCCGATGAAAGGCACGGAGAATTATGCCTACCTAAGAGATCGATCTCTTACATAGGCATAATTCTCCCATGCCTTTACTATTTATATTTAGTTATTACCATGTTATAATTTTAGTCAGGGTAGGCAGTGCCTACCTTGCCTGCCCTGACGGCACGTGCCTGCTGTAATGATATTTGGAACAACATTTGCTGGAAAAATAACGACCAGGATATTCTTGATCATAAACTTCCATACCACGATCCAGACACACAGCCTACACTGTCACTTCCACTTATTTTATTTGTTCGTGCTAATACAATTTTAAATACAATTACTTAAGGTCTAAGTTACATTTAGTAGAGAGATTTAGCCTGATTCAGGTTAATTGGTAGCTAATTAGTTTTATGTTTTGTTTATTAGTTTTATTTCAGTATCCCCTTATCTTCGAGGTCAGGATCAAACCCATGTCTATGGCGCTGTGAGGTAGCAGTTCTACTGCCGCCCCATGGTGTAGATCAGTTCAGGAACCTGATCGTGGTGGGGAGATAGCTGTTCCTAAACCCGATGGTGTGGACTTCAGGCAACGCTTGTATTGAGAAGCTTGTACATGGCCTGGCAGCCATGGGAGTTACATATCTGGCTGCTCATCGGAACAGTTGTGATGAAGGGTCTTTTACCTGAAACATTAGCCTTGCTTCTCTTCCAACAAATGCTGACTGGCTTCCTGAATATTTCCAGCAATTTCTGTTTTTATTTTAGATTTCCACCATCTGCAATTTTTTGGATTTTCAATTCGCACCCCTCAACCATTTTTGTTTGAGAAGTTGATTAACCAGAGCTCGTTAACCAAGAGTCCGAAGAAGGATCTCAACACGAAACATCACCTATTCCTTTTCTCCAGAGATGCTGCCTGACCCACAGAGTTACTCCAGGAATTTCTGTCTATCTTCGTTAACCAAGAGACAGACAGTCCATTCATGAACCCTGTGTCACTCAGCAATTCATTAATCACAACTCATGAACTTTGGGCTGGACAGAGAATCATGAACGATAGGAAGGGTCTTACTTTGGTGCCCATGGACATCATATTTATTCAAGCTCTTGAAGCCGTGCTGATGTGAAGGCAACAGATCTCAGGAGCCCACCCGGTGAAGGCAGGCGTCCATGACAAAATCCATCACTGCCTCTATTGTGTCAGCACAGAATGAGCGCAAATCAAGAGCTCACGTCTGTCTGACAACAATGATCCTTGCCCTCTGAAATGCTCTAGTGGCAAGGAGCATCTCGCAATAGTAACTCTGAGTCACTGCAGCGTGACCTTTCGTGCCATGTTTCCAATCCCCCTCCATGACTCTTAGTCTGATGAAAGGTCTTGACCCGAAACCTCGCCCATTCTTTTTGTCCAGAGATGCTGCCTGACCCGCTGAGTTACTATAGTATTTTGTGTCGACCTTCAAATCCACTGACAGGATCAGTGATCCATCTTCAGTGTCCATTGCTCCCAACATCGAAAGTCTGATTGCACTCAGCCAGTGCTGTTGAATGGGTCACATGGCACATACGCCAATGCACCACACTCCATCATGGCAAGAGATTAGGAAGAAATCTCCTTTTTGCATGTTTTCACAAATCTGCTGACAATTGTAACATCATCACTGATGTGTGTGAATCTGTGGCATGTGATCTCTCAAAATGGCGACCGCCCTGAAGGTATCGAGCTTCTTGTATCTTTTTGACAGAAACCAGGTGAAATTGTTGAGGAAAATGATCAACCCTCCTGCCCCCAACAAGACCACTATGCTCTGCACTTGGACTCCTCAGAACCCTTCGAACTGGAGTGAAAACAAGTTATATATCCGACCCTTGGGGGCTGTCCAAAAAAGAGAAGGAATAGGCACAGGAATCTAAACGCTTTGCACTAACTCATTGCCTTGCTCAGCCTGCGGGAGACCCCATTAACCGATGAGCAGCAGGAGTGCTTTGCCGAAGTAGCGGTGGGCTGTGGGGCATTCTCCAGGCTGGGGGTTTATGAAGTGATCAACTGTTTCATCACAGCTTTCAAGCTGCTTTAATGCAACGAAAAACAAGTTAACAGATCCAGACAGATACAACAACCTTTGGCACCAAGAGCAAGGTAAATGAATCTAATCTAAAGAAATGAAGGATAGCCAGAGCAGAATAAAAAGAATGAAAAAGTAAATCACAGCCAAGAGGCAATCCCGGGAGATCAGACAAGCCAGCCAGTCAATCCTGATCACGGCATTCTGCAGGGAAATACTCCAGATTATATTTATAAACCTGCCCAAGCCTTCAGGGGCCAGTGAAAGCACATCAGCAAACCAGCCCTCGGTACCCGGGAGAGCCACTGCTCAGCTCCAACTTCCTCTCCTCAACATGATCGTAAACACAGTTTGAATCTGTGACCCAAACGACAAAAAATAATCCATTTTCACATTGGTTATTTTCCCCTGTCTTCCCCTGGCCCACTAAAGCAGGAGAGTGCAATTTGGGGCAATTCAGTAGTGACATGATTTCAGCCTGGATATGCAAACTGCACATCAGAAATACCACGCTCACAATCACATTCTCGCACACTCACACTCTCACCCACACACTCACACTCTCACACTCACACTCACAAACTCACAGTCCTTCACTCACACTCACACTCACAGTCCCTCACCTACAGTCTCACACTCACAGTCCTACACCCACACTCACAGCCCCACACTCACAGTCCCACACTCACACTCAAACTGTCCCACACTCACACATTCACACTCACACACTCGCAGTCCCACATTCACACTAACACATTCACATTCACACTCACAGTCCTTCACTCACACTCTCAGTCCCACACTCACAATCTTTCGCTCACACTCACACACTCAGTCCCACACCTGCACTCTCACACACACTCATGCACTCACAGTCCCACACTCATACACACATTCACAGTTCCACATCACACATGCACACACTCACAGTCCCACACTCATACATTCACACTCTCACAGTCCCACACTCACAGTCCCTCACCTGCACTCTCACACACACTCACACCCTCACGTCCCACACTCACAGTCCCACACTCACACATGCACACACTCACAGTCCCATACTCACATTCCCACGCTGAAACATTCACACACACACAGTGCCACACTCACACACTCTTAGTCCCACACACAGTTCCACACTCACACACTCACAGTCCCACACGCACACAGTCCTTCATTACACTCATATCCCCTCACCTAGTCTCACACTCACAGCCTCACTCTCATACACACCCAAAAGCCCACACACTACACCCCACAGTCCCACACTTACCACACAGTACCACACTCACACACTCACAGTCCCACACTCTCAACACACTCACAGTCCCACACTCACAGTCCCACCACTCACACACTCAGTCCCACACTTCACAGTCCCCACACTCACACACTCACAGTCCCACACTCACACACTCACAGTCCCACACTCACACACTCACAGTCCCACACTCACACACTCACAGTCCCACACTCACACACTCACAGTCCCACACTCACACACTCACAGTACCACACTCACAGTCCCACACTCACACACTCACAGTCCCACACTCACAGTCCCACACTCACACACACTCACACACACACTCAGTCCCACAACACACTCACAGTCCACACTCACACAACACTCCCAACTCACAGTCTCACAGTACACCACACTCACACACACAACACTCACACTCACAGTCCCACACTCACACACTCACGTCCCACATCACACACACACTGTCACACTCACAGTCCACACATCCTGTCACTCACACTCACAGTCCCACACTCACACACACATTCGCAGTTCCACACTCACAGCCTCACACTCACACACACAAATTCCCAAACTCACAGCCTCACACTCACAGTTCCTCACTCACTGTCCCACACCCACAGACTCAGTCTCGTACTCACACACTCAGTACCACACTTACACTCCCTCATTTACAGTCTCACACACACACACACCCTCACATTCACAGTCCCACGCCTGCACCAGAGACATTCAACCCTTTCCACTGTTCACACAAACCACTCCATCCTTGTTGCCCTCTGTTACTCTTTCAGTCTCATTCTTGGATTTAAATTCACCTTGGTCAGATCTCCTTTGAACTCTGCAAAGTTAGCCCTCCTCCAGTTCAGTGTCTTCACAACAGAGATGTTTGTGCTTGTTTCTAAAGTTCTGTAGTCAGGGTGGTTAGCGCGAGGAATAGTGCCCCAGATCTGGCTCCAGTGCAGCAGGGAACTGTACGGCATCATCATAATCTATGCTACAGAATATTATAACCATCGTTTCAAAACACTCTTCTTCCCAGACATGTTTCACTTGCCCCACTTCATTCTTCAGAACTAGATCTAGGATTGCCTTGGAAGTAAACTGATCATGACACTCCCTTTCTTCCCATTGTCACAGAAGGAAGTTGGTTCAGCCCATCGAGTTGATGCTAGCCCTCAGTGCAATCCCATTCCCCAACTAATTTCCCCGCTAATCTATCCTTATCAATCCACATTCTTATCACCCCCCTAGTTTCTACCACTCACTACCCATGTACGTACTCGGGGCAATGTACTGTGGCCAGTTAACCTCCCATCCTGTATGTCTTGGAGGCGTGAGGACATTGTGGAAAAGCTCAGGCAGTCACAGGGAGATTGTGCAAACTCCACGTGTACAGCGCCAGAAGACAGGATTGAACCTGTGTCCCTGGAGCTTTGTGGCAACAGCTCCATTAGCCATGCCAGTGTGCTACCTTCTGCAGGTGAAATCATGATTTCTTAGCCCGTCCATCCCTTACAATTACTTTCCGTGTAGATATAAGATTATTCTACCGCCGTGTTGTTACTTCTCTAAAGCAATTACACCCTTTTGCAACTAGCCCACAAACTTGCTCCTCTACACCTTTCACGCTCTCCTGTAGCCGCTAGTCCCCACTCATCAGCATAACAGCTCCTGCACTCTTCCTTAATCTAACTAAATAGAAACTGGCTACGGACCTTAATCTACTTCAGCCCTTCCGTGCACTGCTAAAATAGCTTTGATTCTTTTTTTATCCTTCCTGAATGCAGCATAGCCGGGACAATTAATTGTTCATTGTTCCCTAGCTTGAGCCAAATTTCCGATTATTGCCATTATATCACAATCCCTTGAGGCTACTTATGCCTACAGCTCATCAACCTTATTTACCATGTTCCAGACATTTATGCACATGCACGCTAATTCCATTTTTATCTGCCTCACATTGCACTACCACCTCCCCCATTCCTGTCTGGTCCCATCTTTTGATGAGCTACTTTGTTATTCAGACGCTGCTTTTCCTTTGTGTGCCCTGTGGATCCATTATTTTACCAAGTCCTCTCCCCCACCAGAAATTTCTAAAGCAAGAAAATTAGTTTAATCTTCAGCTTAAACGAAACAGTTCGATCAACGCGCTGTTTACACAAAAGCATGCCTGGGTTTCGCGGTGAAACCTCATTCTCACCAAATTCTTGTTGTCCCTCAGTCGGTAGATTCTCACTTTGAAGAACGTTGAATTCTCACCTGATCCGCTGCCAGAGGGAAGAGGAGGAGGGGGAGGAAGGAGAAGATTGTCATGATCTACAAATTCACATTGGGGCTTCTTCACCGGGCAATCTGCCCCAGATGGCAGTGAATGCACCCAGCACCAGCTCGGTGCTAGCGAGGAGAGGATCTCGATAACAGGCCAGTAGTGTCTCTCTAACCCTAATGAGGCCCATAAATAGGGATGCCAACATTCTCACTTCCAAATAAGGGACAAATGGTCAAAATAAGGGACAAATTCCCGACGGCAATTCATTGACCGACTAGGCAGTGGCTCGGCGAATGATAGAAACATAGAAAATAGGTGCAGGAGGAGGCCATTCGGCCCTTTCGAGCCAGCACCGCCATTCATTGTGATCATGGCTGATCGTCCGCTATCAATAACCCGTGCCTGCCTTCTCCCCATATCCCTTGACTCCACTAGCCCCTAGAGTTCTATCCAACTCTCTCTTAAATCCATCCAGTGATTTGGCCTCCACTGCCCTCTGTGGCAGGGAATTCCATAAATTCACAACTCTCGGGGTAAAAACGTTTTTTCTCACCTCAGTCTTAAATGACCTCCCCTTTATTCTAAGACTGTGGCCCCTGATTCTGGACTCACCCAACATTGGGAACATTTTTCCTGCATCTAGCTTGTCCAGTCCTTTTATGATTTTATTTGATTCTATAAGATCCCCCCTCATCCTTCTAAAAGGATGAGTTGGCCTGGGTGCTGGACTGCACACAAAGCCCAGCAGGTGGGCCAGCTGAGTTCTGGCCCGTTGTGCGCCAAACATGGCACCCCATCCAACTCATGAACCGATGATCGGCCATGAGAAGGAGCAGTGGTGGTGTTGGCGGTAAGCGAAGGCCAGACGGCTGGCCGTGCTGCTGACTGACGGGGTCACGGGCGAGGCGCTGCTGCTGCACTCCATTGGCTGCACTACGTCAGGAAGGGTGAGGCGGGGCTGGACGCGGCGCTCCGACCCGACAGTCCCCTCGACCCAAGTAGTAGCAGTCAAATACAGGACAAGGGCAGTTTAGCCCAATATGCGGGATGTCCCGGCTAATAAGGGACAGTTGGCAACCCTATCCGTAATCTACGCCGCATCTGCACCCGGGATGAGGTGTTCCAGACCAGCGCATCTGAGATGTCCTCATTCCTTAGGAAAAGTGGGTTCCCCTCTTCTATTATAGATGAGGCTCTCACCAAGATCTCCTCTATATCCCACAGCTCTTACTGCCCATCCCCCTACTCATAACGAGGACAGAGTCCCCCTTGTCCTCACCTTCCACCCCATCAGCCGGCGCATACAAAATATAACCCTCCAACATTGGCTACATCTTCCCATGTCCTCCCTTTTCCACTTTCCGCAGAGACCATTCCCTCCATAACTCCCTGTTCAATTCATCCCTTCCCACCCGGACCACCCCCTCCCTTGGTATTTTCCCCTGCAACCACAGGAAATGCTATACCTATCACTTTACCTCCCCTTCAACTCCATCCAAGGACCTAAACAGTCTTTCCAGGTGAGGCAGAGGTTTACCTGCACCTCCTCCAACCTCATCTACTGCATCCATGGTCTTCCCTACTTCAGCAAGACCAAGCGTAGGCTCGGCGACCGCTTCGCCCAACACCTCCGCTCAGTCCGTACTAACCAAGATAAGTCCGTCCGTACTGATCTCCCAGTTGCCCAGCACATCAACTCCCCCTCCCATTCTGAATCTGAGCTTTCTGTTCTGGGCCTCCTCCATTGCCAGAGTAAGGCCCAGCGTAAATTGGAGGAACAACACCTCGTATTTCCCTTGGGTAGTTTTCACCCCAGCGGTATGAACATTGACTTCTCTAATTTCAGGTAGTCTTTGCTTTCTCCCTCCTTCCACTCCCCCTTCCCAGCTCTCCCACATAGTCTGCTGTCTCTGCCTCTTCCTTTTTTCCCCTCTTCATCTTAAGATCCCCCCTTTTCCCCCTGCTGCCCCCCTCTCCACTGAAGGTTCGAGGCCAGGATCAAACTTTAAACTGTAACTCTGTTTCTTTCCCCACAGGCGCTGCCCGATCTGAGTATTAAGAGCATTTTCTGTTTTTATTAATGCTTGCCAGCATCTGCAGGGTGTTTTTTTTCCTTTTTGCTAGAAATGGCTCCCAGGAGTGGGTCATTGTCCAGGGTCAGCCCTGCCCACAGGAAGCCTCTCAAGCAGTTTGCAGAATGCAAGGAGTGAATCTCTCCTGTGATCCTAGATACTCCCTGACCTGTGAAGTATCTTCAGCATTTTATGGTGTCTGATCTGACATTTGATCACTGTCCTACAGAACCTGAAGTGATAAGTATGGTTGTATGGATGCGAGTTCCTTGATTGATAAGTGGCAGATAACGCAGAGACTTTGAAGAAAGCCGTCTCCACGAACAAAATACTTTGTGCTGAGCTGTGCAGTAGCAAGGCCTGTATTAATATCCTCCATTCTCTCTCACACTGTATCATTATCCTCACAGAATCTCAAAGTCATTTGAATATATAGAAGCCCAAGGAACCTATAAGGATTACTTATGACTAGAAACAACAACCAACAGCGAGACTAAGCAGATGGATGCTGAGAAAGGGAGGTGTGATCCAGAAACTTACAATTCTGGAAAGGTTCAACGGCATGGATGTGGAGAATTAGTCCCACTTCTGGGGCAGTCCAATAATAGAGGCAGTACTTTTAAGATGGACATTAATAAACCCAATAAACCCAAATATAACCCATGTGATGAGACTGTGGCTCTTACTGCCATATGGATTGGTTAAGTAAAAAGCATAGAATAGCTTTCTGGGATGCTTGGTCATAATCATAATCATATTTTATTAGCCAAGTATGTTTTGCAACATACGAGGAATTTCATTTGCCACACAGTCATACCAATAAAAAACTACAGAACACACAAAATACATTTTAACATAAACATTCACCACTGTGTCTCCTCCACACTCCTCACTGTTATCGAAGGCGAAAAAAAGTTCAATCTCTTCCCTTCTTTGTCCTCCCGCGGTCGGGGACCTCGAGCCTCCCGTTGACGGGACGATCTTGACTCCCGTAGCCCTCATTTGGGCCCTCTGTGTCGGGGCGATCAAGCTCCTACATCGGGGGGAATCTCAGCTCCCACACACCGGGCGATCTACCCCAGGTCGGGAACTGGTCGAAACCTTCTGCGACTGGAGCATCCCGACATCGGTCTCTACCCCAGACTGTGAGCTCCTCGATGGTGAAATCCACAGGCCTCGGTTGGAGCATCGATCGCAGGCAAGAGATCGCAGGCTCCGATGGTAAGTCCACGTCCCAGCGGTAGGGCTCAAAGTCAGTCCCGAGCAAGGCCTCCAGCTCCACGATGTTAGGCCGCAGAGCGACTGGAGATACGATCCGGAAAACAATTGCATCTCCTGCAAGGTAAGAGATTGAAAAAAAATTCCCCCGACCCCCTCCCGCATCCCCCGCATAAAACAAACCAGAGATGTTGGTTTGCACAAAATAACACATATTGCTGAAGCAACTCAGTGAGTAGGCAGCATCTCTGGAGAATATGGACAGATGACATTGCGGGTCGGGTCCCAAACCGTGTTCTCCAGAGATGCTGCCTGACCCGTTGAGTTACTCCAGCAACTTGTGACCTTTTGGAAGTTTCTTGTCAGGAACCTTATCAAAGAGAACTGATGGGAGGACAGATATCATTGTTACCCTGTTGACAAGAGCGTGATCACTAACTCAGCTCGAGTAATCCCTCCCCCTACTTCATTTCCGGTCTCAATTGATGTTGACCATAACTGTGCCTCATAGATCCTCCAACTAAGTTATCACAAGTACAGTATGGGTGAGAACCAAGGCACGTGCAGAGATAAGCGGAGTGTGGACGGGAGCATCACCGGATGAGGCAGTCATTTCAGGGATCCTTTTTGGGAACTTCCAGGAAGTGGCCTAATTACCCTCATTGCTCATTCCGTATTGTTTGTTCTCCTGGTGATTTGAGAATATAAACCTAATTAATTTTTGGCTCGTAGATCTCAGCGATTATTCATCATTGGGGGATGCACTTAATTTGTGGAAATGGTGAAAAAGCTTTTAGTTATGCATTGCTAATGTTCCAAAAACGAGGAGGGAATTCTATACGTTATCTTTCAGGGAGATAGATAGCGGTGTAGTCTGTGTTGATCCTTTCAAGTTTACGTGGATTCAAATGAAAAAAGGTTTGTTTCATTTGACTGTCTCATGTTCTCAGAGCAGCCGAGGTGAACCCGTCCCACGCGCTCCGTAACTAGTTGCCAGGTTATCTGTGCAGCATTCCCTTTGCACCAGCAGCAAGCGTCAGCCAAGAGCTGTACTTGGTTCATCTGCCAGTTAATTATCCACTTTCCTCCCAAATGTGGCCCAATCTCTCCATGTCAGTTGGTGAACGTAGCTTATATTCTTATCAGAATGGTTGTATTGCTAACATTGCCAATTTACCTCCTGTGTACTAGTTTTGTCCGCATGTTCTCACGACTGCACCGGGACAGTGCAGTTGTGAGTCTCTTCATTCCAACTGACTGACCACACACTTAGTGGTAGTTTTTCAATTGGGTTCGCTATTTTCCACATGAACACTGCATTCTGACAGATCAACTAGTAGGAGTTATTTTGGATCTCTCTGACAGGTAACAGCATCTTTTAAAGATGTTGGCGGAGCCAGTTGGGGTAAAGTGAATATCAACATTGGCTCCACTTTATCTCTCCTGTCCCACTATCCAGGGAAGCAGCAATATATTTGCACTTCCCACAATTTAGTGGATGTCTCTCAGTGCCACAACACGGTGATCCCAACACCTGAGAGGCTAAACAAGGATGGGGCGACTGCTTTTTCAGTTCAGTCCACCCAGGTGATCCAGATCATCCAGTCACCCTTCACTTTAATTCTCCATTCCACACCACACTTGATCTCATCATCGCTGACCTTCTCCCTGATTTCCAAAGTAGGGCCCAAGAGACATAAAAAGCTGCAAATGCTGGAATCTTAAGCAAAACACAAAGTGTAAGGCGATCCCTCCAGAGATGCTGCCTGACCCACTGCGTTACTCCAGCACTTTGTGTAAGACCGAGGAACTGTATCTCCATCTGGGTGTGCTGTACTTTGGAACAATAATAAATGTAACAATTTCAGGTAACTACCCTTCTTTTCTCTTTCCACATATGTTGTATATTTTTCTGTTTCAATTTGTTTCATGTTCTTTCTCTTCTGTCTAGCCTTTGTGCCTTTAGACAGTTGTTGCCTTGATAACATCAGTCTGCATCTTATCATGGACATTTCCTCTGTTATCTACACCCCGACCCCTCCCTGCAATTAAAAGGCACCATTTCCTGACTTTCCCACTTCTGGCGCAGGGCCCTTGATGCACCGTTCACTCATGTTTCTCTCCTCGCAGGCGCTGCCTGACCTGCTGAGCACCTCCCGCTATCTCTGTTTTACTTTGCGCTTTCCAGCACCGGCAAGATTTCTGCTGCTGACTCTCTCCCTGATGGCACAGCCGTCTCAGAGGCAGCCAAGCGCCTGGCCCTCTCACTCACCCCTTCCTTTAGGAATCATCCCCAGCAGAAGCCGTGTTTAAGCATGCACTCGGAGGAAGAAGAGAGCCGACAGGGCTGCCTTGCCCTTTATGTTTCTCCTGTCACTCTGAGCTGGTTTGAAATTATTACAACTTTTCTACATAACTGCACTCCTAAAAATGATGGATGATGGTGCTGGGAGCGGGGCAGTTTTCGTGCCTGAGATTACTGTGACATTTCCTGTGCCACACTCTCGTTATCACCACGCTCAGTGGAATACGGGAGGACTTTGTGACTTCAGTATCTTTCCCGGTGGGATCCAGACAGCTTCCCCAATCACGGAGAAGGCCTTTTGTTTCTTTGTCAGGACTTGCTTTAAATTCACACTAGCAAGAATATAAGAAAAGCATGACGTTTTTGTTAACCCCTCATTGGCTGCTGTTCTGTTATTGAAGCCATGCGTTTGTCTTAACCTGCAAAATTAGAAGCTGCTCTCGCTACACCTCACTAGGATCCATGCTGAGGAAAATCCTCCCCTTCCCCTGCACTTCCGGATCAACGAATGTTAATGACTGGACATGTTTTAAAATATAACCTAGATCTTACAGGAGGTTACAATGGCACAGCTGGTGGAGCTGCTGCCTCACAGCGCCTGAGGCCCAGATTCGATCCAGACCTCAGGTGCTGTCTGTGTTGAGTTTGCACGTTCTCCCTGTGACCACATGGGTTTTCTCCAGGTGCTCCGGATTCCACCCACATTCCAACAGGTGAAAGGCCCCTGTAAATTGCCCCTAATGTGTAGGAAGTGATTGCGGAAGTGGGTTAGCATAGAATGAGTGTGAATGGGTGATCCATGGTCAATGTTGGACGGTGGGCTGAAGGCCCAATTTCCATGCTGTATCTTTTGGGGTTTTCAAAAAAATGAATGCAAATTACTGTGGATTCTAGAAATCCAAAATAAAATCTAAAAACATTTAAATCTTTTTAGGATCAGGTGGCAACCATGGGGAGAGGGGAACATGGTCAACCTTTCAGAGCTAAACATCTTGTTTTGTAGTTGGGGATATTTTCCTTATGTGGCTCATGGTGTGAAATCTGTAGTCAGAAGCCTGCTTCTGTGCTGTGTGAATCCATGTGACAAGTATTTCAAGTGTCCGAATTCATCACCCCACTCAGGCATGGAAATCGCTATCAAAATATGGAGGGGACCGGGGGACAGGGGGGCCGCGCGTGCATGCGCACACTCACGCACACACGTGAGGCTGCGGAGGCTCGTTCCAGCGCTAAATGCAGCTCAAATCTGTCTGTCTCGCCGGGTTAACCTACAGCCCTGCCTGGACTTGCGGGAAATATGGCCCAAGTTCACAGCCAGCGCGGAGAAGCAGCGCTGATGTCCCGTCAGTCCAATCTGGTGGGACAGGCAGAGTTGAGCTGGGTTTAGCGCTGCTTCTCTGCATTGGCTGAGGGCCGGGGGGCACAGCTCCCTTCTGACTCCCGACGTCTCTGGCCACCCCCGGGCATGGTAGGGGGTATCCAGAGACATCCCGTTCCCACTCGGGTGGGGATGGGATTGCGTCGGAAAGCCGGGATCGATCCTGGTTGCGGATGAGGCGCAGGTCTGTGCCAAGAGTGTTTTGGCATGTCTCCCTCCTCCAATCACCACACTCTATCCTCAGTCCCACCCTCCCCCCTACTCCTCCCTCCTCCAATGATCGCGCTGAATCATCATGTCACGCCACCATTGCCTGCTGACCGACGTCTCTCTCGTCCAATCGGCACCCTCGATCAGCAGTCCCACCCCCACTGTCTCGCGGAAAGCGATTTCACCGGGTTTTAAAATCCGGATTACAAAAACTGTGGAGGGGGGGGGGATCCGTCCCCCATTTCTCAATCTGCCCCGGGATTTCCGCCCCTGACCCCACTGCAGGTGAACTCGCTAGAATTTAGAAGACTGAGGGGGGATCTTATAGAAACATACAAAATTCTTAAGGGGTTGGATAGGCTAGCTGCAGGAAGATTGTTCCCGATGTTGGGGAGGTCCAGAACAAGGGGTCACAGTCTAAGGGGGAATTCCTTTAGGACCGAGATGAGGAAAACATTTTTCACACAGAGAGTGGTGAGTCTCTGGAACTCTCTGCCACAGAAGGTAGTTGAGGCCAGTTCATTGGCTATATTTAAGAGGGAGTTAGATGTGGCCCTTGTGGCTAAAGGGATCAGGGGGTATGGAGGGAAGGCAGGTACAGGATACTGAGTTGGATGATCAGCCATGATCATATTGAATGGCGGTGCAGGCTCGAAGGGCCGAATGGCCTACTCCTGCACCTATTTTCTATGTTTCTATGAAGGACTGTGGCGAGTCCCAACTCCCATCAGGCAGATCAAACAAAATCTGTTTCATGACGTTACCTCAAGAGCTGCTAATAAACCAGAAGGAAAGTCATTCTTTGGAGGATTATACTGGTTGCATATAATTTTAACTCTCCCTCCTACTCCTACACGAAACTATCTGCCCTCACCTTTCTCCATTGTTGCGGAGAAACTAATTGGAAAAAGAACATCTCATATTTGGGTAGCATGAGGATTGAATTTTCCAATTTCAATCCACACCCCTGGTGTTCTCTCACAGACACCAACCTGTCCACCTGTTTTTCTTTTTTTATTAGACGTAAGTACATATTAATAGAATATACTTCTCACATACATTCGTAATATTATTAATATTAACAATTATGTCATATATTTCTATACTTTATTTTGCAGGTAAGAAAAGATAGAGAAAAATAAAGTAAGAGTAGGAAATCAAAAATAAAGAAATGAATGGAGTATTAAAAAAGTTATCCATCATTGGAGATATATCCATGATTTGTTATACATGATTCTTCATCTATTCCATTATTCAGGCTTCAGTCAGGCTCTCGTACCGAGCCATTTTGACCCTTTAGATATTCAATAAATGGAGACCATATTCCTCTGAAAAGATCCAACGTGTCCAATAGGACAAGCCTTAATCTTTCCAGATGAAGTGTCTCCGACATTCCTGTAATCCACATTTTCATTGTGGGGGATGTGGGATCTTTCCAAAATGTCAATATTAATTTTTTCCCAATTATTAAACTGTAATCAATAAATATTCTTTGATTCGTTGTTATTAATTGATCTGTTTCTAATATTCCCAGTATTAATAACTTTGAGTCAGGGATCAGATTCATATTAACAACATTCGAAATTATCTTAAATATCTCTGTCCAAAATTTAGTAATTTTTACACAATCTGTAAATGAGTGCGTTAAGTTAGCTTCTAAGTGCTGACATTTATCACATGTGGCAGATACATTTGAGAAAATACTATGTAGTTTGGATTTTGAATAATGTAGTCTATGTAATATTTTAAATTGTATAAGAGAGTGTCTAGCATTTAACGAGCAGTGGTGTATATGTTGTAGACTTTCATCCCATATTTCAGGTCTAATGATTTGACCTAATTCGTTTTCCCATGATTGCCTATATATTTCTGTCATTGGGACATCGTTTTCCAGTAAAATATTATAAATATATGATATCAATTTTTCTGTGTTTGGGTGTTTATTTAGGCATTCATCTAAAATCTCTGTCGTTCTATTTCTAATTTCCTGGGTATTTGCTTTTACATAGTCTCTAATTTGTAGATATCTAAAGTAATCTTTTGAATGTAATCCATAAATTTGTTGTAATTCTTGAAATGAAAGGAAAGAATTTTCCCTGTAGAGATCTCCCATCTTATTAATTCCATAGTTTTTCCATTGTAAAAAAACCTTTGTCCATCATTGATGGTTTAAATGTAACGTTATTTACAATGGTAAGGGCTAGTGGTATACATTCCGATTTTAATGTTTTCTTTGTTTCCAGATACGTATTCCACTTCCTATTATAAAGTTTTCACTATAGGTTTTCTTACCTATTTTAATATTGGCGAATAAAATCGAACTAATTTCAAAAGGCGAACAATCTTCTTTTTCCATTTTTAACCAGGTTGGTTGTTTATCTGCCTCTACAAACCAAAAATTCATATTTTCAATATTAACTGCCCAGTAATAAAACATAAAGTTTGGTAGTGCTGGACCTCCATTTATTTTTGGTTTACATAAATGTTTTTTGTTTATTCTATGGCTCTTCTAATCCCAGATAAAGTTGGTGACTTCTTAAAAAAATCAACCTTCTTAAAAAAATTTTAGGAAGATATATCGGAATCAATTGGAAAAGATATAGTAATTGCGTGAGAAAAATCATTTTTATTGCATTAATTCTACCTAGCATTGAGATAGGTAATGTTTTCCAATATAAAATGTTCTTATTTAATTTATTCAATAAAAGTGGAAAATTAGATTTAAATAAAGAGTCAAATCTTTTTGTTACATGAATTCCAAGATATTTGATTTTTTCGTTTGCTATCTTAAAAGGAAATTGATGTATTATATGTAAGTTATTTACCATTATTGGCATAAGTTCACTTTTATTCCAATTAATACTATATCCTGAAAATAATCCAAATTCAGATATTAATTTTAGTAAATTTGGGATACTAATTTCCGGCTTTGTAATATAAAGTAATACATCATCCGCATATAAAGACATTTTATTTTCAGTATCTCTGGTGTCATATCCATATATTTCAGGATGTAATCTCACCCGTTGAGCTAAAGGTTCTATTGCAAGTGCAAACAGTAGTGGGGATAGAGGACAACCTTGTCTGTAGCCTCGGAATAGATTAAATTTAGTTGATAGCATTTGATTTGTTATTATTCTGGCGGTTGGATTAGTGTATAATAATTTAACCCAATTAATAAACTTCTCTCCCAACGTAAAAGTTTCCATAACCAAAAACAAATAAGACCATTCCACCTGGTCAAAGGCTTTCTCCGCATCTAACGAAATAATTGCTAGGTCTTTATTAATATCTCTTTTTGAATATATAATATTGTATAATCGTCTCAAGTTATATGAGGAATATTGTTTTGGTATAAATCCTGTTTGATCGGGGTGAATTAATTTATTAATAACTATACTTAGTCTTTGTGCTAATATTTTGGTTAGTATCTTTTGATCAGTATTTAAAAGAGCTATAGCTCTATATGATCCTGGGTCATCCAGGTCTTTGTATATTTTAGGTATAAGTGTTATAATAGATTCATTTAATGTTTCTGGTAGTTTCTGGTGAGTATAAATATATTCATAGAGTGTCTTCAGACGTGGTGCAATCAGATCATAAAATGTTTTATAAAATTCCGAGCCTATACCTTCTGGTCCGGTGTTTTACCATTTTTTAATGATCTGATAGATTCTTCGATTTCTTTTACTGAAATTTCAGCATTTAATGATTCTCTATTTTGTGAATCCAACCCATTCAGATTACATTCTTTTAAAAATGCTTCTATTTCTATCTTGTTTTCTGTCGTTTTAGCTGAATATGAATGTTTATAATATTGCAAAAATCTCTCATTAATATCTTTAGGTTGTACTAATGGTTCGCCATTATATGATTTAATCCTATGGATTATTTTTTCTCCCTCCATCTTTCTTAATTGACGAGCAAATAATTTTTGAGGTTTATCTCCAAATTCAAATTGTAATTGTTTAGTGTATTGGTAGAGTTTTACAATTTGATCTGAGTATATTTAATTTAATTTATATTTCAGTGCAGCGATTTTATTATGTGTTGTTATGGATGGATTAGCAGCATTCTCTGTGTCTAATTGTTTAATCTCCTTTTCTAAATCCTGTTGTTCCCTCCGATTCTTTTTATTATAAAATGCTTGAGAAGAAATCATAATTCCACGGGCATATGCTTTAAAGGTTTCCCATAATAGGGAAGAGGATATTTCCGGTTTATCATTTATTTCAAAGAAAATCTTGATCTGTTCTATAATATATTCCTGAGTTGCCTTGTTTTTTTAAATTTGTGGATTAAATCTCCATTGTCCCCGTTTTTCCGTTTTACCATTTATTTTAATCATAAATGTTAAAGGTGCGTGATCTGAGATTATAATGTTATGGTATTTTGAATTGTAAGTAAGTGAGATAAGTTTAGCGTCAACCAAAAAATAATCTATTCTTGAATAGGTTTTATGTACAGGTGAATAAAATGAATATTCTCGTCCAGTTGGGTTTTCTACTCTCCAAACATCTTTAATATTACTAGTATCCATATATGCATTTAATAAGTCACTGGAATGGGATTTGGTTTTCCTTTCTCCTGTGGATCTGTCTAAATAGGAATCTAATGTACAATTTAAATCTCCTCCAATTATTAAGTTATGGTGTGCTATTTCTGGGATGTTGTTAAATATTTTCTTAAAAAACAGTGGACTATCAAAGTTTGGTCCATATACATTGACAAGAATCATTTTTTGTGCATCTAATTCTCCTATTACAATAATGTATCTGCCATCATTATCAGTTATAGTTGATGTATGTTTGAGTAAAGTGCCTTTACAAAATAATATTGCTACGCCTCTTGATTTGTGTGTAAAAGAAGAATGATATGTTTTATCTAGCCTATGCTCCGCATCTTTTTTTAAATGTGTTTCTTGAATGAAAATCACATCAGCTTTAATTGCTTTTAAATGTGCTAATACTTTACCTCTCTTGATTGGTTCATTAATACCTTTAACGTTCCGGCTACAAAACGTTATTCCTTCATTCTCCATTCACTTAAAAATCTTGCATCTTTTGTCTATAATAGAGAGGTCTATTTTATAATTATAGGGGGTCTATAATAGAGCCAATGGTTCCGTTCGACAGACCCGACCTTACACCCGAACTCCGAATAGACGAATTTTAAGACCCTTGAATGTCTCTCACGTGTATATATCCTTTGATCCAATTTGTAACTCCATTCAAACTGAAAATAATAATGATAGTCTATAATAGAAAAGAAAAGAGGATAGATTAAGAAATTAGTATTGTGCACAAAGAAGGAAAAAACTACATCTAGTATTAGTGTAGTTAGTGCTAGCCATACTAGCATGGCTAACCATCTACCGACTTCCGTAGTTGATGTTGCGAACTTAACCAGCCCCTTTATTTCTTGGAATTTTTATTCCATAGCAATATTTTACCGGGGGTATTAAATTTTAAAATATTCGGATTCCAATAGTTGGAAATGTGAGGTACAAATATTTAAAACTTGTTTGAAAATTTAATTAAAAAATAAAAATTAAAAAAACCGAAAAGAAAGGAAAAAATAAAATAAAAATTAAAATTACTAGTAAAAAAGAAAGAAGGTTTCCAAAGAGGATAAATGAAATCAAACTCTATATTTGACTCTAATCATTCCATTATAAGTAAACATTGGTCATTAGTGATAATTATTAATTCTGATTAGTAAAGACACCACGGTATAATTTTAGTATTTATTAGTTATTTGTATTAGTAGTATAGTTATACTAATTATTAGTATCCATGGGAGAGTTTCCAATCCACATCATTCTCCAGCTGCCTTAGTCACCACTTCCATTCCATCCAGTCCTGCAAAGTCAGTTTATTCAATGGTGAGGGATCAAGCATCCTCTCAAGCCTTAATCTTCTGAGCAAAGTCCAATGCTTCCACAGGATTGGTGAAAAAATGTTCCTTCTTGTTGTACATGACTTAGGGTGGCTGGATAGCTCAGGCCATATTTCAAATTCTCCACTTCCCTCAGGATACTTTTGGTCTCATTAAATGCTTTTCGTTTCCTGGAGACCTCTGCTGGGTAGTCTCAATAAATACTGATCCTGTGTCCTTCAAATACAAGACCTGTTTCTTGATGTTTTTTGCATTATCTCCTCGAAGACGTGGCCGTACTGTACTTTTATTATCATTTATCTTGGGGGAGCGTTTGGTCTTGTCTGGCGTCTCATCACTCTATGTGCTCGGGCTAGTAAAGGCTTTTGATCCAGAGGTAAAACTTTTTGCAGTAAATTTGCAGTGAATTCTCGGGAATCTTGATCTTTCTCTTCCCCTTCTCGAATACCCGCAATTCTTAGGTTCTGTCTTCTCTGGCGACCTTCCAATTCAGTACATTTCTCAGTTATTTTGCCCAGTAATTCAGTTAGACGTTGATTTTCAGTAATAAGCTTTGCTGTAGTCTGAGCGCTTGTTTCGGCTAGTTCTTCAAGGTCTTTTATAACAATCGTCTGCTGGTTCAGTGCCTGTTCCACAGGATTCAGCCTTTCTTCAAAGTCAGTTTTCACATTTTTATCATTTGTCTCCTTTGCCAGTCCAATCATTATTTCTGCGATTTCTTTCTTCAACTCATCCGATGTATTCTTAGTTGTGGTATTAATGTTGGTATTAATTTCAAGCTTTGTCCATCATTTCCTCCTTGATTTTTTTTATTTCTTCACCAACATTCATCAGCTTTATTTCTTCCCTTAAACCAGCAATTTCACATGCACTAAAAGTTTTGAGTTCTTCACCTTCCGATTTGTTCGTCGTTTTTTTTGTCACATCTTCTTGGGATAACATCCTACCTGAGCCCGAGGCTTCAGTCGGGCCTTTTTCTTGTTCCACCTTTTTCTGCCTAGCAACAATACGAGTTTTCGGTTTATCCGTGGGGAGGGCTGCGCTGCATAGACATGATAAGTCGCCTGCCTGATGACGTCACTCACGGCAGTCGGTACAGAAGCAGCAGGCAGCAGGCAGCAGGTAGGTCGTTTTCTCCCTGATTTTTCAGCATTTTCTTTTCACGGAGCTGGTTGGCGTTACTCCTTAGCCCTCCATAGCGCCACTGGAAGTCTGTCCACCTGTTTTTCTGCCCCCATTTTGTTCACCTTTACCATCCCTTCACCCTCTTGTCACACCTTCCATTTATCCCCTCTCCTTTTGGTTCCACTTATCACCTGCCAGCATCCGTCCTTGAGCTTCTGTACACTGGCAATCTTTCCTTTTCCATCTCTGTCTCAACACAAAACATCAACATACACCAATAACTCCTGACACCCACATTCTTTGATGAATACTTGGTGAACATCATTAATGCGTTTCTGAGAAGGCATTTTATATTTTTCAAAAGAAGATTGCGTGTGTCATACTTTTATTCAAACAGAGAAGTAAGAATGACCCTGAAGAACCATTTAATTTTAAAAAATGTAATCCATTTCAACGGATTAATTGATGTCTTCATATCTTATTGTAAAGTTGGCCATCATTATTTTTTCTCCTTCATGAATATTAGGTTTAGCTTCCACAAGGCCATTCCTACTGTCATGAAGTGGAGTTTGATGAATAGACATCTGTGTCTGGCTACTTTGTCTTTCAGACACTCCATGATTTTGTTATGTGCCATGGTTCTTGCATTTTTTTATCTTCAAGCACCAGGCGGAATGTGCACTCATGTTTCATCACATGAACTGCACTTCCTGCTGGCCTTAATACAGTTTCAGTTCAGTTTATTGTCACGTGTACCGAGGTACAGTGAAAAGCTTTTGTTGCGTGCTAACTCGTCAGCAGAAAGACAATACATGATTACCGTTGATCCATAAGGGAATCAAGGGAATAACGTTTAGTGCAAGATAAAGCCAGCAGTCTGATCAAGGATAGTCCGAGGGTCATCAAAGTGGTAGATCGTAGTTCAGCACTGCTCTCTGGTTTTGGTAGGATGATTCAGTTGCCTGATCACAGCTGGAAAGAAACTCTCTGAATCTGGTGGGTCATTCAGGTGGGTCATAAGGATAAGGGGGAAGTCTTTTAGGACCGAGATGAGAAAATCGTTTTTCACACAGAGAGTGGCGAATCTGTGGAATTCTCTGCCACAGAAGGTAGTTGAGGCCAGTTCGTTGGCCATATTTAAGAGGGAGTTGGATGTGGCCCTTGTGGCTGAAGGGATCAGGGGGTATGGAGAGAAGGCAGGTACAGGATACTGAGTTGGATGATCAGCCATGATCATATTGAATGGCGGTGCAGGCTCGAAGGGCCGAATGGCCTACTCCTGCACCTAATTTCTATGTTTCTATGTCATGGACCATAAGACATAGAAACAAAATCTGGTCATTCGGCCCATCAAGTCTGTTCTGCCATTCGATCATCGCTTATCTCTCTCAACCCCATTCCCCATTCTCCAGCCTTTTCCCCATAACCTTTGACACCCAGTCAGGAGGAAACTGATGAATTTTATGTGCTTCTCATTGACTTCAGCAAGAGATCCAAGAATTCAACAACTCAATTCAAAAAAGCCGGAACGGGGTACTGATTTTGAATGATCAGCCATGATCATATTGAATGGCGGTGCTGGCTCGATGGGCCGAATGGCCTACTCCTGCACCTATTTTCTATGTTTCAATGTTTCTAACTTGTCTTCCCGGAAGCCCATGATCCCAGAACATTGGCGGGGTCACATTGGCCCATTTCTGGAATTCAATTCAATTTAATATCACTGATGATAGAAGCTCTTCTATATAATGACCTGGGATTAAATCAACAGTTAAGTGGCTGAATATGTATTCATTAATGGAATCTGGCAGAGATTTGTAAAAAGGACATTTAATTAATTAATTGTCCGTTGATGAGCTAACTGAATGGGTTCATTAGGGCCATGTGGCTGTTGTGGTTTATAAGGACCTTAACGTGCAACATTATAGCAAATGGAATTGAAGCTCATAAAACAAAGGGGCAGTAAATAAGGAACTGGCTCAGGGATAGAAAATAGAGAGTGGTTTCTGGAGTGGAGACAGCAGTATTCCTTAGGGGCCGGTACTGGGACCACTGCTTCCTCTGATACATGTTAATAACTGGATTCAAGTACTCAAAAGAATATTTCAAAATTATCAGATGACATAGTACTAGGAAACCCAGTGAACAGTGTGGAGGCGAGAGATATTAGTGGAGTAGTCAGCTGGTGGTGTGCAAGATGTAATGCAGAAAAGAACATTATATACGCTTGTTCAGAAAATCACGTGGTAATAAAATACAAACTGTGAAGTTTTAAAGAAATGTCAGAACAGGGAGACATTAGTGTATGTGCACAAATCTACTGTATGAAGGTGGCAGATCAAGTTTAGAAAATCTACAGGAGCAAGGGCTTCAGATAGTCACGATGAAGCTTTATATACTGAAGGTCTTGACACAACTGTACTATTGCACCCAGTTCCAGTCACTGTGCTTCAGTTTTGAAGAGGGTGCAGAAAGGATTCGCTGGAATGGTTGCAGGTCTGGAAGAGTTATGTTACAGGGAAGGTTGGGAAAGCTTGTATCGTTCTTCTTTAAAGAGATGGTTGGAAGGAAATGCAAAATAGTGTTCAAAATATAGAACAGAGCAGTATAGTGAAGCTGCTGCCTGTGTTAGCTGGCGTAGCACCTGCAGCCCTGCGCAGAGAGCACCTAACCCACAGCCTGGTGAACAAAGCCTCAATGGACCCAAATCATACCCTACACAACCTTGCCCAGTACTCCAACCCGGATCGTCAACGCCTGCCCTCCCGGCGCCCCTTCTCTCGTCATGCTGCATCTCTTCGTAGCTCCGATTTCAACATGCTAAGAGCATGGAGAGCCTGCTGGCAGGACACCCAACATCCCGCCCAAATGACCGTCTACCCAAACACACTGTTGCCACCTGGTGCAGAACTGGTCCGCAGAGAGTGGGTTTACACTGAATCGTCTGCGAACTGGTGTTGGGCGTTTCAATCATAACATGAAACGTTGGGGACTGCACCCATCAGCAGCCTGTACTTGTGGACACCCCGACCAGACCGCACACCATGTAATCCACGACTGTCCCACCCTCAGCCCACCAGATACCACTACCATCGACCTGACCAACCCCAATCCTGACACAGTGAACTGGCTGCGACGCCTGAATCAAACTGTGTAACTGACTCATACGCAAGAAGAAGAAGAAGCTGCTGCCTCACAACGCCAGAGGCCCTGGTTCGATTCTGTCCTCGGGTGCTATCTGTTTGGAGTTTGCATGTTCTCCCTGTGACTTGCGTGGGTTTCCACTGGCTCTGGTTTTCTCACATCCCAAAGGCGTGTGGGTTTGTCGATTAATTGGCCTCTGTAAAATTGTCCCTCATTTGCAGGCAGTGAATGAGAAAGTGGGATAACCTATAACTAGTATGAATGGTTGGTGTGGACCTGAGGGGTGAAGGGCCTGCTTCCATGCTGTATCTGTAAACTAACCTAAACTGTTCCCATTGATGGAATTGTCAACACCCTGAATGGGCATATTAAAGGTATTTGGCAACAGAACTGAAGCGCCAGGTTAAATTGTTGTTACTCAAAAGTGTTCCGGGTTGGACAGGGTGGTGGTGGCAGAATCCATTATGGTTTTCAAAAGATAATTAAAACATTCGCTACCAACATTTGCAAGATAATAAAATTCAGGGCTATCAAGGCTTGCGCAAGGTGCGGACAAATGCTGTTTTTCCAAGAAGCTAGCATGGTCAAAGGGATGAATGGTCTTCTATGGCTGATTCCATTTATGAGGCTTTAAAAGATGATTAAGGCTTCTAGAGCTAGTATCACATTAATTAATTGGACTAAAAACTGATTGAGGAAGAGAAACAAGCTGGAAGCAATTGCCGAAGGACCGATGTAGAAAATAAACAATAGTTCAAGAGATTTGAATTAATTAATCAGATTAACTAAATGGTGTAGATGGGTTTTAACATGTGTTAACATACCATGCAACAAAAAACAAGGAGGTCTGCACATTTACAAGAATGTGTTCATTAGCAAAGGTTAAGGGATGAAGTTTGTCACTGGAGTGATTCACTGAGAGTTATTGTCACTAAAATAAAACAGAAACTCCTGTCAATGCCTAGACGATCCCACAGCACCTGGGGAGAGAGAAAGTTAATGTTCCAGATTGATTGTCCTCTGTCAAAACTGTCAATGTCATCATAAAGTTATTTCAACAAAATGAATTAAAGATCAAATGAGTATTGCAAGAATAACAAGTAATTTACTCCATACACGTGCCTGTCAGTGGGAGTCTTCTGTGCACAGGGAGGGCAGACCAGCGTGGGTAGTGGAAGAGAAAATGTAAACTTCAGTCTTCGAAAGGATAAGCAGGGTGTGGAGTTGAAGGACAGGGATGGGAGGGGGAGAAGGTGGGAGTACAGCTGATAAAATCATCTGGATGGAAAACAGAGGCAGTTTTGTGTTGGTTTCATTGGTCAGTGTTCCACTGGCTGCTTCCTCTCATCTAGGGTGAGATGGCATTTCCCTTGTTCCATGAGGAATACTTGCATCTGCAACTTGTGGAACTGAAATGATTGTGTGCATTGAGGCAATCTTCATGATTCACTTAAGGGGTGTACCTATCTCAGATCCATCTGCTCTACTCCACTACTTTCACACATGGGTTTTGCATATTTGCGGTCTAACATCTTCCTGCAAAGTACTTGAAATGCATATCATTTGTTCTCCCGACTCTCATTTCAGCAATTATACCAGTATGGTATAATGCTCTCTTCTACTGAGCAATTAGTTAGAACAGATGATAGATACAACAGAGTCTGAAGAAGGGTCTCCACCCGAAACGTCACCTATTCCTTTCCTCCAGATATGCTGTCTGACCCGCTGAGTTACTCCAGCTTTTTGTGTCTATCCTCGGTTTAAGCATCTGCAGTTCCTTCCTACACATTTATATAGAACATCTTGATCTGGTTTATTTGCCGCAACCAAAAGCAGAATGTAGGCTTTCCCTTCCATTGTCTCTGTGTGTTCAAGAGAGAGTTAGATTTAGCTCTTAGGGTTAAGGGAATCAAGGGATATGGGGAGAACAGGATACTGATTTTGGATGATCAGCCATGATCATATTGAATGGTGGTGCTGGTTTGAAGGGCTGAATGGCCTACTCCTGCACCTATTTTCTATGTTTCCATTTTTTACGCAATCTACCTGCTGTGATATCCAGTGGTTCAGGCATCCTTAATTGTTCCACCATCTCCTGTTTCATGTGAATCACAGGGTTCAGTGGGTTTGGGCACATGTCCAAGCATCAAACCATTAGCACGCTCCTTGCCCAGTACTTAATATTCCCAAGTCAGCCACAGTACCTACACTTTGTTGTTATATCAACCACACCTCTGACACCACATCTAACAATCTCTCCCTGAGATACAGGAAAATGGACGGTAATTCAAAACTACAACAAGGGTAATTTATTTAACAGAGGAAGAGCTTACACTAAAGAATAACAGCATTGTGGTGCTACACTCCAGCCACTAAAACTGGATTGCCGCATTTCTACACTGAACTATTTGTGTAAACAACATAAAAAGCTGCTGAAGCAGCATGACCCATTCTTTTTCTCCAATGCCTGACCCGCTGTGTTCCTCCTGCACTTTGTGCCTATCTTCGGTATAAACGAGCATTTGCAGTTCGTTTCTGCACATGAAACGCAGCCGGACAAGTGTAACCATTTTAAAACGGTGCAACCTAGTATTACATCAGCCACATCTTTCACATTAAGTGAGTTCACATTCTTACCAAGAAGTCCAAGAACAATGGCAAAAACAAATAAAAAACATACAGCTGGAGGAACTCAGCGGGTCAGGCAGCGTCTGTGGAAGGAATGGACAGATGACGTTTCAGGTCGGGATCCTTTATTTTGTTTGTCCATATCCCCAGGAACGGCCTTAAGCTGATTGGACCGATTGCTCCCAATTGGGCCCCGCGACTAAGGGGGGCCCCGCACTAGAGTAATCCAAAGCCACAGTACCTACTCTGGGAACTTTGGAGTAATCGACTCTCGGCTCGGATAGATCTACTCTGGGTGGAGGGGGGAGAGAGGGGTGGAGAGAGAGTAGAGGGGTTTCTTTTCTTTTCCCTTCTCTCTCTTTTCCCTTCTCTCCTTCCCTCCCTCCTTCCTCTCTCTCTTTTCCCTTCTCCCCTTCCACCCTTCCCTTCTTTCTCTCCTTCCTCTCTCTCTTTTCCCTTCTCTCCTTCCCTCCCTCCCTTCTTTCTCTACTTCCCTCACTCCCTTCTCACCTACCTCCCTTCTCTCCCTCCCTCCCTTCTCTCCTTCCCTCCCACACACACACACACACAACGCACAGACAACTAACATCCACACACACACAACTAAGTTAGGATGGGGTAGAAGCCCAACATTTAATGCCTGGACTGGGTTTTCGCCAATAGTTATTGGTATTCCAGGATCCAGTTAATTAAATTACTTTTTTTTCATTTCACAGTCACTAAAACAAGTGGTATTGTAACTATGTACTTTTTAGAGGTGATCTACACATTTTGTTTGTTACTTGTAGACTTACATGTATGCAATTTTATATTAAAATGTAGCTTAGATCTGTTTGGTCCATTAATTCCCAGCACTTTTTAAGCGCACATTTTGATTACTTTCCATTCTACCATAGAGATATAAAGTCTATAATAGACGTTATTTGTATTTCTATGATTCTACAGACCTTGGCTGGGAACCTGGGATCACCAAAATTATTCCCAATTGGGCCCCGCACTTCCTAAGGCCGGCCCTGCATATCCCTCCATGGACGTTGCCTGACCAGCTGAGTTCCTCCAGCAGTTTGTTTTTTTGCTCAAGATTCCAGCGTCTGCAGGCTCTTGCGTCTCATCTAGCTAAAGCTGGACTAAAGCTTTGAAGTTGAAACGAAGCACGCTGCGTTTTAATTTCATTCCAGAGTATTAAACCTTGGTGAAGGAGAAGTAATACAGACTTTGACAAGGAGTGGAAGTGGATGTTTAAGTATATATACATATGGGAAATACATTTACTTGTTTACCTGTGAAGTGATTGCTACTGAAATTAGTGCATGTGGATAAGCTACTCGGTGCCAAAACGACAGCAGCAATTTCTATTGGGCAACACTGCTCTGCACAAATGGTGATTGAATCCTTCTGGATCAGAACCCATTTCTGAATTATTACAGTGTTGAGGCCCCAAATGAATTTTGCGGGAAAGATAAATTATAGAATTTGTTATCATCCGAAACATTATGGATCTTTGGGCTCATAACAATTATCAATATCATATATTAATCTTTTCTGCAATGCACCCAAGTGGTAAAGTCGGGGTGAAGTAAAGCTTAGCTAATCCCTCGCATCTGCAGCTGTGCCTGCAAGTGTTTAATTCATTTTCAAACTGCTTTGACTGATTGCTAAACACATTTTACCTCTTCAATTACACACAAAAAAGCACCGTGAGCAATCCATTGCAAGGCTCAACATTGCTCACAATAGCTCCTGCTGCCGTCTCTGTAGTTGCTGCAGAGACTTACAAAGAGAGCATCTGTGAAAACCAGGCTTTGACCCCACTAATCGTTACGTGTAACTAGTGGGAGATTGGTGCGGGGATAGTGAGGAGCTTTGTTAAAAAACAAATTCAGTGACTCATACATACACGTCGTTACCAACAAGGAAGAGTTGGGGAGACGGAATGGGTAACGTTTCGGGCCGAGACCCTTCTTCAGACTGACTGATGCCTGTTTACAAGATGCATGCACCAATGAGGCGTGGGTCTGGTGTTAGCAGAGGCAGATACAGCAAGATACACCATTTGTTTACAATTACATGACAGGAAATGAAGATTTGGTCAAATAAATAATTGAAGTAAAACCTGAACGAGGTGTGTAATTACTATTATTATTGATTTTGATTTAGTTGCTCTTGGAGAAATCGAAAGGTAATGCATCTCTTGAGTGAAGATTTTCAAAACAGAAAATCTCGATTTTTGCCAGGCACTAATATACAGTAGGAAAACTCCCCGAGTTAAGTCGAAAATAAAAACTGAAAAATTCCAGTGCTAAACAAGTTGGCGATCCTTCTGACATTTTGGGATGTGAATCAAAGTCAGAATGAGGACTGACAGACAGCTCCTCAAACTCTGAAGACCACAAGCTCACTGTCCACTCCTAAGATGCTCTGGAAGCAATTATGGACCATCTTTACACTGTTCATCAACATGACACAACTGCCAACCAAAACAGGATGAGGTTACACCTTCACTCAGCACCAGGCAATGAATCTTCTCTGTGGTAATGAGATTCACATTAAGAGGAGGTTTGTTCCCAGCTACTGAGAAGAAAGCAATAGGGTGGAAGATTGCAACCTTCACGTCATCCGCCCTGTTTCGACTAATGCAATCAACTCGACGTGCACAAACGGAAGATCAAATAGAACAAATTGTCCAACAACTTTAGGCTGTGCATGCCCCACGAAAGAAGAAGAAAGCAATGAAGTTGCTGATACAAATAGGACAGATGCACTTGAGAGGAGGCTAGGAAAGGGGAAGGGGAGAAGAAAAGCAAATCCAGCTCATTAGGGTGTGTTAGGTAATCCCCCCCCCCCTCTGGTGAATGCTATGTACTTAACTCTTTTGTTTCTCTCCTGAGTGCAGGCCCTGTGGCTGGGAGTCAGGAATCAAGGGGTTAAGGGCTCCTATACCCGATTGGTCAAGCTGCATCAGGTGACGGGTGACTCATCGAAAGCTTAAATACCAGGAGTCTCCCAGAATTCTCTCTCTCTTCGTCGACCCTGACTCATGAACATACTTTATTCGGAACTGCAGGAGGCCTGGCCACATGGCATAGAACTTTGTGTATTATTACCTACATTTGTCAATTAATATTGAATTGGGACGGAAAAGGCTGACCTGAGGGTTTTCGTGTATTTTGTTTCAGGGTTATTTCCATATAGACAGGTTAGAGACTCTAGTTCGACGGCCCATTGCGAGGCTGGCTGGAGCACTGTTATCTTTGTTTATTAGTTTATTCTTGTCCTTGACTGGGTTATTTGAATCAGGTTTGGGTTTTAACAAAACAAAATACTATTTTCTTGAACTTGAGCCTGGTTTTTGACTATGTTACGCGGCTCTGAAGTACCTGCATTCGGGAGTCATAACAAAATGAGGGCTCGTCCGAAGCTTTTAAGACCCTAGACAGGTTTGGGTTTTTTTTTTGGTTAGCTTCTGGGGGCTGAGGAAGTCTGTGTTGTGAGGTGACTGAGGAATTCTGTGTTGTGAGGAGATTTTTTTTTCGCGTCCGTTTGTGGTGACATTGGTGACCAGGGTTTGTCTGGTGGTTTGGTCCTAAATTTGATATGGAGTTTAAGGTACAGGAATTTACTGAGACTCCTAGTCGCGAGTTGTTTGATAAATGTACCTAGGAGCATTTGTGTATGCTGGCAGAGACCTATAAGGTGCCTATTGATAAGCATTTGAAGAAAGAGGCTATAAAGTTGGTGTTATGGTCTGCATTGGTGAGGAGTGGGGTATTGCGTGCTGGTGCAGACAGTCTATCTTCTCCAAAGCCTAGTCAGGAAATGGGGGACCCCATTCGATTGAAGGAGTTAGAGTTTGAAATGAAAAAGGAGGAGAGGGCCTTAAGAGCGAAAGAGCCTGAAATAAGAGAGAAAGAGCTCCAATTTGAGCTTGAAAGGAAAAAGGAGAGGGCCTTAAGAGAGCTTGAAATGAGAGAGAAAGAGCTCATGCTCCAATCAGAGCTTGAAATGAAAAAGGAGAGGGCCTCAATCAGAGCTTGAAATGAAAAAGGAGGAGAGGGCCTTAAGAGAGAAAGAACTCCAATCAGAGCTTGAAATGAAACGCCTTGAGCTGCAGGAGATGGAATTGAATGCTTCCCGAGTTTCTTCTAGGGAATGGGAGGTGTCTAAGGCCGCGGTGTTAGTAGATGAGTATGTATTGACTCATAAAACGGAGTTTGTTGGGCGATCCTATAGTTTTGGTGCACGGCCGTTTAATCGTGGTGGTGTCGCCGGTGGCAGTACCAAAGCTGTTTCTGTGCCTGCAAGGGTCAGCTCATTAATACAGGGGGAGGTCCGAGCTGATAAGGTTGAAGGAGATTTCAGGACTAAGGAAGGGCCTGTGTGCTACTATTGTAAAGGGAGGGGGCATGTCCCGTCCTGCAAAGGAAAAATGCAAAGCTTTGTGGCTTTGGTGGGTCCACAAAGAGCACCTGTGGTTCCTGGGATGGCTATGTCTGATGTAGGAATTATTCTGTGTTCATCACGAAAGGTTTTGTTTCTCTAGAGGATGGGGGTCATCGAGTTCCAGTATCCAGCTTGCGTGATACTGGTGCTACTCAGTCCTTTATATTGGATAGTGTACTGCCGTTTTCTGGGGAGTCATAGGTTGGGTCCAGTATCCCTGTGGTAGGATTCGGGTTGGAGGACATGGTAGTGCCTTTGCATACCGTGAGTCTCGAGTCAGTTTCAGGCGGGGTAATTGATGGGTTACGGCTGTGTTTTCCCGTTGCGGGAGTTACTGTGATTTTGGGGAATGACTTTGCAGGAGGTAGAATTTTGGTTACTCCTGAGGTGACGGCTGTTCCGATGGTGCAGAGACCTGATAGATTGGCTATGCAGCATCCGACGGTCTTCGCAGCTTGTGCTGTCACGAGGGCTATGGCTAAGAGCCAGGCAAAGTTTGAGGATGTAGTGGACCTGAGTGAGAGCATTTTTGGGGATCAGGATGATGGATCCTGTGTTGTGAAGGGTGTTTCTACATCTCAAGATGGGGTCTTGTCTGAAAATGTGCCGGTGTCGCTGTCACGTGACCGGCTGGTTGAGGAGCAAAAGAATGATCCAGGTTTATCGGATCTGTTCGACTGCGCGGTGCCTGAGGGGGATATGGATTCCACAGCAAAGGGGTATTTTCTGAGGAATGGCTTACTGATGCGAAAGTGGTCTCCCTTGGATATGTCAGGGCAGGATGATTGGAAGCGTGGTTGATCAGATTGTGATACCTATTCAGTATAGGGACGAGATACTCTGTTTGGCTCATGATGGACCACTGGGTGGACATTTGGGGGTCAATAAAGACGTATGACCGTATCTTACGGATTTTTTTTTTGGCCAGGGTTGAAAAAGGACGTGAAGCAGCACTGCAGGTGTTGTCACATTTGCCAGGTGGCAGGAAAGCCGAACCAATCGATTGTTCCTGCGCCTTTATATCCAATCCCTGTGGTGGGGAGCCGTTTGAACGGATTCTAGTTGATTGTGTGGGTCCTCTACCTCGGAAGAGGTGGGCAACAAGTTTTTATTGACAATTATGTGTGCGTCTACCCGCTTTCCGGAGGTGGTCCCTTTGCGTAACATTACTGCCCCTGCCATTGTGAAGTCTCTCAATAAGTTTTTTTCGTTGTTCGGTTTGTCCAAGATTGTGCAGAGCGACCAAGGTTCCAACTTCATGTCAAAGGTTTTTGGTCAGGTAATGAAGTTGTTGGATATTGAGAATTGTTACTCCAGTGCGAATCATCTTGAGAGCCAGGGAGCTCTTGAGCGGTTTCACCAGATTTTGAAATCCATGTTGAGGACTTACTGCCTGGAGTTTGAAAAAGACTGGGATGAGGGGGTTCATCTTGTTATGTTTGCGGTGCAGGAGTCTTTAGGGTTCAGTCCTGCTGACCTGGTGTTCGCGCATACTGTTTGTGGTCCGTTGAGGGTCCTGAAGGAGAAATGGTTGCAGGAGAATTCAAAACGTAGTATTTTAGACCACGTCTGTACTTTTAGGTCTAGACTGCGGAGGGCATGAAACTGGCAATGGGTAATCTTGCTTCTGCTCAGTCTAGGATGAAGGGCTGGTTCGACCGGAAGGCTTCTAGTAGGAATTTTTCTCCAGGTGACAAAGTCCTGGTGGTGTTGCCTATTCCTGGTTCCAGTCTGCAGGCTCGGTATAGTGGTCCCTATCAGGTGGTTAAGAAGGTTGGTGCAAGGATTACGTTATTGGTACCCTGATCGGAGGCGTAAGACGCAGCTCTGTCATATCAACATGCTGAAACAGTACCATGAGCAGGAGCAGGTACAGGTTGATGGGGAGGAGCTGTGTCCTTCGGGTTTTGTCTAAGCCGGTTTTGGCTGTAGTAGTGCTGCCCCCTGACACGGGTGGTGATGTGTGAGGCACGGTTGTCGGTGGCAGTGACGCAGGGAAAGCTGTGCAACTCTGAAGCTTTGGAGTTGCTTCCCTACCGGTTGTCTCATTTGTCTGGAAGTCAGCGGGATGATCTGCTTGCTTTGGTGGGGTCAAATGTGTCACTGTTCTCGGATGTGTCTTCTCAAACGTCTGTGCTGCAGCGTGACATTGACGTGGCCGGTGCTGCGCCAATTAAACAGCATCCGTATTGGGTCAACCCGGACAAACGTCAACATCTAAGAGGTCAGGTTGACTATATGCTGCAGTATGCAATTGCTGAACCCAGTTGTAGTCCGTGGAGTTCTCCGTGTCTACTGGCTACGAAGGCTAATAGGGAGGACAGGTTTTGCACGGACTTTTGGAAGAACATGAAGAATAAGAACAGGTGGTTGATGAGCTGGAGTTGGCAGCTGCAGGAATACAACCTGGAGTTCAGGCACATCAGGGGCAAGGATAATATCTTGGCTGACGCCTTGTCATGCCAGCAGTTTTAGTACTGAATAGTTTCTTCCGAAGCTTATTCAGTATCTTTGGGTGGGGGTGTTAGGTACTTTCCCCCCCCTCCCTCTGGTGAATGCTATGTACTTAACTCTTTTGTTTCTCTCCTGAGTGGAGGCCCTGTGGCTGGGAGTCAGGAATCAAGGGGTTAAGGGCTCCTGTACCCAATTGGCCAAGCTGCATCAGGTGACGGGTGACTCATCGAAAGCTTAAATACCAGGAGTCTCCCAGAATTCTCTCTCTCTTCGTCGACCCTGACTCATGAACAGACTGTGGTTTGAACTGCAGGAGGCCTGGCCACATGGCATAGAACTTTGTGTATTATTACCTACATTTGTCAATTAATATTGAATTGGGAAGGATAAAGGCTGACCTGAGGGTTTTTGTGTATTTTGTTTCAGGGTTATTTCCATATGGGCAGGTTAGAGACTCTAGTTCGACGGCCCATTGCGAGGCTGGCTGGAGCACTGTTATCTTTGTTTATTAGTTTATTCTTGTCCTTGACTGGGTTGTTTGAATCAGGTTTGGGTTTTAACAAAATAAAATACTATTTTCTTGAACTTGAGCCTGTTTTTTGACTATGTTATGCGGCTCTGAAGTACCTGCATTCGGGTCGTAACAGGGTGAGATAGTAGAGGCTCCTTTAGGGTACAAGCACTGGCACGGACCATGTGAGTTGATGGCCCTTTCTGTACTGTAACCTCTATGTAATTCTCCATTAAATCAGGAGTTTTGCCGTTCCAGCAAACTACAGATGGAATTGTTCTGAGAAATCTAAAGTTTGCAGAAGGCCATTGGTGAGCTATTATAACAATCATACAATTAATTGGCAACTCTTAATTACAACCTTATAATAATTAGCTTTAATAATTACTTCAATATAAAATAATTATTGACTCCAGTTTGTAAGGACAATAGCCCTGAGTACATGGTGATTTCTGAAAGGAGAGAGACAAGGGAGTTTGAGAGAGAGAGAGACGAGCGGTCATGTTTAATTGTAATATTTGTCCGTGTGATCTGAACAAACTGAGATGAAACTAACAGCAGCCTGCAATGGACTACTTCCAGCAAACTCAGTTTGCTGCTGAGTCTCTGATTCCCATACGATTTTCCCCTTTTCCACTCAAGGCAATGGCTTTAAACTCTCCTTTGTTCAAAAGTACTTTCATCCAAACAAGCTCTGAGTGTTCCAGGACTACTTTGTGTTTGCCGTCTTATCGTTGAACGCCTTGCAGGCTGTTTGGAGAAGCTGGGGTCAATGTCGACCGGCTCCCTCATGAGATGCTCTTGAGCTATCTCCTCCCTCTGCAATGTCCCTGACACAGACACACAGCCTTTAGGCAATTCTTATGTAAGAGAAAGTCTCAGGAGGAAAAGGCAAAGTATTTTTGACCAGATGTGGAGGAAGTTTGGACAGAAAAGGAGATTGAGGGATGATCAAAAAGAAACATTTTTACAAAAGCTATTGAAGGCAAGAAAGGATTTTGGATGGTTTTGTCAGTGAGTTCCGCAGAACAGATCATTCACAACAGAATAAATATCACTACTTTCATTTATAAAGCACCTTTATCATACTAAAATACACAAAGTGTTTCAGGGCAATGCATCATGTACAGCATGTTATTACAATAAAGGTGCTTTATAATTTCAGTGAATTGTTTCAAACAAAATTTGACTCTTGGCTTTAAAAGGAAATATCAAGTCAAATGACCAAAAGCTTTGCCAAAGAGACACGTCTGAAGAAGGGTTTCGACCGGAAACATCACCCATTCCCTCTATCCAGAGATGCTGCCTGTCCTGCCGGGTTACTCCAGCATCGCCGTTTAAAGGAATTTCTGAGTGGGGAACAAAGAGACTTAGAGGTGGCAAAGTTTACACAGAGCAATTCCAGAGTTTAGTTGGTGAACCTTGCGAGATCTGCTGTCAAATTCTAAGGAAAAGGGAGTGCAAAGTCAAGCTCTTATTACATTAAAGTGAAAATCACACAGTTTTATAGCAGCTTTCCTAACTTTGGAACACCCCAAATTGCTTTACATCTAATAATGGCCAACCGCTACTAGATAATAAATATTATCCAACAGAGAACAAATCTTATAAAGCTGACAGATTAAAGTATTTTGTGGTTCATGAATCATATAATGTTTTCCATTTAGTTTGACAGATTTTAATAATTTATTAATATATTTAAATCATATATCTGTGCACATTTCAGCCGACCTGCTCAAATATGAATTCCCAAGCCCACATTTATAATGGAAACCCGTCTTTTAAACTTTGTGCAGCAGTACTAGTAGGTGTTTGTTATTGCAGAATGACATGTTTACAAGACATAGGAAGTTTCCATTATAAATATGGGCATTAAAAGTTATTATAGAAATCTATAAAAATCAAGATGTGGTATGAATTTAAAACAGTGGCTAACATTTGCTGCACAGTGCACCAATGTTTACCCATGGAGAAGACCGGTCCTAATTGTTTGTGTTTATGTCGTGGGAGATAACTATTTCCGATTTTAAGATGTTTCTTTCATCAAAGGTTTGAAAAACAGTTTTCTTCCTTTACAATATTTCGCCACCTCTGCCCAGACTTCTTGTCCTTTTCTGTCTCTGATTTCTGGACATTCACTCTTCTCCCCTCACCTGTTGGGCAGAAGAGACAAAAGTCAAGGTGGCGCAGCGGCAGGTTTTGCTGCCTGGCAGCAAAATGCCGGAGCGCCGGAGACCCGGATTCGATCCCGACACCGGCGCTGTCTGTACAGAGTTTGTACCCTCTCCCTGTGACCTGCGTGGGCTTTCTCCAATCTCTTCGGTTTCCTCCCGCATTCCAAAGAGGTACAGGCTTGTAGGTTAATTGGCTTGATAAATGTAAAAAATGTCCAGTATAAATTGTCCAACTTCCAGTAGAGTCCCTGGTGGACTCTTCGGAATTATGGCCACAAGGTACAAGATATAAGGCACGTAACACCAGATTTAGGAACAGCTTCTTCCCCTCTGTTATCAGCCTACCGATTATAAACTAAGAGTGTAGTCCTGATCTCGCAACCAACCTGAATTTTGAGCCTGAACTTTTTTATCTGCACTTTTTCTGTAACTGTAATGTATTCTGCACCTTGGTATTCTCTCTTTGCCTCCCTCGAGTACTTGAGTAATGGCTTAATTGTACCCATGTAAAGTATGATTTGACTGGAAAGCATTCAAACAAAGTTTATCACAGTATCTCAGAACACGTGACAATAAGAAACCAAAGTGATGCAAGCCATATTAGCCTAGACTAGAGGTAACTTACAGTAGTCACCTAACCGACCAACCTGCAAGGCTTTGGGAAGTGGGCGGAGACTGGAGCACTCAAAGGAAACTAACCGGGTCACAAAGTGAAAATGGAAACTCCACTCCGATAGGACCAGAGATCAGGATTGAACCTGGGCACTCAACTGTGAAGCAACAGCTTTGTTAACTGTGGCATGGTACCTCCCTTACAAATGAAGGCCAACTGATGCTTCAAGTGTCTCACTGATCAGTCCCATTCCTCCAATAGTTTTCCCTGTAACTTTTTCTCTTCACCTTCTCATCAATTCCATGACCCAGTTTGATACCGAGAGCCCTTTACAACAGGCAGTTAACCCATCACCTTCTATGTCTGTGAGGTGTGTTTAAGGAAAGCGGAGAATCCAGGGGGAATTCCACATGGTCCTGGGGAGAACATTCAAAATCCACACAGACTGCAATAAAGGACAAGCGTAAACCTGTCGCCTTGAGGCAGCAGCACTGCCTGCTGTGCCTTAAAATTGGAAACTTGGAAATCATGTTTCACGGACTAAGCTGTATAGTGTGCGGCAATGATCATGTAATCTGTTTCAATAATGTTGATTTCTAGATTAAAAATATTATCCTAACAGTGACTTACTGTGTTTAACAACTTTTGGTAGGAGTTCATTTTGCACATCCAATACTTGATTAGAGAAAAGTATCTAATTTTTAATCTTGTTTAAGACTAATTAATTTTCTATCAAGGCCTGTGGCACCGTGATTTTAATTAAAGTGACCCTGTGTCTGCACAATAAATATTGTGGATATCAAGACGTGGATCAATTCTGCCCTCAATCAACTCTCCCGAATGTCTTCTTAAAGGTCGGAATCCAAGAGCGGCTTTTATAGGTTAACTCTTGTGTGACGAGTCTCGGGATTGATTTGAATGTTGATGGAGGAATGTTGATTGGATTGATGTGTGGTGATCAGCAACAAAATTGAGCTTAAAAAAGTTGACCCTGTTACAGATTCTCCCACCTGAGCTGTGGATCTCTGCAGCTCCTCCAGAGTTACCATGGGCCTCTTGGCTGCTTCTCTGATCAATGCGCTCCTTGCCCGGCCTGTCAGTTTAGGTGGACTGCCATGTCTTGGTAGGTTTGCAGTTGTGCCATACTCTTTCCATTTTCGGATGATGGATTGAACAGTGCTCCGTGAGATGTTCAAAGCTTGGGATATTTTTTTACAACCTAACCCTGCTTTAACCTTCTCCACAACTTTATCCCTGACCTGTCTGGTGTGTTCCTTGGGCTTCATGATGCTGTTCGTTCACTAATGTTCTCTAACAAACCTCTGAGGCTTTCACAGAACAGCTGTATTTATACTAAGATTAGATTACACACAAGTGGACTCTATTTACTAATTAGGTGACTTCTGAAGGCAGTTGGTTGCACTGGATTTTATTTAGGGGTATCAGAGTAAAGGGGGCTGAATACTTTTGCACACCACACTTTTCAGTTTTTTATTTGTAAAAAAATTTGAAAACCATGTATCATATTCCTTCCACTTCACAATTATGCACCACTTTGTGTTGGTCTATCATATAAAATCCCAATAAAATACATTTACGTTTGTGTTTGTAACGTGACAAAATGTGGAAATAATCAAGGGGGTATGAATACTTTTGCAAGCCACTGTTCTCGCTATAGGGGCATAACTCTATACCCAAGATCAAGTGATAGACCAGTCTTTTTTCAGCCTGCATAAAGAGTCAACGGATACTGAGCTTTATCATGTTTCCCAAATCTCGCTGTTTATGTATTTTTAATGTTTGGGCACATTGATATACTGTATTTTATAGCCATTTATTTTTTCACATTGACTGACCCTGGAGCTGTAGCTGTTCTTGAGCACTTTTTAAAGTAGGAGGAAATTGGAGCAGAAATAGGAATAGGAAATGTCAGAGTGACGTTTCTGCTCAAGCTATGATCAATGAAAAGCTATCTCTCAGCGGTTCAATACTTGTTTGAAAGGCCATTGCTTTTGCTGCAGTCAAGACACACATTTCAGTTTGATTGACTGCTCGAAGGTTCCCAATATCAAGTGATATTCAGCAAGGACAAGGATGATGTGTACTCTGAGCATCCAAGGCTACTCCACCGAGCACTAGACTTGCAGGTGTATGTATCTATATTACTAAAAGTCTGATCTTGACACTTCCTGTTCTGTATATTGATTTTTGGAAAAACACTGCCACTTGCGGCTGTGAGTTTTGGCCATCTTACTCAGAGTACCCCTCTGCTGCGATTTTTCCCATCGATGAAAAAGTAAGTAAGTTTATTGGCCAAGTATTCTCATACAAGGAATTTGCCTTGGTGCTCAGCCCACAAGTAGCAACATGACGTACAGTGAAAGTTGTGAATGACTCAGAAAACACTAAACATTAATAATAATAAAACATTAATGATAAAACACCATTGATCAAGCATGTGATGATCAATGGATCAATGGACAAAATAAAGGAGTTATTAGTGTTTAAAAAATGTTGAGATTCTCTCTCCTGAAGGCCACGCCCCTTCCGGAGGGACTATAAAACCCGTAAGTGTTGAGTGCCTCATTCAGTCTCAGCAAGATGGGGGAAGCGAGAGGGTTACGTCTCTCAGTCTGAGCTGTGAATAACACTGAACATATGTCTACTAAACTGTGAGTGTCCTTAATGTGGTTTGAAAATGTAGTTTGAAAATGCCTCAGTGTTTTTTGCTTTGAAAGTGCCTCATTGGAAAGTGATTGGTGTTGCCTCTCTGCTTTGAAAGTGCCTCATTGGAATGTGGTTGGTGTTGCCTCTCTGCTTTGAAAGTGCCTCATTGGAAAGTGATTGGTGTTGCCTCTCTGCTTTGAAAGTGCCTCATTGGAAAGTGGTTGGTGGTGCCTCTCTGCTTATTAAAAGTCTAATCTTGACCATTTCCTGTTTGCCCTGTATATTGATTTTTGGCCATCTTACTCAGTCCCCCTCCGCTCATCAGATGCCGAGGACCCATTGATGAAAAATAAAAGAGTTATTAGTGTTTAGAAAATTTTGAGATTCTCTCTCTGTCAATCACACCATGAAGGCCACGCCCCTTCTGGTGTGAGGGGGGAGGGACTATAAAACCCAGAAATGTGGGCGAAGCTCAGTCTCTGCAAGGTGGGGAAGGGAGAGATCATGACTCGCTGTCTTTAGTGGCCTTGCACCCTGCTTGAAGTGGCATGACACCGCACTTGAATTTGGTGGCCTTGTACCCTGCTTGAAGTGGCATGAAACTGCACTTGAATTTGGCGGCCTTGCACCCTGCTTGATATGGAATTTCAAGGAATAGCTGTGAGTCAACTGCCAGTCCACCGGCCGTGAGTGAGTGAGCTGCCAGCACAACAGGCTTGAGTGACTGAGCCGCCAGCCCAATAATCCATCCGGCCACAATGTCCATACTAGCCCTCTGGAAACCAGTTCCTTCAGCACACATCGCCCATACTAACACTCCAGAAAGCCCCCCCACCCCACACTCCCCACGGCCACCAATATTGGAATTAGTGGAAAGGTGGAATATTGCATTGGGGGACCAGCGCTCCCATGTGAACATGGGACCCAACGGGTCCCACTTAGTCTAGTTACATATAAAGGAAAAGGAACATGAAATTCTGTTATGCTTTTCATTAACTCATGGATCCCTGATGTGCTTTGCCTACATCAGTGATGTTTTAATGTCGGAAAATATGGCAGGTTACTGGCTCTTTCAATGGCGAATTCCTCTGCTTTGCTTCAACGTGCTGTTGAGGAGTTCTCTGCATTCACCTGGACAGTGAATCATCTCACACAGAGGTCAGTGTCTCTGACATTACAACACTCCCTCAGCCTGGAGTCTGTAGATTGGGGTTTGAAATAGCTGTCTGGTTCATGCCACATGACCTTTACATAATGGACTGAAACAACATTTAAGGCTTATTAGAAATTAAAGCAGACATGATGTCGCAGATTGAAGATGGTTAATAATGTTTATCCAACTCAGGTTTTCATATTTCAATTTACTTGCATGCTGGATCAATACAAAGCTGTCTCTCGTTGGTTCAATGTCAATTTGAAGGGCCATTTCTTTTTGCAGACTGAGGAGATAATTCTTCACTTTGATTGACTGGTCAAAGTTTTGGCTCTGTTCCAATGTCAATGCTATTTCACTCGTATAAATACTCTATCGAACTTCTGCAGGTGTAGGATAGAGAACATCCTGACTGGTTGCACCGCGGCCTGGTTCGGCAACTCGACCGCCCAGGAATGAAGGGGACTACAGAGGATGGTAGATGCTGCTGCCTGGCCCATCACAAGTGCTGACCTTCCCACCATTGACGGGGTCTACAGGAGGCGTAGCCTCTAAGAAGGCAACCAGGATCAAAGGCCCACCCAACCCCTGGGCCATGCTCACATTTTGCTGCTGCCATTGGGAAGAAGGCAGAAGGGAGAATCAGGCAGCACAGTGGCACAGCAGTAGAATTGCTGCCTTGCAGCGCCAGAGACCTGGGTTCGATCCTGATTAGGGGTGTTGTCTGTGCGGAGTTTATACGTTCTCCCTGTGACCATCTGGGTTTTCTCCGGGTGCTCCGGTTTCCTCCCACACTCCAAAGATGGACAGGTTTGTAGGTTAACTGGCTGCGGTAAAATTGTAAATTGTCCCCAGTGTGTAGGATAGTGCTAGTGTATGGGGTGTTCAGTGCAGACTCGATGGGCCGAAGGGCCTGTTTCCACGCTGTATCTCTGAAGTCTGAGGAAGGTACAGGAGCCTTGAAATCATGACCAGGTTCAAGAGCATCTTCTTCCCAGCAACAGCCAGGCTCTTGAACACTGCACAACACTAACCTCAGCAACACTGCTTCCATGGTCTGTTTCTTTGGTTGCACTATAGACTTCTGTTTTTATACTATTATGCTTACCTGGTATTACTGTATTAATTTATTGTGTTTTGATTGTTATATATCATCTACGTGTTTTTTGCATTTAGATGTCTGTTAAGCTGTTGCAAGCAATAATTTCATTGTTCCATTGCCAGTAAAGGTTCAAAGGTTCATTTATTGTCACATACACTGATTGGCGTAGTGAAATTCGAGTTGCCATTGCAGCACATTAATAAGAATACAACACAACATAAAAGAAGAATTTAACATTAAACATAAAAACATCCCCCACAATGGTTCCCACTGTGAGGGAAGGCACAAAGTCCAGGCCCCTTCCTCTTGTTCACCCATGGTCCGGGCCTATTGAGGCCTCCACAGTCGCTGCTACGGAGGCCCGATGTTTCAGGCCCTCTCGCCAGATGATGGTGCTCCGGCATTGGGAGAACCCTCTCAGCGACTTGGAATACCTGGAACAGCCGCTTCCTTACCGGAGACCACGGCTCCAGAAGCCAACAGGCCGCGCTGGTCAGAGCTCCAATGGTCTCAACCCCATTCTCCTGACTTCTCCCTGTAACCTTTGACTCCCTAACGAAACAAGAACCTGCCTATCTCTGCTTTAAAAATACCCAAAGATTTGGCCTCTACAGCCGTCTGTGGCAATGAATTCCACAGGTTCACCATCCTCTGGCTAAAGAAATTCCTCCTCATCTCCTTTCTAAAGGTACATCCTTTTATTCTGAAACTGTGCCCTCTGAGTAAAGAAGTTCCCCCTCACGTTACCCCTAAACTTCTGTCCCTTAATTGTGAAGGAAATGGATAGGCAATGTATTGTGTTGGGACCCTTCTTCAGATTGATAGTAGCGGGGATGGGGGAGGTAGCGGGGAGGAAACTGTAAAAGAGAGGTGGAACAAATACTGGCAAGTAATAGATGGATACAGATGAGGAAGGATTTGATGGCAGATAGGTAGAGAAAGTGGCGAAGGCTAGAGATGAAAAAGAGACAAATAACATTGCCACGGGGTGTCAGGTAATGAGAAATGGGGAGTGAATTGTAAAGCTAGAGGGAGGGATTTAGTTGGAAGTGGACAAAGGGGAGGGTTTTTAAGTGTAGCACCCAATCCTTAGATCTGTTCAGGCCAGCAACCCTGGATCAGGAAGTATGAAAGGACATTCCAGTGAGCTGAAGAGGTAGTTATAAAGGTGTGTCTGTAAAAGGGATCAGCTACCAGCTCCCAGACAGCACTGATGAGCGTTAAGTGAGACAGGGCCACCAGTTGTGAGAGAGTACTGAAGGGGAAGGGTCAGGGTGCCAAGACCTATGGGGCTAATAAAAAGAGATCAGATTGTGATCAAATTTAATGGCACACAATGGCCTCCTCCTCTTCCTCTTGCTCTAGACCAGGGGTGGGGAACCTGCGGCCTGAAGGCCGCTTGTGGCCTTCTAGGCCATTAAGTGTGGCCTTTTGAATGAATCCAAATTTTGTAGAACAAATCCTTTTATTTTTATTTTATTAATATGTTTTTGTTCGCCTTTATTATTTTTATTTTAATCCTAAAATGAACGTATTTAAAATACCAAAGAATAAAAGAAAATTCAACTAAATAATCGTCCCCGACTGACAGCCACAATTAAAACATTAGTAAGTCATGAGGGCTATTTTAACACCTGTTATGCTCATGATATAGTTCTAATGCAAGTCTAGAAAAATTTTCATTTTCTTGAAGTTAGTATATAGTAGTTAGATTTTTACAAATATTCTACATTTGAAGTATATCTAATTGATGTTTCTTGGATGTGGCCTTATTAGATTACAGCTAATTTAATGCGGCATTTTAACATGAAAAGGTTCCCCACGCCTGCTCCAGACTGAGCTACTCTGCGGTAGAAAGTAAAGCTTTTTTGGATTAGATGTTTTTTGGATGTGAGATTAAACTGTCTTCTAGTGAGCTACTAAAATCTGTTATATCCACCAGTAAGCTGTTGAAGAGCTTGGTATTAAATAAAGACTAGCAAGGAGAGGCTACTGATGATATGGCCGTGTTTACCTCTCATTTAATTGCAAATTGATCACCATATTTGCCCATTTACAGTAATCATCATCTTTCAAAGTACATGGACCATTTTAAGACAAATGGCAGAAGATGTGATGAATGCAGTTCTTTTGTTCTTTAAGAACTAAATCCTTTGTTACTCTTTCACTTAATGTGTCGGCTAATAGTTTCCAAGTAATATAAAGTGTTAAGATGGGCAATGCTCCTTAAAATGTATTTTTTAATGATTACCATTAAGATGAAACGTTCCATTAATTCAGGAAACTTTCCATCTCACATAAAAGGGGCAAAGGAGTTAAATATTCAATCAAGCAAGAACAGCAGTGTGTTTGAATAAATGAATAATGATTTTTAAAAAGGCTTCACAAGCAAGAATGATCAATAGGGATCAAGGGACAGAAAAGTCCCAAAAAATTAAAAACAAAACACCATTTAAGTGGGGGAGAATTGCAGCGCTCGTTAACGCTCTGTGTAGTTTGAATTGGAGGGAAGAAGGCTATTGTGGAGTGAAAATTATTTAAGGTAAAATAATTTAAATATATAAAATATTGTAAATTTTGATGTTCATGAAAGATTGCTGGTAGAAATGGAAATGTAAGATTTCAGTCAATATCACAGCTAACCCCTACTTGACCTGGAACACAATAAAATGTGTGATAATCAGCATCTAGTCTGTCCTGTTCCCTCACGTAGATGTGCTCAGGGAATGTTCAAGTGAGGATGCTGCTTGATTACTTCATGCCTGTTTAGGGGGACATTTATTTTTAATTTAACCCGTGGTTTACTTACCCCTGGAATGTTTGATGGGTCATTGCAGAGAGCTTAACATGTGAAATATCCCAGTGATTGATGAATGAGTTTAGAGGAAGTTTTACTGAAGCAAATCCAAGGTGTTCGTGTCTTTGAAGCTATAGGGGGAGTATTACATTCCACATTGTCTGCCCTGTGAGTATTTGATGCAGCATTTTAGGGGAAGCTATAACATGACTGAAAATGGGAAATGAATATTCTTTGTTTCAGGAAGGAACTGCAGATGCTGGTTTAAACCGAAGATAGACACCAAAAGATGGAGTAACTCAGCGGGTCAGACAGCATCCCTGGAGAAAAAGAGTAGGTGATGTTTCGGGCAGAGACCTTCTTCAGACTGAGAGTCAGAGGAAAGGGAAATGAGGGATAGCTGTGGCCTGGGTGAGTACGAGTACAACTTTGAAGCCGGTAGGACTTGGGTGGGGGAGGGATGCAGAGAATCATCCATTCAGGAAATGAAGAGTTTGGGAAGGCAGTGATGATAGGGCATGACTGGGCAACCAATCGTTTAAATATGGTATGTGATAGAACCTCCTGAAATTCATCCAGTCTGAGTTGGCCAGGACTGGAGAAAATCTGTGGACATTTTGCACAGCTTTAACGTTGGTGTATACCATTTACTGAGAATTCTTCACTTCCACAGAAGAGAAAACAGAGTAAGTTTACAACAGAAAAAGAGGCCGTTCAGCCCATTTGTGCTGCTTAAAACCAGCTACCCAACCTAATGGCACCTTTCAGCACTGGCTCCATAGACACAGCTCTTTGGTTTAATATCCAGGTACTGTTTCAATTCGTTGAGAGTTTTGGACACTTTGTCCCCTGCCCTGTGTTCATATTTCTGCCATAGTTTCTCCTTTGACCAATGCACCCATTTCTTTCTCTTGACTTTGGAAATATTTCAGAAAGCTTATCTGTGTAAAAGATTGTTGTTGTTTTACTGCTATTTTTTCAGTCATTGTTAAATTACTCAGATTTCTGGTTTTACACATCATTTATAAAAAAAAAGCTTAAACCAGTAAGTGAAACACCAATTACACTCCTTTTTGTTGATGGCAGCTTTGACCAAAAGTGAGAGAAGGTATTCCCTATTTAAATTTCTTGCTTCAGAAACTGGGTCAGTGACGGCAACTCCAGTTATCAGTTATGGGGTCGCCAAGTCTCCGAGATTGATCGACAAGCATTAAGGTAATTTCCAGGACACTGCTGCAATCCCAGTGGTATGAATATTGATTTTTCTAACTTCAAATAACCCCTGCATTCCCTCTGTCTCCATTCCTACTCCACCAAGTCGCACCAGCTTCTCGTTCTCTCCCAGCAAGCAGCTAATAATGGCCTATTTCCTTTATCATTGTTACTTTTTGCATATCTTTCATTCATCTGTTCTATATCTCTCTACATCACCGCCTATATCTCTCATTTCTCTTAACCCCAACTCTCAGTCTGAAGAAGGACTCGACCCATTCCTCTCCAGAGATGCTGCCTGAGTTACTCCAGCATTTTGTGTCTATCCAGGACAAGTAGTTGGCTATTAAAAAAATGTGTTTCATTCACAGATTAACACCTATTAAGTGATGGGGAAGAGCAAAAGGCCATTTGACTGTTATCAAGAATCATCCTTTGGGTAATGATGAGTCTATTTATTTTCCAGATGCTTGTGAAAAGGGGGACACATGAAGATGGATGTTCAAGGTGGGTACATGGGAGGGGGCTGCTGAGGTGGAAGGCCATCAGATGCAAATTCCAGGGATATGTCCAACCAAAGTTGGCAACATGAATTAATTCCTGCTTCAAAGCTTATAGGTGGGTTAGGTACTTAGCCCAGTAGTGTGCAGGTTGCATTATAGGACAGCTTTACCAATAATCCATACCCGTTCAATGCTGACAGTGGTTGTCTCTCGTGAGAAGGTCTCCAAGTTAAACTGTTATAGTGCTGATCCTTTCAGAGCAGTGCATTCTGCTGCTTAATTTAAGTGTTGTACCAGTACTTTAAGATCAAATCTCCTTGGTTGTGGCTCCCTTGTTGTTGTGTTGTTTCCTGATAATTGTGAGTGAATCTTGCAAATCTTTCTCTCTGCACAATGGCATTTCTTTCAACCATCTTTATTCTAATGTGTATCTTACAAAGCTTGTTGTTTCCCTCAACGCTGAAAATTCATATCGCCAACTATGACTGGACACGTATTTGAGATCTCATCACGTCACCATGGAAACGTAATTATGAAGCAGGAGATCACCACATCTCAATGTACAAGGGAGTGTTATAGAGCCATGGATTCACGCAGCACTGGGGCAGATCCTGCAGCTCACCGCACCCTGGGTGACCATCAAGTGCCTCAGCCTGGTGAAGGGCCTCGACCTGAAACGTCACCTATTCCTTCTCCCCAGAGATGCTGATTGACCTGCTGAGTTACTCCAACATTTTGTGTCTATCTTCGGTGTAAACCAACATCTGCAGTTCCTTCTTACACATCAATGCTGACCTCAGTTTATTATGTCCCCATTCCCAGCAACTCTCCCTGATTCTATCGCTCACTTTCATGCTTGGGGGAATCTGTAGTGGCCAGTTAAGCTACCAGACCGTACACCTTTTGGGACGTGAGAAGGAACAAGAACATCTGCAAGAAACCTGCGTATTCATAAGGTAATTAGCTCATAAGTGATAGGAGCTGAATTAGATCACTCAGCCCATCACATTCAATCATGGCTGATCTATCTCTCCCTCCTAGCCCCATTCTCCTGCCTTCTCCCCATAACCCCTGATGCCGGTACTAATCAAGAATCTACTGTATCTATCTCTGTCTTAAAAATATCCATTGAAACGGCCTCCACAGCTTTCTGTGGCAAAGAATTCCACAGATCCACCACGCTCTGACTAAAGAAGGCGGTAGTAATCAGAGGGAGAGCATGCAGACTCCACACATTCAGCACTAGACAGATCAGGATTGAACCTGGGTTGCTCAAGCTGTGAGACACTATCTCTGTTAGCAACACTCTGCATCACTTGCAAAAGGAGTTGACAGCTCAGTAAATCCTTCAATTTACTTCAAGGGAATTCACAGATGACTGGGGATTTTTTGCTTCACCGCCCTGGCCCTATAATCTGCCCTAAAAGAAACCACATTTCCCAAGTGTTGGAGAGTTAGAACAGACGGCGTACATGGGTTGAACGGCCAGCTTTCCCAACACTGGTTCAAAAGTTAATTATAAAACCATTACTGCAAAACAAATTCTGAAGTATCATGAACAAGGAATATAATTCCTCAGTGATTACCCAATGTCTGAATAAAATATGATCCTGTCTCAACCATCCCACTGCAGCAAGTGCGGAGGGCAACAAATTAATTTGTAAGTAAACCAAAAGAAAATTAGAGGAAGTTGTGCAATTGATGAATGACCATGTCTTACCCAGAGAATTACACCCATCTCCTGTGCTGCCTAAATCTGTAGGCATGGCTGTGCTGAGGCTGAATTAATGATTTCCTAAATCACCCCGGATACCTGCTGTGGGACAGTAATGGAGAGAAAGAGATGGGTTGAGCCAAGAGTTGAATTACAGAGCCATCTCCTGTAAGTCACAGCAATTGATGGTGCAAAGATGTTATATTTAATTTAGATATTTCAATTTATTTTAATGGAAGAGGTTTCTTGCTCTTTGGAGCTGTAGGGGTAAAAGTACTTACTGCAGGATGAAGCTAATTCCATCTCTTATAAAGCACTCCCAGGATAGAAATGCATAGGTTAGATCCTGATTATGGCTCTCAATACGTCTTCCCAATGACACTTACAGCGCAGGTACAGAACAGGTTAGATCCAGTGTAAAGTTGTCATCAAATTCGAAATTCCCACAATGACGGTAAATCTAAATCCAGAGTAAGGTTCTAAACAATGCCATCACACACCCCATGCCTGTTTGTATTCAGAGTAGAGTACCATCGACACTGCCCCATAAAACACTGCTCGGATAGGCACATGTTGAATTAGATCCAGAATTAACTTTTCTTTGTTCCACCTGTCAACCAGGCTCGCCATCTCTGACCCCTTCCCAGTTCTCCGACCCGTCTTACTGTCTCCGACTACATTTTGTCTCTGTTTGCTTTGTTGTTACCTTCTCCCAGCTAACAATGATCTATTCTATATTTTCCTTGATCTCCATTCCCTTGGTCCTATTTTCACACCTTCCACTTACTAATCTATGTGTCTCCCTCTCCCCTGACATCAGTCTGAAGAAGGGTCTTGACCCGAAATGTCACCCATTCCTTCTCTGCAGAGATGCCGCCTGTCTCGCTGAGTTACTCCAGCATTTTGTGTCTATCTTCGGTTTAAACCAGCATCTGCAGTTCCTTCCAACACAACATGGGATGAAGCTCCCTCTATTCTGCCCCATGAAACATTCTCAGGACCGGTAGAGCATGGGTTGGCTCCCAAGTAAAACATCTGCAGATGATGGAAATCTGGAGGACACTCAGCAGGTCAGGCAACATCTGCATAAAAAGAAACAGTTAATGTTTCGAATGGAAAGTCTTTCATTAGAATTGGAAAAGAGAGAAAGCAACTTAGTTTTAAGTTGCAGGAAGGATTGGGGAGGGACAGAGAAGACAAAGGGAATTTTGTTTTCAATAGGTTGGGGCCAGGACTACCAAGACTATTTGTAGATTAATGGGGGAAGGGCAATAGTGAGAAATTAAACAAGCAAAGATGTAGAAGCTGGGAGATGTAGGTCAAAGCTGCAGGAAATGCCCAAGAAATCCAGCAGTGCTAGGCGAGAGAGAAACAAAGAGTTAACCTCGCAGCTGGACAACTTACAACAGAAACGGCAAAATATAATACAAATACAGTTACCTGACATTGTTGAATTCGTAATTGAGTCCTGAAGGCTACAACATGTCAAGGCAGAAGTCGTGACATTGATCTTCAAGTTGATGTGGGTCCTCAGGATCAATGCAGGAGGCTGCTGGCATCAGATTGCAATGGAGAATTACAATGACAGACAGACAGGAACCTCAGGGTTACCCGTGCTGAATGATGTACGGTGCTCTGTAAAATGGCCACCCAGTCTGTGTTTGATTTCTCCAATGTAGAGGAGGCCACACTGTGAACACTGAATGCAGTGTAGCTGATTAGCAATGTGCAAGTGAATTGCTGCTTCACCTGGAATGAATTTGTAGCTCCTTGAGGGGTTGGAAGGAACAAGGTGAAAGGACAGGTGTTACATCTCCTGCATTTGTATGGGAAGGTGGTGTGAGAAGGGGGGTGTCAATGAAGATGCAAGAGTGGATCAGGAAGTTGCAAAGTGAATGATCCCTTTGGAATGCTGAAAGAGAAGGGAAGGAGAGGAAGATGTGTTTGGTGGTGACATCTTATTACAGTTGGCAGAGTGTGAAGGACAATCCAGTGAATACTAGAGGGGTGGATGATGAGGTCCAGGGGAACTCTATTCTTGCTCTGTCTGTGATTGAGAGCAGAGGCCCAGGAAGTAAATGAGACTAGTTAAAGGCTCCATCAAGCATTGTAGTGGGGAAGACATGGTTCAGGGAATAGGTTAGACCCAGTATAAAGCTCTCGGAGTACTAGCCAGTTACATTTGGATGCATCTGGCCCAGTAGACACCTCTCTCTAAGTCAGGGAGATCCAGACTGAATTCATGTTCCAGAGACTTAGTAAAATAATTGGATATTACAGCGTTGAAGTGGACTTTTTGGTGCCTCTTGTTCAAGTCCAATTAGTCCCAGATGCAGATTCTTCTTCAAAATTAGTCCTTAACAAATACACATTTGATTGGCTTTTGAAAGGTCCAGTAAAAACTGCCTTCACCAAGCTTTCTCGAAGTATGTTCCAGATGTGAACAATGATTTATTGAAAAACATTCTCCTCATTTACCAACAGTTCTTTTGCAATTATTTTTACTTCATGTTTTTGCTCCTTATTCTGGCAAAACACTTCACGTTTGACTATCTTCATTAGATCTCCCCACTGCATCATTTGTTTCAAGAACAGTCCAAGCTTATCCAGTTTCTCTACATAACGTTCTATCCAGATATCATCTGAGCAAATCTCCTCTGCACCTTGGTAGAGCTGTGGAATCCTTCCTAAAGTGTGGCATCAAGAATTGGTCATGAGAACTAACTGATTATTTGTGAATGTGGAGCATGACCTGCCTATTGTTGAATTAATTCATCTTTGTACATCCAGATTAACCTACTTTTGTAAACATCTCAAATGGTTCAATTGAGATTATGCTGCTGTTTTAATTTGTTTATTTTCCCAAAGTGCCCCACTTTGCTCTTAAATGTCCACTGGTATCTCGACTCTCGAGGCATCGACTGCTTCAAGATGCGGATGCAGGAGAACAACGGCAAAGGTAAGCAGACTGGGGCCTGATCTCCTGCAGCCTCAATGGTGCTCTGGGTGTTCCTAGATTGGCTGCAGGAGGTGCGTGGGGCCCGGAGGCTGAGTGGTAGCTACGTGAGGCGAGGAATGGGGCGTTCCCGGGACCATGTGTCCAGATCAGGGTGACAGGGAGTAGGCCGTTGGGGGCAACAGCCCGCGATTTGGTTAGATCAGGCAGTGCTGCAAATGTCCGAGCATGTGGATTGGACACGGCCGGGAAGGGCAGGGAGTGGCAGAGCAGCGGTGGAGGACTTCAACAACATCACCTGGCCAGAACCACCTTGCAACTCTGACCCAGTGCTGCCGTCAGGACAAGACTCGACAATTTAGTTAAGACTACATTTTTTTAACAACTTTGGACTTGAATCATACAAATGGGACAGGAAACATGCCGACTTTTATGCACCGTCTGAGTGATAGACTGCCCTGAGACTGAGTGAAGCGGGTTGTAACAGGTTCGGACACTCAGACTCACCCCTTAGTCTCGGACATGTCACTTGGACTGAGGGAGTGAGCCTGTGTGAAGGGAAGCCCGGGACTGAGGGAAGGAGGCTGTGACAGGTAGCTGGGACTGAGGGACCAAGACGGAGTGGGAAAGATCCTGGGTCTGAGATTGAACTTGATGCTGACGATGCTGTGTGCTTTACTAATCATAAAGATTGAGTTGGGAGACTTGAATCACTTTGTACTGACTCTTTCCTTGGGCTCCAACAGAAATGTCCTCTTGAACAGCAGCGAGGTTCAAAATAATTTAGCAGCCAAGAAGTGCCAAAGCACAAGGCAAGTGTCAAGCTGACACATTTGTTGTGTGAATGTGAAGGTCTGTGCGTGCGGACTGATCTGGCAGTGACGGACACAGTCCACCTGAAACCAGAGTCAGATGGCTGACCTCTTGGTGCTACATTAAAGCTGAGAAAGCGGAGATGGGAATCAGAGTGTGAGTGACTATTCCTGTTATAAAACAAGATGGGGGAGGCAAGTGTGCTGAAGTGTAGGTGTCAGACTGACTTTGCAGTCTGGTTCCTTGGATGCACATGGATGTTGACAGACCAGCTGGGGGCTGGGCGGAGGGAGGTGTTGGTGGCTCCTCAAATTCTCATCACGTAGCCTAATTCCTTCCAGTTAAGCTGCTCTGTGAGTGTTGAAGCTCTTGCTGAGGGTGAACCCTGGAGCCTCTTAAAGAAGTCAGATGTTATTTTTAATTATCCTGCTGCAGTGGTTGAAGGTTAGCCTGTTACACGTGGAGTTGAAGACCACTACCTCTGAATAAAAGAGGATCTCCCTTTCACTGCATTTTTTTGCAGTTGTATATTTTGAATATGTTTATATTTATCACGTGCTGCATTTTTTAGTTCTGTTGATATAACATCCTGTTGATTTTAAGTCAAGTCGTCAAGTCACATTTATTTATATAGCACATTTAAAAAACAACTCTCGTTGACCAAAGTGCTTTACATTTTAAGACTAGCAAGATTATTTGCTAAAGTTATTAAGATTAGCAAGTAAGGTTATTAAGATTAGCAAGGTCATGGGGAAACAGTTGAGTGATTGGCCAATGATGCCCACCATTCAGGTTTGCCCTGCAGTTTGCAGCAATTAATGTTTAATTTCAGAGTCACCGCCATCAAAAGCTGGCAAAATAAAGTCGATTTTTATTATCTATTTCCTTGAATAGTTTTGTTCATTAGTTATAAAAATGTTAGAGTTGAGTGGGCCAGGAGATGGCAGCCTCTGCAATTGTCACTTCCATGATTCATCCATCCACAATCGGCAACCCTGGTGGGATCAGTTAAGCAGCTTCCCAAACGCCGCACAGTTGGGCAGTACGATGGCGCAGCTGGGAGCGCTGCTGCCTCACAACGCCGGAGACCTGGGTTTGCACCTGACCTCGGCTGCTGTCTGTGTGGAATTTGCACTTTCTTCCGGGTGCTCTGGTTTTCCTCTCACATCAAAGATGTGAGGGTTTGTAGCTTGTTAAAGAAGGAACTGCAGATGCTGGAGAATCGAGGGTACACAAAAGGCTGGAGAAACGCGCTGAGTTTCTCCAGCCTTTTGTGTACCCAGGGTTTGTAGGTTAATGGGCCTCTGTAAATTGAACCTGGCTTGCATAGAGTGGATGTGAAAATGGTATAACATAGAACTGGTGTGCACAGGTGATGGATGTCGGTGTGGCATCGGAGGGTTGAAGAGCCTGTTTCCTTGCCATAACCGTAAAGTAAACCAGTTTAGTTTAGAGATACAGCATGGAAACCGGCACTTTGACCCACCGGGTCCGCGTGGACCAGCGATCCCCGCACATTAACACTATCCTACACCCACTAGGGACAATCTTTACCTTTACCAAGCCAATTAACCTACAAACCTGTATGTCTTTGGAATGTGGGAGGGAACCGAAGATCTCAGAGAAAACGCACGCAGGTCACGGGGAGAACGTACAAACTCCGTACAGACAGCACCCGTAATCGGGATCGAACCCGGGTCTCCGGCGCTGCATTCGCTGTGAGGCGGTAACTCTACCACTGCGCCACCGTGACTGCTCAGTTCAATGAAAACGTGCTGCTAGCCTGCTTCCATGCCATAACACCGGGTGGCGCTGTTACTGGCTGCCTCTGCCTTCAGTCTCGTATCTTTTTTATTTTTTGGTGTGTTTAAAGTATGTTCTTTTGGTTTTTTTTTGTGTTTTATGCGGGGTGAAGAGGGTAGGGTAAGGGAGAAGCCGTCCTTCAGTCACTTCCTGGCGAGGATGCGGATATTATCCGAGTCACGCCCTCGCCCCCACTCCTCGTGGCCTACCAATTGGATTGGCGCGGCCTTTCCTACCGGGACCGACTGGAGCTTCAGCAGCAGTGGCGCAGCTCTGGATACATCGCGTAGCGGGCGATGCCTCACCCTGGGATCATGGCTCCGGAGTGTTGGGCCAGCTGTATCGACATTGCGGAGCTGTGGTTCGCGGAACTCCCAACGCGGGCGGCGCTGACTAACATCGCTGAGTCCTGGGACCCTTTGTCGGGGGTCGCCAGCGTGAATCTCTGCCCAGCTCGGCCTGTGGACTTCGGGAGCCGCGGACTCCGGTGGGAGGTGGCCAATTCAGAGGTCCAGGCAGCTGAGGATGTCTTACCTTTCGACGTCGGGGTTCCATCGTTCCCGGTGAGAGGGGGGCTCGGGAGGCCATGACCATTGGTAAACATTGGGGAACTGGACTTTGGTTCCTTGCCTCACAGTGGGGAACTTTGGTGCCGTTGTGGGCATGTTTGTGTTATGGACTACTGTATTCTGTGTTTTGTGTGTTTTTTTAATTTGTATGACTGTAAGGAAAATAGTATTTCATTGTCTCTTAATTGAAGAAAATGGCAATAAATTGAATTTAAAAAAAAAATAAATAAAATAAAAATCTCTCTGAGCTTCAGTGTACTCTACTTGCTCTGAGAAGATTGAATCATTGCTGTTCTTCCCACCTGATTAGATGCAGTTGAATACAGGATGAGCTACATGTCGACCATTCCACATAGCGTTCTGTCCACAAAGACCACGTGAGTCAGCTGGGAGAGGAAATGTGTTTGATCCTCTGATCGAGGAGAGGGAGACGTGTTTGCTCGGCGAGTGGGAGGAGGAAATTGTGAAAGCTAGCGCTTACTAACATGCAACTTAGGAGCAGGACTAGGCCAATCAGCTCCGAGAGCCAGCTCTGCCATTTAAGGAGATCGTGTTTCATTTAATTTGATTTGAAACTAAACTCTATTCCCTGCGACTTGCAGGAAACCTTTGCCCATTTTGAACAGTGTTCCAAGAAAATGCTCCTTATCACATTCTTGCATCAGGTGGAGCTGCATCATCCGCAAATGCGTCAAGAAACAGGAGATGAAAATAGAATGCCTGTGTTTATTTATTAACTTTCTTCCACATAAAGAGAGCAAAGATTATTCTGTGTCTCACATTTTTGGGTGGTGATTTGTGAATTCTGTAGCGGCGAATTTCCGTCACTCGATGGGGAGATCGCCTGTACCTACGACCATGTTGACATGCAGTGACCACAAAGTACGAGGACATCATGCTAGTTGTGCCAGGAGGTGGCAGAGTCGGCACTGTGACTTGTGGACCTCTTCAGGCACGGAGCACCCTGCTGATGAATTTCCCTGTGGCAAATCGCAGGAAACTAAAACCCCTGACTCCACATCCAGCAGGGGTTATCTGCAAAATATCCTCAGCATGTATGTTTGCTTAATGATGGCATGATCCTAATCAAATGGTTCACACCAGATCCAATCCCACTCTAGACTGGTCTCCAGCTAGGCAGCATCATTGTCCAACACGTTTATCCACCTAATGCAGCACTACACCTCAGCCCAATAAGCTTCCTCCTCGAGTGAAGGTCATTTAAGATCTAGTGGGAAACTTTCAAATCCACTTTGCTTCCACTTCAGAATCAGACTCCCCCCTGACCTGAGATAATGCGTGCATCTGTGAACATTCAGAAGCCAATCTTCACCATTGATTTGTTCACTGAAGCGTAGGAGAGAATGGGTTTTACGCTTAACATCTGCAAAACCAAGGTCCTCTCCTATCCTTGCCCCGCTGCACAACACAGCCCTCAGGACAAGAAAAGAATCTTGATAGATTTGGAGCTGTCTCTCCTCCAAGACAGGCTTTGATGAAGAGATTCACCATCACCTTCATGGAGTGGCACGGTGATGCAGTGGTAGAGTTGGTGCCTTACAGCACCAGAGACCCGGGTTCGATCCTCATTATGGGTGCTCTCTGAGCAGAGTTTGTATGTTCTCTCCGTGACCACGTAGGCTTTCCCCGAGTGCTCCGGTCTCTTCCCGCAGTCCAAAGACGTACAGGTGTGTAGGTTAATTGGCTTAAAGTGTGTAGGACAGTTCTAGGGTATGGGGATCGCAAGTCGGCGCGGATTCGGTGGGCCACATGGCCTGTTTCTGCACCTTCAACGCACCAGCAAAGCCCGAGGAAAAGGCTCCTAAAGACCATGACCTCAAACCTGGCACAAAACGCATGGTTTACCTGGCAGCACTGATCCCGACCTTCCTAGACTGATGGCGCTTGGACTTCCTGCACCGGGCGCTTCAAGGCTAAGGAGAGATCTCACCAAGGCTCTCCTGTAAAATCCGCTAGGCCCACTGCAATACCAAGGCCCTCTTCCTGGACAAGAGGCTCAGCATTTAGACCCATATTTTACTTAGTTCTGTGGCCGACATCAGGCTCCCAAATTTAGTTTAGTTTGTAGATACAGCGCGGAAACAGGCCCTTCGACCCACCGAGTCTGTGCCGACCAGCAGTCCCTGCACATTAACACTATCCTACACACACTAGGGACAATTTACACTTACACTAAGCCAATTAACCTACAAACCTGTACGTCTTTGGAGTGTGGGAGGAAACCGAAGATCTCGGAGAAAACTCATGCAGTCACGGGGAGAATGTACAAACTCCGTACAGACAGCACCCATAGTCGGGATTGAACCCACGTCTCTGGAGCTGCCAGCGTTGTACGGCAGCAACTCTACCGCTGCACTACTGTGCCGCCCGTTAACTCAGACACTATTCGAAGCTCCATCTTGGGCAGAGATTACCGGGGGTCAGGCAACAGGATTCAAGCATATCTTCAGAGCCTCCTTGGACAATGAAACACCTCCTCCATCTCCTGGGAATCACCGGCCCATCAATGCGCAAAGTGGGGAAGGATCGTTCCAGATGTCACTGAGACCCCAAGTCCCTATGTCACGGATGCACAGAATCCCACTGCAAATGGAGAAATGAGTGCTGTACCTCACAAGCTAGGTGCTCCCATTCTATCAAGCATCTCCAATCCCATCTCCGTTGGAGTCTAAAGAACCATCTTGAAGATGTAATCACTGAAATGTCTCACTTACCCTACAGATAGCGCCATGGGAGGTCTACAAAAATGCCCAAAAATCTATAATAAATTACCTCTGAAAACTCCTCTTTCCCAAGGACCATGGTCGTCCTCAATATTTATCCTTGTCCATACACGATCCAGATGGGATGGTGTCAGTGTATTACACAGTAGCAGTGCAATTTCTTTCCATTTGACCTACATCACTCAAACCACATCATTTCCGCTGAAGTGAAAGTGGAAGTGGAATGCAAGGATGGCTGGGTTGGTTTCTACGGGAGATGCCATCAGATGTTGATCTGTTGTCAAGGCAGGTCGATGGGCAAGATGTGAAAAATCCACAATATGTTCACCCTCCTTCTGTTTCTGGTTTGACTGAATATTGTCTGGGTCACGCTTTGCCCTTCAGGCCTTGCAAGGCTCCAATCAGCTGTCACTGTGTTGAAGGCAACAATCTGTTGAGCATTGACATCAAAAATAATGTCTCAGACTTTGCGCTGCTACGGACTGAGAGTGAGAAGGAGAAAGATTTACACATGGGTGGAATGGCAGAGGAGGCATAAAAGAGAATTCCCAGGAGAAGGAAGAAGAAATGAGACAAAGAAAGAACATGAGAGATGTGCGAGAATGAGAGAACAGCAAATGAGGAATTTACAGAGAGCAAGGGTCGGAGGACAGGTTTCTTTCTATCACTCCCTCCTTCCTCCCTCTCCTCCCTTCCCTCTTAGCTTTTTCCAACCAACCGATTTCTTTCACTTCCCCTGCCAGAGTATGCGGCAGATGGTTTATTTCTACATTCTGGCTGCATGTAGTTCAGAATATTAAAAAGAAGGTGAGATTCAGCGTCTAATGAGCATTCAGCCATGAGTTCTTCAGGAGTGAAGTCCTTTGATGATGAACTGCGGAGGTCAGGTTCTGAAAGGCTCCGGTGTGGATTGTATCAAAGTGTTTTAGTAGCCTTGTAGAGCTTGTAAAGACTCACGAGACTCTGGCCTGAGATTTTCAAACTTTCATATGTTTTAACTAAACAGAAACGATGACACTTGAGCATAACACTTCATTTTCTTTAGTATTGATTTAACTGTCTTAAAGTCATAAATACTGCATAATTTCAAAAGTAGCAGAGTTGATGGAGCTGCAATTCTTTGCAATTAGACTTTTATTAGTGCAGTGTAGTTTCCACCTGCAAAACCAACTATTGAGACCAAGTTAATCATAGCATTTCAGAAGGAATTCGATAACAACAGAAAAAGGGAAAAAAAGAGGTAGTAAAAGGAGCAGGGAAATTTAAGTTCAGTATACAGTTCTCAGAATTCATTTTTAGTTTTCCTTATAACATAGGATGAGCCCATTTGGTCCATCAAGTCTATGGCAGATTCCAGGGCAATCCTATTCCTCCATTTATTTTCCTGCAAGATGTTCCCTTGTGTGTGCACATCAACTGCACACAGATGTTCTTACCACTGAGCGACCTAGACTTGGGATAATTTACTGCAGCCAGTTAATCTGTCGATCAGCAGATCACAGGGGTGTGGGAATTTCATAAGTTCACAAGTCATATGAGCAGAATTAGGCCAGTCGGCCCATCAAGTCAACTCCGCCATTCAAACATGGCTGATCAATTCTTTCCTCATTCTCCACCCCATTCTCCTGCCTTCTCCCCATAACCTTTCACACTCTTACCAATCAAGAACCTGTCAATCTCCGCAGTAAAAATACCCAATGACTTGGCCTTCACAGCCGTCTGGGGCAATTAATTCCACAGATTTACCACCCTCCTTATCTTCTTGCTAAAGGTATGTCCTTTAATTCTGAGGCTATGCCCTCTTGTCCGAGACTCTACCACAAGTGGAAACATCCTTTCCACACCCACTCTGTCCAAGCCTTTCACTATTCGTAAGTTTCAACGAGTTCTCCCCCTCATCCTTCTAAACACCAACAAGTACAGTCCCAATGCCGTCAAACGCTCATCATATGTTAACCCAATCATTCCTGGGATCATTCTCGTAAACCTCCTCTGGATCCTCTCCAATGCCAGCACATTCCTCCTCAGATAAGGGGCCTGAAACTGCTCACAATACTCTAAATACGGTCTGGCCAGAGCCTTATAAAGTCTCAGCATTACATCACTGTTTATATATTCTAGTCCTCTCAAAATAAAAGCTAATATTGCATTTACCTTCCTTACTACCAATTCAACTTGCACATTAACCATTGAGGAATTCTGCACCAGCACTCCCAAATCCTTTTGTACTTCCAATTTCTGAATAGTCCAAATAGTCTACACCTTTATCCCTACTACCAAAGTGCACAACTGCAAAATTTGTTATGCCGTATTCCATTTGCCACTTTGCCCACCCTCCAAACCTGTCCAAATCCCACTGCAGACTCCCTGCTTCCTCTACATTACCTGTCCCTCCACCTATCTTGGTATCATCTGTAAACTTGGCCTCAAAACCATCAATTCCATCATCCAAATAGGGAAGAAACTCTCAAGGGAAGCACACACAGTCACAGGGAGAAGGTGCAAACTCTACACAGGACCAAAACTTAAGTACGAAGCCCACGTTGGTGAGGCTGTGAGATAGCAGCACTGCTCCTCCGTCATCATGTCCACAGTCCTCTTGGCTTTCACCTGCAGCCAAGACATCACGAGGCAAATGAGTGCGTGGGTGTTCCCAACCTTAGGTCACACTTATCATTATTTGATCATTATTCCAACTGTTTTCCCAGGATAGAAATGTGCAACGCTCAAGGCACAGCTATAAGGTGAGAGGGGAGAAAGTTTAATGGGGATGTACAGGGCAGGCTTTTTACACATAGAGCGGTGAGGGCCTGGAACGTACTTTCAAGGTTGGTGGTGGACGCAGATAAGATAGTGGCGTTTAAGTGGCTTTAAGATAAGCACATGGAAATGCGGGGAATAGCGGGAAATGAATCACATGAACAGGATCAGACAATATCTAGGCTGTACGACCAAAGACCTGGCAAGCTGTGCCTCCAGCTAAACTGTTTCAGAAGATTTACAATTCTGGCTTCCAGATTACAAAATCCTCCATTTTTGAATCTCCTTTCTTGTTCTCAAATAGCTCCACTTTTCCATGACTACTTCCTGCTCTTTAATAGTCTGTGATATTTGCACTCTTCCAATCCAGCTCACTTGAGTTTCTCCATTAATCTATTTTTAGAGACTTAAACTTTTAGAGTTCCTGTCTTAATTGTTTAATCCCCCCCCTCCCCCCCAATTTTTAAAGCTCTCCTTAAAACCTCTGTCATTGACCAAGCTTTTGACTATTTGCTCCATATATGACATATACAGTGGTCATAGCATGCAATGTTTAAGACTTATTTAGACAGGCACATGGATAGGACAGGTTTAGAGGGATTGGGGGCAAAATCAGGTAGTGTGGACTAGTCTAGATGGGATATTTTGGTTGTTATGGATGTTAGGCTAATGAGCCTGTTACCATGCTGTACGACTGTGATCTCTCTCTGACTCGATGTTCAATATTTCTGGAGGACACTTCATTAATGCACCCTGAGGTACTTTACTGCCTTAGATAGACACAAGACACTGAAGAACTGATAGACACTGAAGAAGGGTCTCGACCCAAAAGGTCACCCATTCCTTTTCTCCAGAGATGCTCTCTGACCTGCTGAGTTACTCCAGATTGTTGTGTCTATCTTCGGTTTAAACCAGCATCTGCAGTTCCTTCCTACACACTTACTGCCTTAGATACTTTGCTGGCATAGGCAGAAAGAGCTGAGTAATCTCATAACTAATGGGTCAGACCAAAGCTCGGTTCCCCAGCCTGGTCTTACTAATAGTGGTGGACAATTGAACAATCAACAGGAGGTGGAAAATCCAGGGGAAAAAACATTCTCAATGAAAGTGTGTCCCAGCATGCGAGTGTTACTAGTGATGCTGTAACACTCACAAACATGTTCAGCCAGAGAAGCTGAGTGGATGATTCATCTTGCCTTCCTCCTGAGATCCATGCTATCACAGAAGCCAGTCTTCAGTTAATTCAATTCACTCCATGTAACATCCATGTAACATCAAGAAATAGCTGAGAGCACTGGATGCAGCAAAGGCTGTGAGACATTTGGGCCAAGTGATGGGAACTGCCATCAACAATACTGTCAGGCATATACTAGAAATCTACTCTAGGCGAGAGTAACAACCTTTGATATCAAGGCAGCTTTTGGCTGGGTCTGGCATGAAGAAGCCCTGGTTGTTGGCGTTGAAAGTTGAAGGTATATTGGCCCAGTCCTTGGGGCATTACTGAGCCGTTCCTCAGGGCAGTGCCCTTCGCTCAACCAGCTTCTTCATCGATGACCTTCCTTCCATCAAAAGCTCATGTGCAGATGTTTGCTTGTGATGTTTACAGATATTGTTCAGTTCATTCGCAGCTCCACAGTAAATACATTCCACGTCTGTATGCTGCTAAATGTAGATAACATTCTGACATGGACTCATAAGTGACAAGTAACATTTCAGCCTCAAAAGTCCCAGAGGGGCCATCTTCAACAAGGCAGAACAGAACCAACTCCCTTGACATTCAATTGCATTACCATCGCCAAGACTCCACTACTCACATCCTGAGGTCACCATCGATCATGAAAATATCTGCCATGTAAACACCACAGCCTCTCCACAGCCCAGGTCAGGAGCGCTGACTAACGTTCTGCTTACCTGCACGATGTAAGGGCAATAAATACAGATCCTAAGAAATGAATAAATGCTAGAGGTGCTATATAAATGCAAATCGTTGTTGCAGGGATATAACAATGCAGGTTGTTACTCTGGTTTGAAGGCAATGATGTTGCCAACTCTGACATTTGGCATTACATGGGCAGAATAATACTCCGGTTATAATCCATCTTTTGGATGAGATGTTAAAAAATGCTGCAGGAAAGCAAATGATTCTGTCACACAATTTCAAATACACACGGGGAACGTTCTACGGTGTCTTGGGGAAAATAAATTCCATCAGCCAGTAACCAACATCACAGGATCAGGTATTGTAGTCGTTATTACACTGCTGCCCGTGACCTCACAAGTTCACGTTCACATGTTATAGGAGTAGAATTAGGCCATTCGGCCCATCGAGTCTACTCCGCCATTCAAGCATGCCTGATTTCTGCCTCCTAATCCCATTTTCCTGCCTTCTCCCCATGACTCTTGACACCCGTTCTAATCAAGAATTTGTCTATCTCTGCCTTACAAATATCCACTGACTTGACCTCCACAGCTCTCTGTGGGGATGAGTTCCACAGATTAACTACCCTCTGACAAAAGAGGTTCCTCCTCACCTCCTTTCTTTAATTCTGAATACCATTCTCGATATATCGATTTCCCGGGGGGGGGGGGGCAAGTGGACGTTTGCTCTCCAGAAATCAGCGGGAGGACCTGCCTACTCGTTCTTAGGGAAACTGATCAACACATGTTTGCTGGAGCCTGGGGTTCTGGTGGGTGGTCTATTACTATAACCAGACTGATTCCTGGGATGTCAGGACTTTCATATGAAGAAAGACTGGATAGACTCGGCTTGTGCTCGCTAGAATTTAGAAGATTGAGGGGGGATCTTATAGAGACTTACAAAATTCTTAAGGGGTTGGACAGGCTAGATGCAGGAAGATTGTTCCTGATGTTGGGGAAGTCCAGAACAAGGGGTCACAGTTTAAGGATAAGGGGGAAGTATTTTAGGACCGAGATGAGAAAAACATTTTTCACACAGAGAGTGGTGAGTCTGTGGAATTCTCTGCCACAGAAGGTAGTTGAGGCCAGTTCATTGGCTATATTTAAGAGGGAGTTAGATGTGGCCCTTGTGGCTAAAGGGATCAGGGGGTATGGAGGGCAGGCTCGAAGGGCCGAGTGGCCTACTCCTGCACCTATTTTCTATGTTTCTATGTTTCTACTAGTGGATGCTACACAATGGGGGGCTGATCTGCTACTGGAGGGCTAATTGTCACCTTCTCTCACACATTAGTCTCTCTTGGACTGCCTGCTCCTGGAGATCAGGTCTACTACCTGTCCTGTGGGATGTGTGGGTGTCCTGCTACCATGAGCAGGTGGACGGAACGCTCAGCAAAGAGGGAGATTACAGATAGTGGTAGATACTGCCGGTCCATCATCGATACTGGATCTATGGGAGATGCTGTCTCAAAAGGGCCGCCAATATCATCAAAGCCCCAGACCACCCTAACCTCACTCTAATTCCACTCCTGCCATGGATGTTCCCACCAGTGGGAGAGTCTAGGACCGGAGGTCATAGTCTCAGAATTAAAGGACGCTCTTTTAGGAAGATGAGGAGGAATTGCTTTAGTCAGAGGGTAGTGAATCTGTGGAATTCTTTGCCACAGATGGCTGTGGAGGCAAAGTCAGTGGATATATTTTAAAGATAGATAGATAGATTAGTGCAGGTGTCAGAGCTTACAGGGAGAAGGCAGGAGAATGGGGTTAGGAGAGAGAAATAGGTCAGCCCTGATTGAATGGCAGGTTAGACCTGATGGGCCGAATGGCCTAATTCTGCTCCTGTCACATGACCTTATGATCATATCATCAGGAAGAAGGTATAGGAGCCTGAAAAGCACTACCACCAGGTTCAGGAGCAGCTTCTTCCCAGCAACCATAAGGCTCTTGAACACTGCACAACATTAACCTCAGCAACTATGAACTTCAGTGCATTGTGTCTTTGGATGCACTATGGGGTTTTTTTTGGAGTAGTGTTACAGTGGTTATTTTTTTGCTTATTATATTTATCTATGTGCATTGCTTTGTGGGCATGTTAAACTGCTGAAATAAATAATTTCATTGTTCCTTTGTTAGTATATATGACACATAAACACTCTTAACTCTTTTGACTCTTGACAGTATATTTTTGGAGGTCAGCTAACCTGTTTCTTCCTGCAGACATGTAACTGGTCAATTCCTGGAGAACTAATGGGTCACGGTCCAGAGACCACGCGGAGGGTTAATTTTCCAAAAACTGGAAAACATGGAATGCTGTTTTCCCTCATCAATTTTTAAACTAATTCCAGAACTTGGGGATGATCAGCCATGATCACAATGAATGGCGGTGCTGGCTCGAAGGGCCGAATGGCCTCCTCCTGCACCTATTTTCTATGTTTCTATGTTTCTATGTTTCTAGAGCTAAAGGGGAACAAAATAATTACAAATTATTTTTGATGCACCTCTGATTGTTCTCCTGAGCCACGTCCAGGAGGTTAATTGTAACTCCTCAAGACCAGGTGAAATGTGGAGCTACTGGGTGTGACTAACACGGAGCAACTGGGTGTGAACCAGTCTGTTTGCAGTTCAGCTTCCCATTCTGAGCGTGGTGTGCAAAAACTGAAGCTCACAGCCTCCACTAACTTTCCATTTATATAGTGCCTATCATAACCTCAGCACGACTCAAACAATTTGCAGCCATTGAAGAACCTTTGAAGTGTAATCACAGTGGTATCGTGGGAGAAGTAATGAAAGGATGTGTTGGATGCCAGAGCAATGTTTTGATTTAAGCTGAACAATGCCTGGGCAGCAAGAGCCGGACAAGTTGTGTTGAGTAGATTTGTATTGAAAGATTACAAATGACATTGAGGTCAGAGATCAATTGAAAAGTGCAGAAGTGAAATGGATGAAGTTTTGTGAGAGAAGGTTTACAAACGCCCTGTACTACAGGACACTCCACATCTAGGCTTAGCCCTGCTCTATCGTCCGTCCCATTCCTTACAGCTTACATTCCCAGTTTCAGATTCATCCCCTGGTTGCACAACTATCTCTGGTTCCATCCCCAGGTCCCTGATCCATGCATATCTGGGCATCAACACACATCAATTGGTCTCTATTAGGTTCTATAGGCATTCCTAGTATCCCTTAAGCTCTTCTTATACCTGCCCTGTGTGGATTAGTGGCTCTGTCCTTGTATCTGCCCTGCATGTTTGGTACTAATCCCGATCCTGTACAAAGCCCGGCTCCATCTTTGGTACTTTTTCCACTCCAGGTTTTCCATGGATCCATATTTTATTCCTATTCTTGGTGCCGGTCTATCCCTAATTTTAAACAACTTCGCAAGTTAATGCTTCTTTTCTTTTGCCTGATTTTAGCAGAATCCTTCGCCCATCTCACCCACACCGGCCAACATATCCCAGCTACGCTAGTCCCTTGGTCCATATCCCTCCAAACCTGTCCTATCCATGTACCTGTCTAACTGTTTCTTAAATTATGGGCTAGTCCCAGCCTGAACTACCTCCTCTGGCAGTTTGTTCCATACACCCACTACCCTTTGTGTGAAAAAGTTATCCCTCAAATTCCTATTAAATACTAGACTAAATGGTATCCATTGGGTCCCAGCATCACACGGGAGGGCTGGTCCCCCAACGCAATATTCCACCTCCACCAATTCCAATATTGGTGGTCAGTGGGGGGGCGGGGGGGGGCTTTCTGGAGAGGTAGTATGGGTGTAGTGGTCTGAAGGAACTGGTTTCCAGAGGGCTAGTATGGACATTGTGGGCTGATTGGGTTCTTGGGCCGGCGGCTCAGTCACTCAAGCCAGTTGTGCTGGCAGCTCACTTACTCACGGCTGGTGGGGCGGCAGTTGACTCACGGCCATTCCTTGAAATTCCATTTCAAGCAGGGTGGAAGGCCACCAAATTCAAGTGCAGTTTCTTACCACTTCAAGCCGGGTGCAAGGCCACCAAATTTAAGTGCAGTTTCATACCATTTCAAGCAGGGTGCAAGGCCACTAAAGACAGCGAGTCGTGACCTCTCCTTCCTCCATCTTGCAGAGCCTGAGCCACGCCCACACTTCTGGGTTTTATAGTCCCTCCCCCCCTCCCACCAGAAGGGGCGTGGCCTTCATGGCATGATAGACAGGAGAGAGAATCTCAACATTTTTTAAACACTAATAATTCTTTTATTTTTCATCGATGGGAAAAATCCTCGGCACCTGATGAGCGGAGGGGGACTCTGAGTAAGATGGCCAAAAATCACAGCCGTACGTGGTAGCGTGTTTTCTAAAATCAATATAAAGCGCAAACAGGAAGTGGTCAAAATTTGACTTTTAATTAGATAGAAGGCAAGGCAACTTTACAAGGCAATTTTAATCAGGCAAGGCAACTTTAATTATGCAAGGCAACTTTAATTAGGCAACGCAGCTTTAGCATTTTCAAACCAAAGGCAATACAGCTTTAGCATTTCCAACCCATTGGCAACACATCTTTAACATTTCCAAACCAAAGGCAACACAGCTTTAGCATTTCCAAACCAAAGGCAACACAGCTTTAGCATTTCCTAACTAAAGGCACATAGCTTTAGCAATTCCAAACTATATTTTCAAACCAGATTAAGGGCACTGACAGGTCAGTAAAACCACTCACAGTTTAGTAGACGTGTGTTCAGTGTTATTCACAGCTCAGACTGAGAGACATGACCCTCTCGCTCCCCCATCTTGCAGAGACTGACTGAGGCACTCAACACTTAATGGTTTTATAGTCTCCTCGGAAGGGGCGTGGCATTCAGGAGAGAGAGTCTCAACTTTTCTTAAACACTAATAACTCTTTTATTTTTAATCAATGGGAAAATCCTCTTGTCCTGCGCAGCGGAGGGGGACTCTGAGTAAGATGGCCAAAAATCACAGCCATAAGTGGCAACGTTTTTTCTAAAATTAATATACAGAACAACAGGAAGTGGTCAAGATCAGACTTATAGTATTGTAGATTTTCCCCTTGAACCTATGTCCACTGGTCCTCAATTTCCCTACTCTGGGCAAAAGACTGCATCTACCCGATCTATTCCTCTCATTCTTTTCTATACCTCTATAAGATCTCCTCTCATCCTCCTGCACTCCATGGAATAGAGACCCAGCCTACACAACCTCTCCACCTCTCACCCTCACAGGTGAGAGCTTCGACGACATCTGGCATCCAGCAGAACACACCGAGGGGCTGTGGCTGTCCAAGTAGCGGGCAGCGGTTTGCTCGATCGAGTGTCGACAGCGCCTTGGAAAACACAGCGACCAGGGGCCGTGCCCACGGGGGGCACAGGTGCGTCTTGGTTTGACGGGAAGAGTGGGTCACGGGTCTCCCCCTGGCGTATATATACTGCTGGTAACGCCCTTGCCCCTTGTGTTGGTTCTGAGAGCTGTTCTGTGTTCATCTAATAAAGATCACTTGTTTGACAACTTGTTTGTCTCGCTATAACTGAACCCTTTCAAGCTTGACAATATCTTTCCTATAACATGGTGCCCAGAACTGAACACAATATTCTAAATGCAGTCTCACCAACGTCTTATACAGCTGCAACATGACCTCCCAACTTCTATACTCAATACTCTGACTGATGAAGGCCAATGTGCCAAAAGCCTTTTTGACCACTTTATCTACCTGCGACTCGACCTTCAAGTTCTATCCACAATTCTAGACATATTCCTGGTTCTATACCTATTTGTACACACCTTTATGGTGCTGCCTAGTTCTACACGTACCCTTAATTCCATCCCCTTTCTCCCAAACATGAATATTTTTTTCTAATGTTTTCCCTGCGTTTGTACATTTCTTTGGATCTATATTTATATCCTATTCTACCCGTACCTCTTGTTCCACACTCCGTCCTTGTCCTATCCATGGTTTTACACATATTCCACACTACATCTATTCATAGTTCTGTAAGGAACACTGTGACCTTCATACTTCATTAGCTCCGGTATATCTATCTAACTCTTCTCTGAAGAACGCATTGCTTTGCTGAGCGTCTGCTTTGCAGATTCCCAGTCTGTGGGGAAAAACATTCTCTTAATCTGCAGTCTTGCTTGAAGCTTGTTAATTCTGAAGCTCTGTCCTCTAGCTCTTTGCTCACAGTCTGAATCCAACAGCACTTTCTTTTTGCAATTATCACGCTGCCTATCAAGCATGTGGGAATACAGAAATCAAGTTCTGAAAATAAAGCACTGAAGGAGGCCATTCAGCCTATCGTCCCTGTGCTTATTTAGCCAGGCACAGCTATCATTGATCTAAAGTGCTGCCCTTTCCGTCAATTCTTTAGACTTTAGACTTTAGAGATACAATGCAGAAACAGGCCCTTCTGCCCACCAGTCCGTGCCAATCAGCGCTCACCCCAAGGCCTAATTAACCAACAAACCTGCCTGTCTTTGGAGTGTGGGAGGAAACTGGAGCATCCCGAGAAAACCCACGCGGTCACAGGGAGAACGTACAAACTCCATACAGACAGCACCCGTAGTCAGGATCGAACATGGGTCTCTGGCGCTGTAAGGCAGCAACTCTATCACTGCGCCACCGTGCATTCTTCTCATTTCTGGATAGTTGTTTGTGCAGGGAGGTGGGACCACGGCGGGTCTTTCAGAGAATAGGCAGAGGCACGGCAGGCTAAGTATCATCTTTTTCAACCGAATTATTCTGTGATGATTTTATATTTTGACTTATTTATATCTTTTTTTAAGTTCTTTCCTACATATCTCTTTTAACATATCCCTGTCATAGTAGCTCCTTGTGCTAAACCATTCATGATACAGCCATGGTACAGTGTGACGATATTACTGTCAAAACCCTCAGTATCTGCTTAACATCTGTAGTTGGGAAGTTTCTAGAAAGTATTCTGAGGGATAGAATACATGCATTTACATGGACAAGGGCTGATTAAGGATAGGCAGCATGGTTTTGTATGTGGGAGGTCGTGTCTCACAAATCAGATCTTGGTAGACCTCCAAATCTCACTTTGTGTACATCCCTAACTCCACTGGCCAAGAGTCACCTTTGCTAGCGAGTCTCTCAGTGAATTCTGCATTGAATTTTCACCAGCACCCCACCACCTACCTCCACCTGAAGGTTGCACCTTAACATTTATTTATTTTGATCAGTTCTCCTGATCTCACCATTTGTGGCTCAGTGTCGAAGGTTTTCCGCAAACACCACAATGAAGCAACCTGACTATTTAACTATAACGAAGACAGGCTGGTGTTGACCACACCATCTCCTGAACAACTTCTACAGAATTGCCAAATGTGACCATATTGTGGCTCTCTAATGCCTTAATAAGCCCCAGTTTTTCATTATCAAGATTCTGATATTGTCGCTAAGGCCAAAATACCTTCCTGAACTGCAGCAGTTCTGTGATGCAAGTGTTTCTATGCCATAGGAAAGGACGATTCAGGATTTTCACTCAGCAACACGAGAGAATGTTGATGTATTCACAAGTCAGAATGATAAGTGACTTGGAGATGAAACTTGGAGGTGACTGTATGTTGCCCTAATCTGTGTCAGTCCCAGGTTGCAATGTTGGAAGATATTGGAAATACTGTAGGCTTTGCCATTGTGCAACCCAATCTTATATATTGTTACTGAGACACGCAGATGCATGTTTCGCTGCAATGCCCCCATTCTGTCATCATCTGCTCCCTCTATCGACAGCCTATCACCTGTTCCTCTTCTTCCCCGTTCACTCCACTCCTCTGCATCATTCCCTTCTCCACTTTGGCCTTCTAACACACTATCCTATAACCTCCTCACCCCCAATCAAACTCCATTCAGCAGCTGATATTCCCTCGCACCATCATTCTTCCACTCTTTCACCTTCACCCCAACAGGTAACAACCCTCCAAACCCACTCTTCTGCTCATTCATGCCATCCCACCAGAGCCCACCACAAAACCCTCCAACCCTCCCCTCACCTCTTTGCCACCCGATTTTCCAAAGTACTGATCCATCCAGTTCCTTCAATCAACAATCTGATCGTGGTCTGATGATCCCCTTCATCCCTCCCACTTTACATTTCTACATGACTAACCTGATGCCTAAAAAAACATCTGGTCCTCTAGAATCTTCTCTATCTTCCCACTATTCCACCTCACTTTCTTTTTTACCCTTCCACTCTATTAACCCTACAGCATCCCATCCCATCCAATTACTTCTCATCCAATGCCATCCCATCCCATGCCATCCCATCCCATCCCATCCCATGCCATCTCATCCTATCCCATCCCATCCCATCCCATCAAACCATCTATTTCAATATCTACCCTCTGTCAAATCCCTGAGCGCTTCAGCTCCCTCATTACACCTACACCTCTGCATCACCATCTCCCCCTCTCCTCTCCTAGTCTATGGGAGGATGGGGTAAAGGGATGGTAGGACAAGGGGCTGCTGATGAATTATCAGCCATAGAACATGGTGACAGCAGAAGACCAGCTCCATGCTTTGCTGGATCTAATCTGGCTCTGCCAGAATTCAACAAAGCAGATCATTTCAAACTGTTACTAAAGCAATTAACATTTATTAATGTCCAGCTTCTATACCCTGTGGAGCTATCTGATCCGTGCATAACTGCAGTGTGAGCAGGACTTGTCTGCAGGTGCCCCCGGGTGTATATATTACCTGATTGGTTTGTCCGCTTCTCGGTGCACTGTGGAGCAGTGACGCTGTCAGCCTTTAAGTGGCACTTGCTTGCAGTCAGCAGTTTCAGGAGCACAGGCGTTAACATCATCATCTATTTAACCCAGACAATGATCTTTATTTCCCGTTGGTGTCTCACCTCCATTTATTCAACCTGTGGGTGTTGAAGTCCCTTAGAAACACAGCAGCAGGCCAAAAACCGTTCAGCTCCTTGAGCCTCCCCTGCAGTTGAAGCTGGTCGTTGCTTAGCGTCAGCCCAGTGCGCAGCATTCCAACCTCTGGATCAGAGGGTTGTGGGTTCAAGTCCCACTCTAAAATTCAAAGTTGACACTTGCCCTCGGTACAGAGACGATGCTGAATTCTCAGAGGTGTCAACTTTCAGATGCGATGTTAAACTGGGGCATCACGCCACTATTCTGAAGTGGAGCAGAGTTTTCCCTTGTATATTGACTGTTATTTATCCCTAAACTCATAACACCAAACAGATTGCTATTTATTATCAGGTCAGTATTTTTGCATTTGGCATTTGCATTTTCTCCATCACAACAGAAACTACATTTTGATGAGCTGCAAAACACTGAGGCTACAGAAGGTAATATATACCTGAAAGTTCTTGTTTTTTACTGTGGTTGGTTTCTCTCACTCATTTCTTTCATATCATTTCTCTCACTCCTTATTCTTGATACACAGTTCAACAAAAATCTGCCCATCTCAATTTGAAAGCTTTAATTGACATGCAGCACCCACATTCTGGGGTGGAGATTGCAACCTTCACGTGGTCCGCCCTGTTTCGACTACTGCAACCAACCCTATGTGCACAAACAATTAGATGTAGTGTTTTGGTGTCTACAACTTCAGGCTGTGCACGCCATACGCAAGAAGAAGAACCCGCATTCTTTACAGGACATAGAAAAATAGAAACATAGAAAATAGGTGCAGGAGGAGGCCATTCGGCCCTTTGAGCCAGCACCACTATTCAATATGATCATGGCTGATCATCCAAAATCAGTACCCCGTTCCTGCTTTCTACCCATATCCCCTGATTCCGTTAGTCTTCAGAGCTATATGTAACTCTCTCTTGAATACTTCAAGGCATGGTTAAAAATTTTCCAACACACCGGAGTGTAAAGAAAACCTTCCTTGTGTTGCTCCCAAATGGGTTGGGCTCTATTATTAAGGTGTTTTTTTGGTATCTCAAGATCACTTGTGATCACTTCATCGGCTCTGTGCCGTTGAAATTTCACTGCTGCTTCTCAGTTTGTGCAGTAACTGAAACAAAAATCCAAACATTTCATGTTTGTCATAGTTCGGAAAATAATAAAGGGGAGTAAGAATGTCAGCTTTGACAGCTCAGTGTCAGCTTCGACTCTACCTCCCTGCTATCTCTACCCGTACCCTTTTATAGTTTAAATATCCTTCAATTACCATCTTGAACAGACTCACTGACTGCCTTCACAGCTCACGGGAGAGAGGGGGGAATCCTCCAACCTACCACCAATCTGCACAACGATGTACGCCTTTTCTTTCAATTCAGAGCATCTGCGGTTAGCTACCAGAATATACCATGCTGTGATTTAACAATTATCTCTTTAAGTATCTGTAACAACTGATCTGTCACCTTATTCTGTACTCTAGTTTCAAACTTACTTTAGCCAACTATGTCCTGATGCCATTGCTTTAGTTTACTTTAGGACATTTAGTTTCACACCCAAGTTTCTCACCTTCAAACTGAATTTGAAATTCTACCATGCTGTGATCACATTCCTAGGGGATATTTTAATAGAAGGTCATTAATTAATATTGTCTCATTACTCTAACCAGATCTAAAATAACCTGATCCCTGGAGGATTCCTCATTCTATTGCTCTTGGAAACCATTCTAAATACACTCTATGAACTTGTCCTCAGGGCTACCCTTGCCAATTTGTGCAATCTCTGTTATAATTAGAATCACCTATGGTTATTATAGGGCATATATCACAAACCCCTAATATCTCTAGACTTATGGGGCTATCCCACTGTATGAGATAATTCAAGAGTTCTCCCGAGTTTCCCCTGATTCTAACACGGAGAATTACGGTAATAGCCGCTCGTGGGTACTCGGGGCTCTCGTGGACATTTTTCAACATGTTGAAAAATCTTCATGAGTCTTCACGAGCTTACCGCGTTTCCCGAGTACCTGCCATTAGCGTTACGCTAAGAGACGTCCCAAGCTCCGACGTACCCGCAACGCACATTCTACGTGCTTACCACAAGTTTGATTTTTTTTTTTAACCCGGTAGAGCTCTTGGGTAAACACGTACAGTGGGACAGGCCCTTTGCAGTGTACAGTACTCTGCTCTGATATGTAGCAATGAGCTGTTGTCAGGCAAACCACTTGAACCTTGGAGAAACAGTATAAATCTCCAAACATACAGTATGGCAGACAATCGGGAAACCTCAAATAGAATTCCAAGTATCTTGTTTATTAAGTTTTGATCGTTTTTTAAAATATACTCTTTTGGAGACTGGAAGGGCCGAGAGGGCCTGTTTCCGTGCTGTAATTGTTATATGGTTATATGGTTATATGGATTAATTTCATTATTCAAAGCATGGGATGCCCCTTATTGGTTGTGTTGGTTATTAAGCACTTGCAATTGTATTTCTGTGGAGAGAATTTTAGGAATGGGGGGGGGGGGGGGGGGGTGCAGGGGAGGGGCAGTGGGGAGTGCAGGGGAGGTGGAGTGGGGGGGGGGGGTGGTGTGCAGGAGAAGGGGATGGGGGTGCAGGGGGGTTGGGAGGGTGCAGGGGAGGGGGTGGTGGTGGCACTTTGGGATCAATGAGCATAAATCTATCAGTTGTAAAATAGTTATGGAAAAGGATAGGACCAGTCCAATTGTTGCAGACTTAGCACTTGCCTGCGCCACCAGTTCGGGGCCAACCAGGATCTCAGGTGCCTACGCTCAATGCACGGTTTCTGCAGCAGTTCTCCCTCTTTGCCCCTCACAGTCTGCACTCTCCGCCATGGCCGGCACCAGCAGGCCCTCGCTCTGCCCCTCCCACAGCTTCGGCCTCACTCACCCAGACCTGCAATTGACCTCTAAAGTTGAGAAACTTTATCCTCCTCCAGATTCACGCCTTCAATCAACAATTCTTCACCTATCTGATCTCCACGCAGGATCACAAGCTCGCCGGGCCCATGACGGACCCTCTGCAACCCAGCCCCGTTCCTGACCGCCCACAGGCCGGAGGCTCCACTGCCAGATCGCACCCCATGTGGCCGAGCCCACCGATTCCCACACCAGTGCCAGATCTCACCGTGTCCCTGGCCACTCCCAGGCTGGGGCACTGGCATCGCAGGTCCCCCAGCCACCTGTGGGCTGGGGCCACTGTCTCTGCCGACAATCAGTCTGAAGAACGGTCAGGAATCAGTCCGATACGTCATCTATCCACGTTCTCCAGAGATGCTGCCTTGCCCACTGAGTTACTCCAGCACTTTGCGTCTTTTTTTTTGCAAACCGGCATCTGCAGTTCCATCTGTCTGCATTTAAAAAGGTAAGAGCTCATCAGGGATGTGCAGTCTGGGTTTGTACGTAGGAAATTGTGCCTCAGGAATTTGAGTTCTTTGAAGAGGTGACCAAGACGATTGATGAAGGAGTGTGGATGATGTGGTCTGCATGGACTTTAGTAAAGCCTTCTGTTGAGCCACCACATGGCAGGCTGGTCTAGAAGATCAGATCACATGGAATCCAAGGTAAGTTAGCCAGTTGGCTTGAAGGTAGGATGTGGAGAGTGATGGTACAGTGTAGGTTTTTTGGACTGAAGGCCACAGTGGATCCACTATTGTTATTTATGTTAATGATTTGGAGATGAATGGAAGTGGCACGGTTAGTAAGTTTGTGGATGAACTTAAAAATGTTGGTATGGTGGCCAGTAAAGAATGATTTTTGAAATGACAATGGGGTCTTGATCAACTGGGTAACAGGCATGGAATAGCAGCTGAGTTTAATTCACATAAACGTGAGTATTGTGTTTTGGTAAGACAAACCAGACCAGGGCTTGCACAGTGAATTATAGGGCCCTGGGGAATATTGTAGAACAAGGATATCTAAGGGAGCAAGTGCATACTTCCAGGAACAATGTTTGCAGAGAGAGTGGTGTGTATCTGTGATAGAGGCAGCTACAATTACAACATTTAAAATGCACTTGGGCAGGTACATGGATCGGAAAGATTGAAAAGGGATATGGGTCAACCACAGGCAAGTGGGAATAGCTTTGTTTGGCAACTTGATTGACATGGATGTGTTAGGCCAAAGGGCCTATTTTCCTGCTGTAGCTCCACGACTCTGCAAAATCCTGACCATAAACTAATATGACTGAAAGACTGACAGACACATTGATCCTGAGGGCAACAAGAAGACGAACAATAAGTCTGGCTAATTGGATGTTAAGGGAATCAAGGATTAGTACAAAAAAGTAGTGCTGAGGCAAAAGACTGGTGTGTTCTTGTTGACAGATGGGGCAGAGACAAGAAATTGTGTGGTCCATTCCTCTTATAAATTTGTATCTAATGTTCAGAGCCTCGGGGCATTCCTCTCACCATCTGACCCGTCACTCCTGTGCGATTTTGCCCAGAATGTTGTCTCCTGCAACCTCATCAAGAGGACAGTTGATGGTCTTGTGAAACTCCCAGTGCCTGAACTGATATGAAAGTGCCTCACAGTCTACAACAGGGCAGATTTCCATGTTGAGTCTGAAGAAGGGAACCGACCCGAAACGTCACTTATCCATGTTCTCCAGGGATGCAACATGACCCGCTGGGTTACTTCAATGTTTTGTCTTTGTTTTTTTTTGTAAACCAGCATCTGCAGTTCCTTGTTTTTACAGGCTTCCATGATGATGTTTTGTCATAAGGGCATCATGACAAGGAGTAGAATTAGGCCATTCGGCCCATCAAGTCTACTCCGCCATTCAATCATGGCTGATCTATCTCTCCCTCCTAACGTCATTCTTTGGGGAACGCCTTCTCCCCAAAACCTTTGACATTTTGGGGAACGCCTTCTCCCCAAAACCTTTGACATTTTGGGGAACGCCTTCTCCCCAAAACCTTTGACACCTGTATGATGTGTAACTTGGCCGTAACGTGACATGATGCTTGCAACAGTAGGGGATGGTGTGGCAGAGGAGAAAGGGAGGGGATAATGTTGAAAGCCCTCATTCAATCTCAGAATTAGATTAATTGATCAAACTGTAATTTGTAAATACAACCTTAATTTTCCATCTCATCCTTAACTTCTCCTTTTTGCTGCTATTCATGTCCACTAGACTCTGATGGCAGAATAAAATTAAACAAACAAATCAATATTCTAAAACATATTTAGACATCCGACCATGGCAAATGCACAAAACTCAAAAATAAAACTCACTTGCAATTCCCCCCCAATGTCTGTTCTTCTGCCTTTGCCCGAGTTAATCCCCAGAGCTTTAGCGGCTCTGAACCGGCCCTGCTGAATGCCCCCCCACCCCCATGGACTGTCTCCCTCAGGTTATCTAAACCTAAATTTTATTAGTCGTTTAAGTTATGACATCGGATGGAAGTTGTAAACCAAATCTCATCCCACTTATGTATAAAATATATTATTATTATTATTATTATTATTATTATTATTATTATTATTATTATTATTATCAATTCTTTTGAATGGCTAAATTGGCCTACAGGAGGAAGTTGTATCGCTTGAGGCTAATCTTGAATAATTCTTGGCATAAAAGATCCAACTCTGGACTGAGCAGCAATGGTTTGGTGATAACCTTGCTAATGGTTAACAACAAGGACACCAGCAGATTGTCAGGGATAGGGGGAAAATACGACCACCCTGAGAGAGAACAGCAAAGACCCACTGCTCTCCCGGCCGGTACATCAGCAATCCCTGCGATCCTTCAGAGAGCAGATTTCTGGAGTGTGATACCAACCTCAAAGCTCCTTTGAACAGAGCTGTCCTGGCAGCTGTGGTGGGGGCTATATCATTGGTGCCTTTTAAAGAGGATGTAGATACTTTTTCAAAGATTAGGTGGAATTAAGGGATGTGAGGAATTGGCAGAAAAGAGGAAATGAGGCCTGGAGTAGATCGATTGAGCTCTAATCCCATGCTGTTTGAAGCTGGTGGTGCAGATGGTGGAAATGGGATTTAAAGATGCATCATTTGATGTTGGCCATGCATGTGAGGTAATAGAACTTAGTCCTGGGGGCATTAGGCCCCATGGCCACTCTTAAAGTTTGCCTTATTGTCACCCTGGCCTCTTCAGGTAGAGAAATTCCTCTGTCTAATGGGAAATGACTCCTGGTTGGAAAATCAGGATCTTCATGTTCAGCCGCAGCTTCTAACAAATCCAAATTAGTGTGGAATGCCTTTGATTCTAGCCATAACGCACCTTGACTTTAATCAGTGCTGGTTGGCTTGGATTGGTACTAGCCACTCAAGAAATAGCCCCCAGGTAAGATTTGCAAAAGGACACAGCTGGTTGCAGTAAATAGGGTGAAATCTTGTGTGTATCCTGGACTGGATCAAGTGTCAGTGGGATAATCGCACATCGTGACCCTGGCCCCAGTTTCCCAGTGCCCGTTGTGAGTTTCTAATGATGTGTCTACGTGAGCAATGTTGGGAATCATTCTGAACGAAATGTAATATATTTTTGTTTTGTTTAAAAGCATATTAAATATTAATAATATATTACAGAACTTTTACTCCAGTTTTTTTAATATGTCTTTTTAATGATGCTGGACAGCTGGATTGATGATCTTATCTGCATGATGCATCAGTCAAAGTGGAAAGAAAATACAGGGGAAATAATGCCATCACAGGTATTTTAGATGCTGATTGAATCGAATAGCTTATGGCCTTACAATAAGATGTAAAAACCAAATGAGGCAATGAATCAAGCTCAAGTATAACACCATCATGTATATTAAGAATAAATTGGACAGAACCATTTTAAATTATTGTCAGTATGTTCCTGAGATCCATTGCACTGTCGAACCTTTGCCATGCTCAGTGTGATAAATGCGGATGGTGGCATCACTGTGACTGCACTGGACTAGTAAACCAGGATGGGGAATCGTGGAACCCCTCAGGGAAAATAAATTGGGACACCATTCAGGATTTCAGATGCCCAGAACAGAGACGGCTGGATACCAAGATTGGTTAAGCTGGCTAAAATCTATAAGGCTAACATGCACAAATTTAGAAGATGTATACGCTTTCGAGTTTAGTTGGATCGAGAGATTTAATGGTTTAACTTCGATTAGAGAAATCAGGACAAATGGTAAATATGGACAGGGGCCGTTCATAAATTAAATTAGGAAGTGCTCGTCACCTGGGGAGAAATAGGAATAAAGGTACACATCCTGAAATGTGGAATATTTGAACTGCCTGACAGATTCCTGGCCAAGCATCATGCACCCAGTGTGTCCACTGAACCTTAATACCTTCAGCTGCCAGGAAATTCAAGGCATGGTCATAGAGCCTTACAGCACGGAATCAGGTCCTTCTGCCCAACCAGTCCATGCCGACCAGGTTTTACAACTGGGCTAGCCCCATGCTTGCATTTGGCCCATATCCCCCTAAATCTTTCCAATCCATGTACTTGTCTAAATGTTGCCAACGTACCTTTGTTCCATATAAGCACCATCCTCTGCGTGAAGACATTTTCCTTCAGGTCTCTTTTAAATCACTCCCCTCTCAGCCTAAACTATGCCCTCTAGTTCTGGGCTCCTCTACTTTGAGAAAAATATTGCGACCAATTGATAATTTGAAATAAACAATTGACAGCATGAATTGTTGTCTGAATAATAGTACTCCAAACTTAAACCACGCACAACATGATGCATGTTGCCATGGCGATATAGATGTGTTGGAAAATGAGCTTTGTATATTTGTAACCTACATTCTACCCCCTTTTATTCAAATTTTCTAGATAGGAAAGCCAGTAATCCTCAGCCCTCAATTTATTTTGCACCTGTGACAATTTAATAACCAATGTACACGATCTCCAAGTCTTTGGAAACATCACTGTTTGTTCATTCAGATCCAAATGGATGACCTTGCATTTGTCCAGAATGCGAGCTATTTCCATAGTGGTGTCTGTCCGCTTCATCCATGAATGAGCGGTAAGTTTAAAACCCGAGCGCGGGGCTTTGTTTTTACAGAGGTCCAGGAGCCGTTGGTGAGGGAGGAACTGAAATCCGTAACATTCTAAATCCGTAATGATCTATTCAATTAACTGGGCTTGAGGAAGCCGCTGATTGGTGGACTTGAGTACGCAGCTGATTGGCAGTCAGATTCCAGCAGTTTGTAGTGTACTGTACTTTGTATTTTGTATTGTATTTTTGTATTGTATATTGTATTTTGTGTTGTATCTAGGGTAAGGGAAGTATGAGTGCCAGGGCAGCCTATTGTTCTGGATGTCAGGTGTGGGAGGTCATGGAGTCGGGTAGCCCTCCAGACGTCCACATCTGCGCCAGGTGTGTTGAGATGGGGCTCCTAAAGGAGTGTGTTAGGAACCTGGAGCAGCAGCTCGATGACCTCCATCTGGTCAGGGAGAGTGAGGAGATCATAGAGAGGAGTTACAGGGAGGTAGTCTCTCCAAAACCACGGGAGGCAGACACGTGGGTCCCGGTTAGGAGAGGCAAGGGGCAGAGGCGGGCGCTAGAGAGTACACCAGTGGCTGCACACCTTGGAAATAAGTACTCCTGTTTGAGTTCTGTTCGGGGGGCAGCCTACCTGGGGGTAGCAACAGCAACCTGGCCTGCGGTACAGACCTGTTGCTCAGAATGGTAAGGAAAAGAAGAGGAGGGCATTAGTAATAGGGGACTCTATAGTTAGGGGGTCAGATTGGCGATTCTGTGGACGCAGTCCGGAGACCCGGATGGTAGTTTGCCTCCCTGGTGCCAGGGTCCGGGATGTGTCTGAACGTGTCCAAGATATCCTGAAAAGGGAGGGAGAGGAGCCTGAGGTCGTGGTACATATTGGTACCAATGACATAGGTAAAAAAAAGAGAAGAGATCCTGAAAGGAGAATTTAGGGAGTTAGGAAGAGAGTTAAGGAAAAGAACCGCAAACATAACAATCTCAGGATTACTTCCTGTGCCACGCGACAGTGAGAGTAGGAACGGAGCAAGGTGGAGGATAAATGCCTGGCTGAAGGACTGGTGCAGAGGGCAGGGATTCAAGTTGCTGGATCAATGGAACCTCATTTGGGGAAGGAGTGACCTGTATAAAAAGGACGGGTTGCACTTGAACCCGAGGGGGACCAGTATCCTGGCAGGGAAATTTGCAAAGGCTACCGGGGGGACTTAAAACTAGAATGGTTGGGGGGAGGGACTCAAATAGAGAAAGCCAGTAGACAGGGTCTGAGGCAGGAGGCAGTAGGAGAAGGGAAGCACTCAGAACCAACATGTAGGGGGGAAAGAAGAAAAAATAATAAACAGAGAATAAGAGGTGGTGGGGTTCCAGGGCAAAAATCAAACGGGACCACTTGTCAACATAATTGTATAAGGAGTAAGAGTGTTGTAAAAACAAGCCTGAAGGCTTTGTGTCTCAATGCGAGGAGCATTTGTAATAAGGTGGACAAGTTGAATGTGCAGATAGCTATTAATGACTATGCTATAGTTGGGATCATGGAGACATGGCTCCAGGGGGACCAAGGCTGGGAGCTGAACATCCAGGGATATTCAATATTCAGGAGGGATAGACAGAAAGGAAAGGGAGGTGGGGTAGCGTTGCTGGTGAGAGAGGAGATTAATGCAATAGAAAGGAAGGACATTAGCTTGGAGGATGTGGAATTGATATGGGTAGAGCTGCGAAACTCTAAGGGGCAGAAAACGCTGGTGGGAGTTGTCTACAGGCCACCTAACAGTAGTAGTGGAGTTGGGGATGGCATCAAACAGGAAATTAGAAATGCATGCAACAAAGGTAAAACAGTTATAATGGGTGACTTCAATCTACATATAGATTGGGTGAATCAAATGGGCAGGGGTGCTGAGGAAGAGGATTTCTTGGAATGTATGCGGGATAGTTTTCTAAACCAACATGTAGAGGAACCAACGAGAGAGCAGGCTATTCTAGACTGGGTATTGAGTAATGAGGAAGGGTTAGTTAGCAGTCTTGTTGTGCGTGGCCCCTTGGGCAAGAGTGACCATAATATGGTTGAGTTCTTCATTAGGATGGAGAGTGACATAATTAAGTCAGAAACAAGGGTTCTGAACTTAAACAAAGGTAACTTTGAAGGTATGAGAAGTGAATTGGCCAAGATAGACTGGCAAGTGATTTTTAAAGGGTTGACAGTGGATGTGCAATGGAAGGTATTTAAAGACTGCATGGCAAAAGAATAAATCAGGGCAGGTAGTGCATCCAAGGATAACAAGGGATAGTATAAAAACAAAAGATGAAGCATACAAATTAGCCAGAAAAAGCAGCCTACCAGAGGACTGGGAGAAATTCAGAGTCCAGCAGAGGAGGACAAAGGGCTTAATTAGGAAAGGGAAAATAGATTATGAAAGAAAACTGGCAGGGAACATAAAAACTGACTGCAAAAGTTTTTATAGATATGTGAAGAGAAAGAGATTAGTTAAACAAATGTAGGTCCCTTGCAGTCAGAAACAGGTGAATTGATCATGGGGAACAAGGACATGGCAGACCAATTGAATAGCTACTTTGGTTCTGTCTTCACGAAGGAAGACATAAATAATCTGCCGGAAATAGCAGGGGACCGGCGGTCAAATAAGGTGGAGGAACTGAGTGAAATCCAGGTTAGCCGAGAAGTGATGTTGAAAGGATTAAAGGCCAATAAACCCCCAGGGCCAAATAGTCTGCATCCCAGAGTACTCAAGGAAGTAGCCACAGAAATAGTAGATGCATTAGTGATAATTTTTCAAAACTCCTTAGATTCTGGAGTAGTTACTGAGGATTGGAGGGTAGCTAATGTAACCCCACTTTTTAAAAAAGGAGGGAGAGAGAAAACGGGGAATTACAGACCAGTTAGTCTAACATCGGTCGTGGGGAGACTGCTAGTCAGTTATTAAAGATGGGATAGCAGCACATTTGGAAAGTGGTGAAATCATTAGACAAAGTCAGCATGGATTTACGAAAGGTAAATCATGTCTGACGAATCTTATAGAATTTTTCGAGGATGTAACGAGCAGAGTTGATAAGGGAGAACCAGTGGATGTGTTATATCTAGACTTTCAGAAGGCTTTAGACAAGGTCCCACATAAGAGATTAGTATACAAACTTAAAGCACATGGTATTGGGGGTTCAGTATTGATGTGGATAGAAAACTGGCTGGCAGACAGGAAGCAAAGAGTAGGAGTAAACAGGTAATTTTCAGAATGGCAGGCAGTGACTAGTGGGGTACCGCAAGACTCAGTGCTGGGACCCCAGCTATTTACAATATATATTAATGATTTGGACGAGGGAATTGAATGCAACATCTCCAAGTTTGCGGATGACACTAAGCTGGGGGTAGTGTTAGGTGTGAGGAGGATGCTAGGAGGCTGCAAGGTGACTTGGATAGGCTGGGTGAGTGGGAAAATGCATGGCAGATGCAGTATAATGTGGTTAAATGTGAGGTTATCCACTTTGGTGGCAAAAACAGGAGGGTAGACTATTATCTTAATGCTGGCAAATTAGGAAAAGGGGAGATGCAACGAGACCTGGGTGTCATGGTACACCAATCATTGAAAGTAGGCATGCGGGTGCAGCAGGCAGTGAAGAAAGCAAATGGTATGTTAGCATTCATAGCGAAAGGATTTGAGTATAGGAGCAGGGAGGTTCTACTGCAGTTGTACAGGGTTTTGGTGAGACCACACCTGGAGTATTGCGTACAGTTTTCGTCTCCAAATCTGAGAAAAGACATTCTTGCCATAGAGGGGGTACAGAGAAGGTTCACCAGACTGATTCCTGGGATGTCAGGACTTTCATATGAGGAAAGACTGGATAGACTTGGCTTGTACTCGCTAGAATTTAGAAGACTGAGGAGGGATCTTATAGAAACTTACAAAATTCTTAAGGGGTTGGATAGACTACATGCAGGAACATTGTTCCCGATGTTGGGGAGGTCCAGAACAAGGGGCCACAGTCTAAGGATAAGGGGGAATTCCTTTAGGACCGAGATGAGGAAAACATTTTTCACAGAGTGGTGAGTCTCTGGAATTTCATTTCGGAGTCACGTGAGTGACTTAATGAAGACCCCGCCAGGCACGCATGCGCGACATATCGTCGACCGCATGCGATCGACAGGCAGTGAGGAGCGTTGCTCCTCTACTGCAGGGACCTGCAGGTAAGGAAAAACTAACCTGCCGTCCTTCTTTCATTTCAGGTGACTCTGTTCACAGGGTCTCCAGGTCGCCTCGAACCTGACTGCCGCGGGCAGTCACCGGCGGCACCAACAGACGAGTCGGGAAGAGCCGTTGACCAGAAGGGTCCGGGCTCACACACTCGCCGGCGGAGGAAGGCAGAGGCAGCCCAACTCTATACCGCAGGACACCGCGGGCTGGCGGCATGCATAAAGGAGAGGGGCTTGCCGTTCGGAGTGAGCGACGGCAGAGCAGCCGCCCAACCCTACTCCACAGCCCGCAGGGATACTGCGGGCTGTCTGTATTAAAAGGTAATGGGGCTTGCAGGCAACGGCATAGGGCAGCCTCGACTTTACACCACAGCCCGCAAGGACTCTGTGGGCTGACGGTTTTACTTACGCCGTTGCCCCGACTTTATTTCTACACCGGGCAGGTTGGGCAGCTCTTTGACCCGGTAGGGTCCGGGCTCACAGTCGCCGTTCGTAGGCAGTGGCGGCAGTGGCGGCAGAGCGGCAGCCCGAATCTACACCGCAGCCCGCAGGGTCACCACGGGCTGACGGCAACGTTACCCGGAAGTCGGGCAAGCCCGTGGATCAGGAGGGCCCGGGTTTGGGGACTGCCATCCGTGGGCAGCGAAGGCAGAGCAGGAGCTCCGACTCAACGCCGCAGGCCGCAGGTATACCGCGGACTAACGGCTATGCTACCCTATAGAGGTAGTAGACAGAGCCGGGGCCCCGACTCACACACAGGCGGGAGCCTTGCCGTTAGCGGCAGTCTATGTCCCGCATGAGGGTCTGGTCACCATTGGAGCTGGGGGGGGGGGGGAGAGTGCCTCCTCCACCGGAAGCTCATAAAGACCCTCAGGTAAGATACTAACCTTGAGTTGTTTAGCTTCTGTACTAGACTTTGCTTACAGAAACAATGGATGGGAGACCAGAATGAAGGCATCGAAGTCTGCCTCCCAGGGCCATGGGACCGGATGGGAGAGCGCCCACTATTCCCGGAGCTACCCGTAACGCCGGCAGCGCCTGCTCTGTGGGCCGGTATAAGAACGCGGAAACCGGGGAGCCCTGCGCAGCCAGGACCCGATTCTCCACCACGGCTGGCCATGGAGCCGTAAGTGGTCGGAGCACCGCGCAGGAGCAGGGTAGGCAAGACCCTGACTCCCTACCACTGTCACCTAAGCATAGGGACAGGGGAGCAAAGGTGCGTAAGCGTGTTATCCGCTCGGCGGCACGTTCCCTGTTCCCAACTATGCAGGTCACCAGAGGGAGGACCAGGGGAAGAACCACACAGCAGTCGGTGAGCCCCGCTGTAGGAGCCGCATCGACTTTCCACCGGAGCAGGCCGCCAGATCGCTGACCGGTGAAGGATTGAGGCCTGGGTCTGCAAGCCCCGCATGTGTGGCCGGCACAGACTCAACACCGGGGGAGCCTGCCAGATCGCGGGCCGGTGTAGTCTCATCTCGGTCACCGCATCCCCCCTTTAGCGGCAGGACGTGACCGAACGACGCCTTTGTCCCAAAGGAGTACACAGAAACACCTGCCGGATCGCGGGCCGGTGTGGTCTCATCTCCTTTAGTGGCAGGACGCTACCGAACGTCGCCTTTGTCCCTAAGGAGGACGGGCGGCAAGCCCGCACGGACGTCGGGGTACCACGCTTTGGCGGCCGGGACCGACTCATCACCGCTCATGTCTTATCAGACTAGCGGGCTGCCTCCGTCCCAAAGACGGCGGACCAGCGGCAGGATCGCGCGGGAGTCGCTTAGCCACGCAGAAGCGGCAGGCAGCGACATCCTGTCTAGGCACCCTTGTTATCACCTCGACGAGGTGCGGGGCGATGACAGAAGCCTCAGAGATTCTCCAGAACCTGAGGAAGTCGACTTGTCGTCCGCAGATGCGGCGGCGGTCGCATGGCTCGGATGGAGCGCATGATGGAGCGTATCCTAGAGCACAATCTCTGCAGCTGGACCAGATGTCCTCCAGTCCTGGAGACGTGGGGCTGGGCCACCCAGCATGTCCCCGTCATTGGTGGGGAATGCCACGGATCAGCAGCTGGCTGACACGTAGGACGGGTGGAGCAGGAACCTGCAGCACCTGAGAAAACCCAGGGGGAACTGCTGAATGTGGTCTCCAAGTTCGCCCAGCCAAAGCACTCGGGTCAGCCTTTTGCAGCCCAAATTAGGGGCTAGCATAGATGACCTCACCACACACCAGCTGCAGGAACAGGTCCTTACCAAAGCGATCAACAAATACAAGGCCCAAACAACTGCATATCGTTGAATGTACCGACAGTCAACACGCCCATCTGGGGCAACAACAGTCCCGGGATAAGGGCACAGGAGCTGAAGTTACAAAAAATCCTGAAACTGCTGACGTCGGGGATTACTGCCTTTGCCAGGTCGGTTGACGGTACGGGAATGACGGCAGAGCAGGAGGATGCTCTTGCGATATTAGTCATGAAGTTAATGCTTCCCGGAATATCACCATTAAACTGACTCCTAAACCCCATATTTGCGGGGTTGTACAAGGCATCTGCGATACCACCACCAAGACAGCTGTTCGGTGAGGACCTGCCCATACAGGTCAAGGACCTGGATTAGGAGACGGAGGCAGTCGGGTTGATAACCCACCTCCCTCCAGCAGGGCGGCAGTGCGCAGGCAAACATCATATGCAAGACCTCGGGCCACCTGAAAGACCAGTAAGGACCTACACGCCAGCAGCACCTCAACACAATTCAACGGAACACCAGGAACCAGAACGTCAGGCCCGCCGGTAACCATGGAGGTAAGGGGGTCTGGTTCTCTAGGAGGTGCTGCATGTATAACCTCACAAGTAGGAGAGAGGTTACATACATTCTGGGATACATGGGTCTGAATGTCACTATCCCAGGGAACAAAGCAATAGACGTTATAGAGGCATGTAACAGCATTGCTTGCGCCAGGAAACCGACTATTAGACATGCTGCTAAGGTAATTGGTAAACCTGTAGTTACACTATCAAAGCTTGCAAAGAGCAAAATCTCGGCATTAATAGCGAATGCTGGACATTTTTACGGACCTATGCAGCCGCCAATCTAGGCATAAATTGAGCTACAATGGTGGATTAGCAATGTTTGTGATTGTTAAATCCCATCATTACATAAAACCCATTAGTCGTGTTACAACCGACGCAAGCACCAAGGGCTGGGACTGTTCAGAAATGCTGGGAGCACGTCACGGGCTGCGGGCTTAATGCGCTAATCTGCAGCATACGTCTGTCCATCTTCAAAATAATACCACTGAGGTGGCATATTTAAACCTTATGGGTGGTATCAAGTCAATATCTTGTGATGAATTGGGAAAATTAATTTGGCTCTGGTGCATTGAAAGAAAAATTTGGATATCAGCTATGTACCTTCTGGTTAAGCTCAATACAGTGGCGGACACCAGGTCACAAGTATTTAATAACAACACCTAGTGGATGTTGAACCTCCAAATATTTGCTAAAATTATAGCCTAATATGGAACACCAGATATTGACCTCCTTGCGTCTAGGTTGAACCATTAGATACCAATATGTGTCTCTTGAGAACCAGATCCTGGGGCAGTGACGATGGACGAGTTCACGCTACATTGGGGGAAATGGATTTCTATGCTTTCCCCATTCTGCTTCATCAGTCAGGAGTTGTAGAAAACGCAACCAGATTATGCAACATAAAGGACCATGGACGTCATACAGCATTGTGCAGAGAGAGTCCACTAGGAAGCAGTACCTCACCTACATAAGGATATGGAAGGTTTCTGTAGTCGGTCCAAGACCACCTAAATATCTGCTACGATCTCCAATGTGCTGGCATCCCCACGGGTCTTCATTATGATGAGTCCCTCAGTTACAGTGCCTCAGTTACAGTGCACTCCTGGCACTCCTGGCACTGTCATCCTATCTCAACATTGGAGTGGGATCTCACCAGCTGGTATCCAAACTATGAGGGATATCCATCCCTCCCTGACCACGTTATTATATTACCTGAGATATAAGGGTGGTGTTAACCCTACTCAGGAGCTGGTCACCTATGACGGATTTACCACTGGACTTACTCACCTTTTAAGTGGTGATGGTAATGGCACTGAACACAGTACAACGGGTCTTGACTCTACAGGAATTAAACCTGGATAGAATGATCGACCCATAATAAAGTGACTTCTTTATAAAAGAGTTGCTTAAACTACACAGACCTGCGACTACAGGTCTGAAAATGGCCATCAGGAATATGGAGGCGGATCTGTTCTCAGCCATGGAAACCCACGTCACAGGGTGACGGTGCAGACTATCTCCAGATGGCTCAAGGTGGTATTCGGTGCAGCAGGTAAGACACTAAACATTTTAAAATGTGATTCTACCAGGGCTGCATCCACATCAGCGGCGAGGACCATGGAGTTGTTCATGGACCATGTCCTCGCAATAGCGGGCTGGGCCAGTGAAACCACATTTCAGCAGTTTCATAACTAACCTGTGGCCGCTTCCACAACGTTGCGGAGTCAGTTTTAAGTGCTGTTCCCTAAACGTTTGTCCCCAAGTTCAGGGGTTTATTGTTGTATTAACAATAATGTTATTATTTTTCAGCTTGTTCAAGTCTGAAATACGTTAACATACTTTGTCCATCAGTATTATGGCAGTGTGTGGGCATGGACGTGATCCAGGGCATGTAATCACAGAGCTTTGAAATCTTCACGAAGTCACTCACGTGACTCCGAAATGAAATAATAAGATTAAACGAGCTTACCAGTTTGAAGTTTGATCTTTATTTTATGAGGAGTTGCGATGAGGGATTTCGTGCCCTCCGCTCCCAACCCTCTACTATAAGGTCAGCTGGTAATTAGAGTCTCTTCAATCTTACTATATTAGTTCATTTCTGGGTAGTTCTGTGATTCCACACCGCTGCTTTGAAGAATGGCGCGCATGCGTGCCTGGCGGGGTCTTCACGAAATCCCTCATCGCAACTCCTCATGAAATAAAGATCAAACTTCAAACTGGTAAGTTCTCATTTAATCTTACTATTATCTGCCACAGAAGGTGGTTGAGGCCAGTTCATTAAGAGGGAGTTAGATGTGGCCCTTGTGGCTAAAGGGATAAGGGGGTATGGAGAGAAGGCAGGTACAGGATACTGAGTTGGATGATCAACCATGATCATATTGAATGGCGGTGCCGGCTCGAAGGGCCGAATGGCCTACTCCTGCACTTATTTTCTATGTTTCTATGTTTCTAATAGCACTTTATCATTTAATATTTCCCTCAGCACTGTTCAGGGTGTCACCTGTCTTTGTGTCATCGACAAACTTAGAAACATAATTTGCTTTCCCACAGCTAAGTTATTTATAAATACAGTGAGTAGTTGTGACCACAGCACAGGTCCTTGTGGGACACCACTAATCACACCCTGGAGAAAGTCCATTATCTCTACCCTTCTGCCACGCAGCCAATTTTCTAACCAGGTCAATAATTTACCTCAATTCAAAGAGTTTTAATTTTAACTAATGGTTATTTAATAAACATCTACTCAAAAAAGGCTGTCAATTTGCTTTTGTGTTTCTTCATAAATGTGGAGGTTTTCTGGCAAATCTGACATTTATGTTCCAATTCCAGTCCCTATTCCGTGCAACAGTGACCAAATGTCGCAGGCATTCATCTAACCATCTTTAATTAACTTTATGCAGCAAGTTGTAATCCAGATGCACAACTGAGGGTTGGGAATAATCAGATAGTTTTACGATGAAGTGTTGCAGAACCAATGTTCACTTGCCATACATAACTACGACTGATAACCTATCAAAACATTTGGTAATTTTGACCATCTCTGTCAAATCTTCCCTTAATATTCTCTGTTCAACGGAAAACAACCTCAGTTGTTCAAGCCTTCCCATGCTCCAAAATGTTGTATCTGAACACAGAAAGTTATAAATATTAGTATTTAAGCATCAATGTAACTTGGCAACTTTATCATCCCTGGAACTACTGCTTACATTTGCTATCTCAGTTTTTCAGTGCACTCCAAGTGTCAGATTCTGGCAGTTGACATGAAATAGTTTTCATCTTTTGCTCTTCCCCCTGAGGGAAGTTCTGTGAATCTGTGCTGCATTAACATTATGGGGACTGCCAATCCAAAGGCACTCTCATCTCTTTAGGAGGCTTGCACCACACCTAACATGATATACAATCGTAGAACCCCAGAGCACAAAGAGAAACTCATTGCTCTGTAAGCCCATTCTCTGACAATGCCCTCTAATTGACGCCATTCCTACTGGTCAACTTAACAAAATTTTCCTTTGAGCATTTATCCAAATCCATTTAATATTTTTGATTCTGCTTTGATCACTTTTCAATTGGCTTTTTGGCGAATTAACTTTTTTTCTCACGGCAGCTAGTAGAAACAATTTCCCCGAACTCAAACTCATAATTTTGAACATCTCCATGAATATTTTATAAGCATTCTCAGCTCCATGGACAATCCCAACATCTCTGCCATTACCAAGTAGCTGAAGTCCTAAGAACCTGGACCCACTCCAGTGACTCCTGTCTGCATGCATGCCAAGATCTTGATATCCTTTCTAAGAATTGGACTGAGGTTTTTTTTTGTAAAACATCAAATATGAAGAGATTTAGAGGGCAGTGTCTTAGTTGATTCCAAGGATTTTTTTGATGGAGCTCAACATAGATATTTTGTTCAAAACAAATAGAGTAATACTCTATTAGACTAGAGGAATGGACCGGGAGTTGGTTGAGGTAGAAAAAACATTTCAGAGCATGAGAGTGGATTGGGAAACTTGGAATTCTTCACAGGGCTAGTCAAGAATGGACAATAAAGGCCCGGTTTACAAGGAATATCATATCCCCAGCCTGAAACTCACTCATACAAACTGCCATTCTATGTAAAACCATTCCACCCCTTGATTAGATTTGAACCTACAATGTATTCCCAGGTAAGCATATAATATGAACCACCCAAACACCTTGAGTAGATTGCAGCCTGCAACTCACTCCCTAGGCAGTTTTTATCTTCGAGCCCCTTGCTGAATGCTATACTTCTTCGCAGTCGGGTGCCCATTAATGTAATAGATTGGATAAGATTGCAGCCTCTAACTCTGGATCCATGTTGTTCTGGGTGAACGCTGTGATTAAGATAGGCCTGTGCCATTTCTGGGGCTGTACATGGTTGGTTCACTATTTACTTGTCTCCATGGAGTTGATCATCTCACTGGCAGTGATTAGTGCGCTCTCAGTGGGCCTATACTTGAGGATTCTTATTTCTGAATTTCTTTTATAGTTTGTTGAGAATTTCTTTTCACAAGTTATTTTCCCCGAGGGGACATATACAGATGGAAGCATGCAATAGACCAAGAAACAGAGAAACATTTACGAGGATGCCTGTGTGAGCCTCCTGCCTCCTTCTGGCAAGCTTCAGGCACTACACCCTGCTGAGCTCAAACCCAGCCTTTTTTTTATCAAAAGAAAAATCTTGCGCATGGAACAAAAGACGAAAGGTTTTAGCCAGAAGGTTGTGGACATAATCCCATACTTACAACTGTATATGTAGGGGATAGACACAAATAGCTGGAGTAACTCAGCGGGACAGGCAGCATCTCTGGAGAGAAGGAATGGGAGACATTTCGGGTCGAGACCCTTCTTCATATGAATATGTGAACATGTTCTTTGAACATGTCGGGGTTCAGACCTATATCTAATAGTACCTTATACTTGCATCACACATTTATATAGATGAACTTTATATTTATATATTTCTATGTACTCTGCGTCAGTTCTCTTGAACTCGTATTCCAAGATGTTTACATTATAAAATTAATATGCCTGTGACTGCACGCAAAGAAACAGTGGTGCAAACACAGAATGTACGTCGATAGATCTGGGAATGTAAGTACTGTATATATGTGCAGTCACAGGCATATAAATTGTGCACTATCTAGATACATGGATGCAAGAGGACTGAAATGGAGTGCGTGTGTACGTAGATATAATAATTCATCTCCATAAACGTAGAATGCAGAGAAACGTGCTGTCATTAGATTACGGGATGTAAATGCGTGGATCAATGTTGCAGAGGAAGGATGTGGATACACTGACATGCTTTTTGCAGCTGTAGAGGCTTCAATATGTACAGATCTATGGTTCAGAGACGCATCCAAACAATACATGGATCCAACGAGGTCGGGGTGGGTGTCAGGAGGTCAACAAACCTGCCAGGAATACATCTAACTGGTGCTTTCAGATCAAGGGAGGCAGAGCACTGAGCCCCAACGAGGGAAGGCCCAAAGATCTTGCAGCTCTGGCTCACAAGGTAACCAAAGAAATAATCATTTGTGACAGGCAGTTTAATAGATTTAACAACAGGTCCAGTCTCCCAACACTTTAACTTCTGATACTGAGGAACATTTCCACACAGCGGTGAAAGTTCCGCAAGTTTTAGGGGGACAACAATAACTACATCTAGACCATGAGTGAAAATGCGGATTAGTTACGGTCATAATACTGTTTCCTGGGGAAATACCTCCGGTGATCAGTCTTTGAAGCAGACCTTAATCCATCTCTAACTCTTGCTGCCTTAAGGCCCTTAAGACAAGAGATTGATCGATCTACAAGCTGCCTGGTGGCTGTAGTCTGCACACACACATTACAGGGATCACTGTCTGGGATTTGATTTTTTAAATTTGTTTCCCATTTGCCCAGAGGGAAGTACATTGTTTAGTTTAGGGTGACAGCTTCTTCCCACTCACCGGCAATATATAAAATAATAATCAGCAATAAATGAGGAAACAGTGCTGGTCGGATGGCCTCTTTATCTCCTCATTCCCATTCAAATGACTCAGTGAAAAGCAAGTGAAACGGGGACAGGCCTTAACAGCAACTCGGCGAATCCTCCCCTATCCCAGTTAGAGATTTACAATGTATGCAGTGAACAGAATGAGAGGGAGGAGAGAAGAGTGAGGGAGAACTAGAACAAGTACAAGGAAGGAAGGAAGAGGGCACACCCTGACCCTGTTATCATGGACACCAATGCCAGAGACATTCTATTACCCCAGGCAATATTCGCAGACACCATCTACCCCCGACATAACTCACACAGAATACATGGATCCAGGACAGATTAGAAAAAAACACAAATCACTGATGCCCCACTTGCACTGGCACCACTGGACCAGACAAAGAACTGCAGATGCTGACTTACAAAAAAAATGATACAAAGTGTCGGAGTAACTCAACGGGTCAGGCAGCATTCCCGGAGAACATTGATAGGTGGGGTTACAGGTTGGGACCCTTCTGCAGCCTGATGTGAAGGTTGGAGCTAAGGGGTGGGTAGAATGCTGGAAAAGCGGAGGGACAGGAGAAAACCTAGAACTCCCCTCACCTGTATCCACCTAAAATATTACTTATCTGGCTTTGTCCTGCCTCTTCTCTCTTCCAGCTTTCTTCCCCACCACCTCCCCCCACATAATGTCTGAAGGAAGATCCTGACCCAAAACACCACCTCTACATATTCTCCAGAAATGCTGACTCAACCACTGAGTTACTTCAGCACTTTTAGTGAGGGCTTTTTTCACCTTTTGTTCTGACACTATTACATCATTTGTGGCTGACCACCTTTCTCCAGTCCCCATCACGAAGGTACAATAACGATATCGGTGAGACTGAGCGGAGGCTTGGCGATCGTTTCGCCGAACACCTCCGCTCGGTCCGCAAAAACCAACCCGACCTCCCGGTGGCTCAGCACTTCAACTCCCCCTCCCATTCCATATCCGACCTCTCGGTCCTGGCCAGAGTGAGCAACACCGCAAGTTGGAGGAACAGCACCTCATATTCCGCTTGGGGAGTCTGCATCCTTTGGGCTTAAACATTGAATTTTCTCAATTCTGTTAACCCTTGCTGTCTCCTCCCCTTCCCACCTCTCCCTCAGCCCTCGGGCCCTGGCATTCCCTCTATCTCTATCTCCCTCCCCACCCTAGTCGCACTAGCTTCTCATTTTCACACCACAAACAGCTTACAATGGCTTGTTCCCTTTATCATCGATACTTTTTTGCATATCTTTCATTCATTGTTCTTTATCTCTCCACATCACCGTCTATATCTCTCGTTTCCCTGATCCCTGACCAGTCTGAAGAAGGGTCTCGACCCAAAACGTCGCCTATCTCCTTCGCTCCTTAGATGCTGCTGCACCCGCTGAGTTTCTCCAGCTTTTTGTGTAACCAAAGATTTATGGCAGATGGGAAGACCATTGTCCCATTGTACTCATGTCATGGAACATTGTTAACTGCCTTGGCAAGGTCCAATTTCTGGTCCCTTTTTCTCTCATGAACAGTTCTTCAAATAGACAGGGTGCAGCGGTAGAGCTGCTGCCTGACAACACCAGAGACCGGGGTTCAATCCTGACTATGGGTGTATATCTGCACATATCGAAAAACCTTTTAGATCCACTAGCACATTTGCCTGGCGGTGCTTTCTAGGCACCCGCCATGATCCTTGCCCCACACATCCCCTTTGTACTTTGCCCCTCTTATCTTAAGGCAATGCCCTCTGACTGGCTTCAATGCAGGATTGGTCTTTAATATCAATTTCCTTTTCACTTCCTTCAGTGACAGCGCAAAGATGCCCGTGAGCACCACAATGGCATTGGGTTTGAGACGTTGCTGCGTGAGGGGTTAAACGGGTCAGTAACTGGAGAACGGGGATCCTGGCAACAATGAACATGGTGGATATGTCGATGAGGTTCGGAATTGCAAGAGGCCTCAGTGATTTGCCCCCTAAATGGGACGAGCGGAGATGTGGCTAGCAAACAATATTGTCAAGGTCAGTAACACTATTCCAGAGAGAGAGAGAGCGAGAGGAGGTCGCAGGCAATGAAAGATAAAATGTTCACTGTGCTCTGAAAGTCAAGATGAAAGACGTTGAGCAGAGGCACTTGGAAAAGGAACATCAATAAGAAATCAAAGTGGAAAAAGATACGGTGGGATTTATGCATTTTAAAAAGGTACTGAAGATAATTATAATTACTGCAGTAGTTAATTAGCATTATTAGCCTGTTATGTTTATTGTTGCAGTAGATGCTTAGAGAGTTTATTATATAATATATTTATAGTTCTGCATTGTCACAGAGTCAGTAGAAGTATTGGATGTGAGAGTAGACACATATGAGGTTTATGTGAAAAAGTGTTTGTTTTTAGCTGAGAGTTGACCACCATCAATAAAAGACGCTTTGTTGGTCGTTCTGACCTTGTAAATTCCCTTAGTGAACAGACAGACAAAATAACATATGGGAACAAGAGCAAGTTTCCCAAGAGCCTTCTCAAATAGTTTGTATTTTTGGTCTGCTGCCTCAGGGGTCTGCAAACATACAGTCTATCCCAGTCGTACACAGCGCCCTACCATGTATTAGGCATTCCCTCCCATTATTTCTCTTCCACACTGCATTATCTAACATTCCCCTGGTCTTCATCCCATATGCTATTTGTTTGCCACCAGAAACTTAAAGATTCCCTCAGTCTAGAACATTCCTTCTCACTATCAAGACATTGATTATTTATGTGTAGGAAGGAACTGCAGATGCTGTGCATTTACAGCAAAGATAGACAAAAAATGCTGGTTACTCAGCAGGACAGGCAGCATCTCTGGAGAGAAGGAATGGGTGACGTTTCAGGTCGAGGCCCTTCTTCAGACCTGCTAACTTTGCGATGCCCCTTACGTTTGGACATTGACGACAAATATACCACAGGTGCAGAAGATTGAGATTTGAATTTTTCATAAGCCTTCATTTACCGAAACCATGGACAATAGTAGCCCAGACACGTAACTTGAAGCATTGCCACTCCTGATGATGATAGGGAGGCTGGGCATGGGGACGGGCAAGGGAGGGTGAGGATGGCACAAGATGGAGCGGCACATGGGGGGGGGGGGACATGTGTGTGTGGAGGAGAGATGGTACATATATTGGGGGATGGGGCTGTTGGTGGATGTTGGGATGGAAGACTGGAGTCAAAAACACATACAGCACGGAATGAACTCTCTGGCTCAACTTGCCCATGCTGACCTTGATGCTCCTCTAAGCTGGTTCCATTTGCCTGTGTTTGGTGCATGACCCTTGAAACTTCCCCTAGCCATGTATCTGTCCATATCTCTTTTAAATGTTGTTATTGTTCCTGCTCTGACAGCTCGCTCCAATTACCCACCACCTATGTGTGAAAAAGTGGTTCCTCAGATTCCTTTACCCTCTCCCCTTAAACCGATGCCCACTAGTTCTTGATTACCCTACCCTGGTTAAAGGACTGTGCTCATTCACCATTTCCATCCCTCTCATGATTTTAGGCTGAGAGACTGCAGGGTAAATGCAAGGAGGAAGGTGGGTGTGTTGGGGGGAATGGAGGTGCAGAGGGGGTTGGTGGGATAGGAAATGCTCCTGCATCTGCTATCAATCCCTCCCCCCACAGTGTCCCCTTGCCTCTACCCCACCTGTGCCTTCCCATCCATCCATATACCTCCCATATCAATCTATCCTTGCCTTCCATAACTTCCCACCAACCCCCATCTGCACCACCCCCAACTCCCCCCCTCCCCCATCAAAAGAATGGCAAAGGATTTTGTGGGAATGGGGATGGGTGGGGGTGGAAGTGTGTGGGAATGGGGAGGATCAGAATGGGAGGGACTGGAGAGATGGGGATGAAGGAGGATGGAGGGCGAGATGAGAATGGGAATGATGGTTGCTGTGGGGATGAATGGGAGTGGGGTGTTCAAAGTTGAAGGAGGATAGAGTAGTGGATGGTATGGGTGGGAAGGTAGAACGTAGTGGATAGTAAGACTAGGGGGGGATGTGAATAGGGGATATGGATGTAAGACTGGAAGGGGATGTACATGGCTGGGAGGTGTGGCAGTATATGGGATGAGGGGGAATGGCAGGAATTTACAAATGTGGCAGTGAGGGGGAAGGACTGTAGTGATCCTCCACCACCTGTGAATGATACTTAGAATGAGCAAGAACGTGCTGGCCTTACCAATGGCACCCATTTCCAAAACATGATTAAAAATAAGTAATCACAAATGAGGAAATGCCTTTGGTATTGGGCTGTGTTGGTGATCAGAATAGTTCCCTGGAGGTTTGAACAGTTCTCTGACAATTGAAGCAGTTTGCTGGTTTGAGGCAATTCCTGAGACCTGAGGAAGTCCCCTGGGGATAGCAGAGGTCTCTGAGTCTGGTGATTTGGGGCGATTGCCTCGACATTGGAGCTGCTTCCCTTTCCGTTATCCTACCTGGTTCAGGAGGACACTGCTGGTAAATATGGAGCCAGCCAGCTGCAGGTGTATCGGATCAAAGGACAGATGGCTTCTGAAGGTGAAAGAGAAAGAGAAAATAATGAATCAGACATCAAGTTAAAAATAAAAGGTTAGCAAAAGCGTCATAGGAATACAAGGAATCTGTGGAGTGATTTAGTGATTGGTTGTGATCACAAGGTGGGTTTATAAATAGAGGCAAAGGATACAAAATCCAAGAGATTATGCTTGAACTTCATAGATCACTGACTAAGCCTTAGATCTGGTATTGTGGACAATACTGAGCAGGGCAATGACATTAATGTGAACAGCTTCGAATGGATACCAGAATATTACCATGTTGTGGAGGTTTCAGTAGGATGTTAGATTTCAGAGAGCAGTGCTGAACTACTATCTACCTCTTTGATGACCCTCAGACTATCATTGGTCAGATTTTGCTGTTTTTACCTTGCACTAAACATTATTCCATTATCATGTATCTATAGTATACACTGTAAATGGATCGATGGTAATCACGTATTGTCTTTCTGCTGACTGGTTAGCACGCAACAAAAGCTTTTCTCCGTACATCGGTACACGTGACAATTATCTAAACTAAACTGAAGAGTTTGGAAAAGTTAGAACTGTTTTCCTTCAAACAGCTGACCTAATAGGAATTTTTAAAACAGCTTAAGGTTTTAATAGAGGAACGGTATTCTTTCTTGCAAGTGGGTCAAGAACTATAAATTCAAAATGATTAGTATGGGGGAAGATGAGGTGAATTTTTTTATTCTGAAACAGGATCTGCAATGCTCTTTTCTGCAAATAATTTTAAAGGGCTCTCGGTCAGATACCAGAGAATGAGGAACACACAGATTAACAGAAAATATATGGATGTTGGGAGCAAAAGGCAGTTTCTCTTGTAAAGACAGAATGGGCTGAATGGCCTCCTTCCCTGCTGTATGTTTTTGCTTTTGCTCCAGTTTTACCTTCAGTCTCATTAATGATCTCCATCTAATTTTCATGTATTTCATGTAATGCATGTTGTTTTAATCACTGAACTGATTGAGCCCAAGCTTTCCAAGTGTTACATTTAAAGTAGGTGGAATTGACATAAACACTGGGTGTAAAAATAGATTCTGTCACTGTCGACAAAAGTCTGTCACACGCAAAAAAACAAAAAAGATACTTGTATAATAAAAGATCTTCCAAAACTGTGAAAGCGATTCGGAAGTGCAGAAACAGGGTTGAGTCCAGTTCCGTTGGTCTAAGAAATAACTGGTAATTTGCTTATTGTTGTTGTTGACTGCTGTGAATTATAAAACTACAATTTAACTTGTCAATTCACCATCCCTGTACGTCGTTGGCTAGGCAGCACTTTTGCATATCCTGATTCTACATATAGATGCGAGTTTACAATGGTAGCATCAAAATAAAGATTGCAGTGTAGGAAGGAACTGCAGATGCTTGTTTAAATCAAAGATAGACACAGAATGCTGGAGTAACTCAGCAGGACAGGCAACACCATTCCTTCTCTCCAAAGATGCTGCCTGTCCCGCTGAGTTACTCCAGCTTTTTGTGTCTATCAAAGATTTCAGTGGTCAGGGTAGTTTGCACAGCTAGGTCAGAGATGCTGAAAGGTGTGAGTGGGGTAGGTACAATGAAGTTTATACCTGTGGGAAAATCCCATAACTTGTCATGAAATAAGATTGTTTTTAATAAATACAATATTTCTGGAGTAAACCTTTTGAACTCAGATGTGGCTGGCAGTGGAATTTGCTACGACTGGGAGTGATTAGACCAAAAATCTTTGAAAAGTCTTTGAAAAGAAACCAGATGACTGAACATAGACTGAAGAAGGGTCTCGACCCTTCGACCCTAACAGCCATCAGGCTATTAAACCTGGCTCGGACAAAATTCTGAACATTAATACCCCTCCATCTGTTATTTGCACTTTATTAATTTATTAATTAATGTGTGTATTTAAGTATATAACTGTAGTCAATGCCTACTATGTTCTGTTGTGCTATGCAAAGAAAGAATGTCATTGTCCTGTCAGGGACACATGACAATAAACTCTTTTGATTTGATCCGAAACGTCACCCATTCCTTCTCTCCAGAGATGCTGCCTGAGTTACTCCAGCATTTTGTGTCTACCTTTGATTTAAACCAGCATCTGCAACTCTTTCCTACACATAGAACAGTACTGCACAGAAACAGGCCCTTCGGCCCACAATGTCTATGCCAAACATGATGCCAAGATAAATGAATCTCATCAGCTCGTGATCTATATCCTTCCATTCTCTGCATATCCATGTGCTTCTGTAAATGCCTCATCAATGCCTCCATTATACATGCCTCCATCACCACCCTTGGAAAGCGTTCCAGGCACCGAGGCTGCGAGATACGGAAGGAGATGGATATAATGAAATGAGGCAGATGGTATCGGAGGAGACCCAAGTGGAACAATTAATCTAGTATATTTCTATGCAGTATAGTCCATGCAGTTTCATGTCAGTCTGGCAGATGATCATTGATATTTGCAGTCTCGTACAGGATGATGTAATGACTACTGGTCTGTGCTAAGGATATATATATATCAGGCTGTGAAGGAATGGATTTAAGAGGTAACATAGTCTTGGCTCCCTGATAGAAGACATATGAGGGTCTTGGCTGCTGTATTGTGTAAAAACATCTGGGCCAAATGTCAATTGACAGTCCAAGATTCCCCTCTCCTGGTTGATGAATGGTACTGCACCCTGGGGGGAAATGAAAGCTTATTGATGAACGCAGGGAGCTCCTGGAAATAAAAGAGAGAGAGAGAGAGAGAGCGAGAGAGAGGAAAGCAGACAAGTGATGACCAGAAAATCAGTTTTAGTGATGACTGATCAAAATGTTTAATATTAACCAAGAAAACTGCAACATTTCTGATTTTAGAACATTAACTGTTCATTGATGGTTGAGATTTAGAAAACGGCTATGTAAAAGGTGGGTTATTGCTTTCATGAGATGAGCAGTAAATCCCACACGGTCTGCGATGCCTGGAAGCAAGAATTAATTTTATTAAAATATTATTTTATTTCCATAGGAACTTGCATTGCATCCCCTAGAATACCACTACAGTCTGTAGGCAGAGACATGGGGTTTTAAATGTATTCACGTATCTAGATAAATGTTCTTGAACCTGCAGGTGAACAGGCTGTATCTAATAGTGATTATTGAGCTGCATGTTAATAATCTAATGAAGATACAAAGTGCTTGAGTAACTCAGCAGGTCAGGCAACATCTCTGGAGCAAATAAAACCATTGACAGTCAGTCGGAGTTTATAGATACCAAGATCTGAAAATAATCTGAAAGGGCAAGACATTCGTATGATTAGGAGCCAATGCAAAGGTGTGCAAAATTCACTTATAGTGAAATGAGGCACTCATGATAACAACTTTTAACAAATATATTGATAGGTGGCGACTAGGAATCATTCTGACCCTTTAAAAATGATGCAATTGATATTGCAATTGGAAATCAGGAAACAGCAATCTTATTAATTAGTTACTGTGTTAGTTTTCTCAGCAGAGGACAAAAATGAAGTTTTATGGATTATGAACACAAAAATCATGAGTGTTAGATTCAAATTAAGCACATAATAATGATTACACATTGACAAATCTCCTGTAAGTGAGAAAACTATTAATGCATGAATCACAAATTTCCTGCATATGTTTTTACTGTTTCCCTGTTGTGGAGCACATTAGGATGGTTCCTGTTTGCTTTTGAATCCATCCATTTGAATCCTTTAATTGTGCTCTTTGTACAGAGTTTGTACGGAGTTGTGAGTTCTCCCCGTGACCACATGGGATCTTCGGTTTCCTCCCACATTCCAAAGACGTACAGGTTTGTAATTAGCTGGTATAATGTAAATTATCCCTAGTCTGTGTAGGAAAATGTTAATGTGCGGGGATCGCTGGTCGGTGCGGACTCGGCGAGCGAGGGACCTGTTTACGCGCTGTATCTCTAAACTAAACTAAAACCCAAGGCACATGAGACCTGGCTCCAGCATTTAATTAAAAGATAGCATTTCTAACAGTGAACACTTCCTTGCTCCTCCAAAGGAGGGTTAACACATCTTATTTTCTGGAAAAGAGACATTGTCCCACATGAGCAGCGTTGATGTCACTGGCTCTCAGACTATTAACTAACCTGAGCATCCTTCCATCCATCTACACTGTTCCGCAGGTGCAAAATGCGGTGAACACAAGCCTGCAAGAAACATACTGGTGTGGACAGGGGTTGCCTTTATTGGAAGTTGGAGTTTTATTCCCCAAAACATTTTTTTTGGAAATCCAAGTGAAAGATATCCCGAAAGTCCGTGTTCTTGGATTTTGTCTCTACAAGGAAAGCTCTACAGTTGCTCTTGATGATCGGGACTGCTCCCTCTGGGATCACCACTCTTTACAAGAGCGCTGACAGTATTTTTACCATATAACCCTTGTTGGGTTAAGACTTCTATAATTCTCATTCATGTCTCCTAACCTTTGAGCATTCTTGGATTTGTTCCAGCTCTTGGACAAAGAGTTAGATCTAACACACTGTCATTTCTATGGACCTATGAACAGTGTGAACTGGGAATTTGACAGTGTCAGGATTTTCCCAAGACATGATGGCAATGCCTTGCCTCACGGTGGAACATGGAAGTCCTGAGCTACCTCAGGCCGTTGAGTTGGGTTTATTATGCGCACAAGCTACAGTGAAAGATCTTGCTAGCCGCATCATCACAGATTCACAGACTCAGGCAGACACACAAAAACATAAATTACACAGAGCATTTTGCTAGACAGTGAAAGATACTCTGTGCAACAAAGCAAGAAAAGAGTGGAAAGCACATTCAGAATTAAAACAGAGAGTAGTGTTCCGTGTTTAGAGGCAGTATAAGGGTTGTACAGGTTGGTTCACCATCCTGATAGTTGAAGCCAAGTAGCTGGTGCTGAATGTGTTAGTGTGGGTCTTCAGGCTTCTCTACCTCCTGCTGCCTTATGGTAGCAACCAGAAGAGGATATGGCTGGGTTGGTGGGGATATTTGAAGATAGGTGCTGCCTTCTTGAGGCTGTTTATAAAGTCTGTTTACACAGATCTTCGCCGAGGGAAGAATCCCGCAGCACCATTGACAGTTGCCTTTTGACATATGATTCAATTTGCTGTGCAATGTTCAAAAATGAACCGATAGATGAAAGCTGCCATCGAGGTGTGGGTGAAATGTGGAGGTACAATATAGAAGTCACATTTCTGAGGCAGCATCAGCATGTTCAAATAACTACTACTTCCTCGTCCCTTTTGGACCCATTTTCACTGAAAAAAAAAACAATGAACCAGTTTCCAGCTGAATGTTCTGTAATTAGGGTTGCCCTTATTATGAGGAAATCCCTTCATTCAGGAGTGAAACAGACTGCTTTATTTAAGATCAAATCAAGATGATTTTTTTTTCCTTTTTTTTCTGACAATGGATGGATTTGCGGTCAGGGAAGCCGAGGGGCTATCCAACCAACTGAAATAACCCAAAGGCTGCCTTGAAACATCTCCCGCAAAAGAAGTCTGGAGCAGCTGGGAATCGGGTCCTACCCCAACGTTCTTACTGCAGCCCCCCGCCCTTCATTACCAGAGTGTTTTCCGCACTTAAGAATCCCTGGGGAGACGGCATGGGTGGTGTTGTGCACTGGTCTGGTCTCCCTTCCTCAGGAAGGATTTAATAGACAATAGACAATAGGCTATAGGTGCAGGAGTAGGCCATTCGGCCCTTCGAGCCAGTACCACCATTCAATGTGATCATGGCTGATCACCCACAATCAGTACCCCGTTCCTGCCTTCTCCCCATATCCCCTGACTCCGGTATCTTTAAGAGCCCTATCTAAGCTCTCTTGAATTCATCCTTAGCATGTAAGAGGTTCACTTAAGAGTTTGTTAATAGTGGGGAAGAAGCTGTTCAGGAATCTGGAGTTAGTGCTTCCAAGGTTTACTGCCTTCTCCCCGTATCCCCTGACTCTGCTGTCTCAAGTTTAAGTTGCATTTACTGTCACAAGCACCATTTGGTACAGTGAGATTTTAGTTACCATACAGCCATACAAATAAAAAGAACACAATACTCAATAGATTTTAACATGAACATCCCCACACAGCAGAATCAACGTTTCCCCAAGTGAGGGAAGGCAGTAAAGTTCAGTCATCTTCCCCTTTGTTCACCAGTGGTCGGGGCCTTTGAGCCCTCCCCAGTCGCCGCTACGTGCAGCCCGATGTCAGGCCCTCTCGCCAGGATGATCGGAGCTCTGGTGTCGCAATGGAGGAACACACTCAGCGGCTTGGAGTTCCGAATCGGCCTCTTCCTACTGGAGACCGAGGCTCCCGAAGTCCACAGGCCGAGCTGGCCGGAGATTCAACACTGGCGACCCTCAGCAAAAGATCCCAGGACTCCGCGATGTTAAAGTTAGTGCCGCCCGCGGCTGGAAGCTCCGCAACCACAGCTCCATGGTGTTAATCAGCAGGCCCAACACTCCGGAGCTCCACATGGCGATCCCCGGTAAGGCATCGCCCCGCTCCGTGATGGAATTCAGTATTGCACCGCTGCTGGAGCTCTGGCCGGTCTCTGGCAGGAAAGGCCGTGCCAATCCAGTTGATCGGCCGCGAGGGGGGGAGGGCGGTGAAGATGCGACTCGGAGAAAAGACACATCTCCGTCCAGGTCAGTGACTGGGAACGGTTTCCCCCTATTTCCCCCACCCCCCACATTAAAAAAAGACTAAGAAACCTATAAAACAAACTTTTTGACGTGCTAAAAATAACAAAAATTGGGTGAAAGGACAGAGCTGCTGGCGAGGCTGCCACACTCGATGGCGCCATCCGATGTACGCTTTAAGAGTTCCATCTAGCTCTCTCTTGAACGTATCCAGAGAACCGACCTCCTCCGCCCTCTGAGGCAAAGAATTTCCACAGATTCACAACTCTCTGTGTGAAAAAGTGTTTCCTCATCTCCGTTCTAAATGGCTCATTCCCCACTTTCAAACTGCAGCCCCTGGTTCTGGACTCCCCCAACATGGGGAACGTTTCTTGCCTCTAGCCTGTCCAAACCCGTAATAAGAGAAACATAGAAAATAGGTGCAGGAGGAGGCCATTCGGCCCTTCAAGCCAGCACCGCCATTCATTGCGATCATGGCTGATCTTCCCCTATCAATAACCCGTGCCTGCCTTCTCCCCATATCCCTTGAACCCTAGAGCTCTATCTAACTCTCTCTTAAATCCATCCAGTGACTTGGCCTCCACTGCCCTCTGTGGCAGGGAATTCCATAAATTCACAACTCTCTGGGTGAAAAGGTTTTTTCTCACTTCCCCTTTATTCTAAGACAGTGGACCCTGGTTCTGGACTCGCCCAACATTGGGAACATTTTTCCTGCATCTAGCTTGTCCAGTCCTTTTTATAATTTTATATGTTTCTATAAGATCCCCCTCATCCTTCTAAACTCCAGTGAATACAAGCCTAGTCTTTTCAATCTTTCCTCATATGACAGTCCCGCCATCCCAGGGATCAATCTCGTGAACCTACGCTGCATTGCCTCAATCACAAGGATGTCCTTCCTCAAATTAGGGGACCAAAACTGAACACAATACTCAAGATGTGGTCTCACCAGAGCCCTATACAACTGCAGAAGAACTATACAACTGCAGAAGAATCTTATATGTTTCAATAAGATTCCCTCTCATCCTAAATTCCAGAGTATACAGCCCATCCGCTCCATTCTCTCAGCATATGACAGTCCCGCCATCCCGGGGATTAACCTTGTAAACCTACGCTGCACTCCCTCAATAGCAGGAATGTCCTTCCTCAAATTTGGAGACCAAAATTGCACACAATACTCCAGGTGTGGTCTCACTAGGGCCCTGTACAACTGCAGAAGGACCTCTTTGCTCCTATACTCAACTCCTCTTGTTATGAAGGCTAACGTGCCATTTGCTTTCTTCACTGCCTGCTGTACCTGCATATGCTTACTTTCATTGACTGATGAACAAGGACCCTCAGATCCCATTGTACTTCACTTCACTTGTGATTGAGGGAGCACAATAAAGATTTACCACGTTGATGAGGGAGTGGTTGTCTTGGGAAGAGAGATTAGCAGTGTGAGGGTATGCTTTGGAAGAATGAGAGATAATTAGGGTAAACACAGGGGTGATGTTTCCCCTGGCTGTGGTATCAGGAATAGCCTCAAAATGAAGGATTAGTGATGAGGAAGTTTCGCTCCCCAGAAGTTTATAAATCTTGGGATACTCTAGCCAAGGAGGCTGTTGACCCTCAGTTACTCAGTGTGTTCAAGGTAAATGACAAATAATATGAATAAATATGGCAATTGACGGATATGGGATTAGTGCAGGAAGGTGGCAAGAGTGATCAACTATGATCACGTTGAATGACAAAACAGACACAAGGGGCTGAGTTATATATTCTTGTGTTCTATGTAAGGGGAAGAGGTAGCAATAGAAAGATCATAAGGTCATGTAATAGGAGCAGAATTAGGCCATTCGGCCCATCAAGTCTACTCCGCCATTCAATCATGGCTGATCTATCTCTCCCTCCTAACCCCATTCTCCTGCCTTCTCCCCATAACACCTGACACACATACTAATCAAGAATCTAACTATCTCTGCCTTAAATATATTCATTGACTTGGCATCCACAGCCTTTTGTGGCAAAGAATTCCACAGATTCACCAGGTAGCGTGGAGGAGACTGATGAAAGGAAATGGGGAGAGAATAAAATAATATGTGGGGGGAGGCAGACAAGAGGTGCACTGTTGCCAACAATCCCATATTAAATGAGAAGCTGTTGCTAATTGGAAAAATATCTGTTCTGCACCAGATAACTTGGGGATGCACTTTATGCTTTATAATGTTTACCAGTTTGGGCAACCTTCCAGCAAGAATTGAAGTGCTTGCCATTTCTGACCCCAGTGATTCTGAGACACTATTTGTGTAAGTGCCCAGAATGTTGTGGTTATTGGCACACACTACCAGTTCGTAAACAACGTCCAAATTAATTGTGACTTATCTCAGAGCAGTACTGCCAAACGGCAATTACAGGAACTGCCAGAACCCTTCTTAGCAAGGCACAACAAACCAGTTATCAACCATAAACCCCACCCATTGTGATCAGCTGTCCCTTGTGTTTGAGGAACCATGTTGGCAGCTCTAAATATTATGCCGTAAAACCCATATTCACAATGTTCTATAATGAAGATATGGATTGCTTAGTTGTAGGAAGGAACTGCAGATGCTGGTTTAATCCGAAAATAGACACAAAATGCTGGAGTAACTCAGTGAGGCAGGCGTCATCTCTGGAGAGAAGAAATGGGTTCCCGTTTCAGGTCGAGACTCTTCTTCAGAATGGTTTGTTTTCCCTGGAGTGTCAGGGGTTGAGCGGCAATGTGACGGAAGTATATACAATTATGAGAGGCATAGAAAGGGTGGACAATCAGAACCATTTACCCAGGGTGGAAATGTCAAATACTATAGGGCAATGAGGGGTGAAATTGCCCGAAAGAGGCGGTGGTGTGGTCCAGGATGTCGGTGGTGGGCTACTTCTGGGGTGTTGCTGTGCCCTCTGCTGCAGAGCACAGGTGGCGTGTGGAACCGTACAACACGTGGCCCAACTCTCACTGGACAACAGGAGACGCGTTTGCTCCCTGGGAACAGGTGCACCTTCTCCTTCAGTGGTCACTTGAGAAACTGGTGAGCCACCTGCGCCCAATGAACAGACGTGCCAAGTTTTTTATACAGAGAGTGGTGGGTGCCTGGAGCGTGTTGCCAGGGGTGGTGGTGGAGGCAGGCACGATAGTGGCAATTAAGACGCTATTAGATAGGCACATGGGTATGCAGGGAATGGAGGGATATGGATCACATGCAGGCTGAGGAAATTAGCCCTGTTAGCTTCATGTTTGGGCCAGATATAGTGGGGCAGAGGGTGTGCTGTTGTGTTGTACTGTTCCATGTTAGGTTCTGTGCCCAATGATCAACAATGATTCTGTTACATAATGTGAAATGTGCAGTGTCACAATGCTTTGCAATGGTTTTCAGAAACCATGTTCTGCCGTGCTGACTTGCATCACAGAAACGGTGACACAGGACATGATTACCAATGATGTCCTCTAACACTGTGTTGTGTGTCAAACTGATCTGTATAGTATGATTTGTAATGATCTCATGTGTCATCGTGATCGATAACAAGGTCCTGCACAAAATGATCTGTAATGACATTCTCTGTCATAATGGTCTGCGCTGATGTCCTGTAATACAATGATCTGTAATCATGTTCTAATTATATTTATCTATAATGGAGTCACAGGACATTATGCTCTATAAATGCACTGCATCAAATGTTCTCTAATGATTCCCTGTGACACCAAGATATGTAATGATGTTCTGCACCACAAAAACTACGTAATGAAGTTCTGCAACACAATCATCCATAAAAGCAACCTGCGACAATGTGCCCCTGAGGAATGAGATGCAGTGCACCAGTATCGGTGACCTGTAATATGCTGTGCCCTTACGCCTTTTGACAGACTTCCCAAAGCTCAATTCAGAAAAATCGGAGATGACAATTAACATCGACAAAATGTATGAATAGCCACTTGAGTAGTTTCAGCGGTCAGTTATTGAAGGGCCTTAATGCTAGAGAAGGACACTGCTTGGATTCACTCGGATTAAGCCAGTGTGGGTGAGCAGGGTCGCAATGTTGGATAATATACAGAGACAGCTTGTGCCCAGGTCAGTGTTGGTCAAGAGCAGAGGAATGGATGTTGAAAAAGTTAGGTGATGATTTGTGGGGGTGAGCAGAGGATGACGTTTGGAGGAGAAATTGATGAGCAATAATCAATTATCACAATGACAGCAAGAAGAGAGATGACAATTGGGTTGATAAAGCATTGAATGACTTGCCACAGATGCTTTTGAACCAGAGAAAACTGGATCAATATCTCAAGCAGTGAAGTCATGCCAGTGAAGAGTGCAGTGGGAATAATGTTAGATTTTGTTTACAATAATACAAATTATAAATATTAATGACAAAAGAAAGTTTCAAACGTACTTTAAGGTGCATCTCAACTCCCAGATAGTGTCTGGAGTGCTGTAAAAAATATCACACAGCACAGCATTCACCCTTTTCTAGACACAAAATGCTGGAGTAACTCAGAGGGACAGGCAGCATCTCTAGAGAGAAGGAATGGGTGACATTTTGGGACGAGACAGACAGAATTCTTCAGACAGAGTCAGGGGAGAGGGAGACATAGAGATATGGAAGGGTAAGGTGTCAAAACAAGAGATCAAAGGATGATAAAGGAAAATGTAGAATGGTTCATTGTTAGCTGAGGGAAAGGTGACAGCGAGGCATACAAATAGTAAAATGTAATCAGGAGGAACGTGAAAGCAGTCGGAGAACTAGGATGGGGGAGGGACGGAGAGAGAGGGAAACAAAGGGTTACTTGAAGTTAGAGAAGTCAATATTCCTACCGCTGGGTTGTAAGCCGAGTTACTCCAGCATTTTGTGTCTATCTCCAGCGTAAACCAGTATCTGCAGTTCCTTTCTACACACTCACCCTTTTACACTGTATTGATCCATGTTATGTTATGGTATCCACAAAAATAATCAAAGTACAGTTAACACATAGTGCACTGTCATAATATTAAAATATGGCCACTCATAACAGTCTTTTCACTGCAGAATGTTCCTAAAATAAACTGAGGGTCAACAACCAAACCATGGAGAATTCTTGTTGACTCCTAAACCGCTGCCCTTTGGCTGCATCATTTACAGTCTCCATTAGAGGGTGCTCTCGCAACAGTCTGCGCACAGTTAATATTCACAGCAAATAACCTGACAAAACAAACCAGGGCAAGAAGGCACCAGAACTGGTAGTTCATTGGGAAAATCAGGATGAGGTGGCGTCAGAATTGGGAGAGATGGTTCCCTGAAGGACTCCGAGCGAGGTAATGGAGCTCACTGAGGAAACTAAGAGAGATAACATCAGAACTGGAACAGGGAAATTGGTGGACAGTACGGGGAAGATCACTAGGGAAATGAGGTAAAGGTTACGATATATGTGGCAGGACCAGATGAAACTTAGGCCAGTGGTGACCCCAGTGGTGGGCTTAGTAACAAACAGAACCATCGGCCTTTGTGACTCGAACTATTGGCTGGTTGTCCCGTGATGCCCATCACCTTCAATATTATCAGGTTCTTCAATGTCACATGCAACAAAATGTAGCCTTGATGTGCAAGGCAGTCGCTCTCTGTAATTCAGCTCTTTGGTCCACATTTGGACAAAGACCTGTGAAGGTCGAGGTCAAAGTGACTGCGTTTGACTTGAAGGATGCATTTAAATGCAAGTGGCCTGAATCCAATGGTCGTAGTGAATCTAGATGGCAGGTCTCGCTGCAACGTGGTAACAATCTCAATGATTTAATCCATCGGGTTTTGAGATCATTCAGCTGTGTACGTTTTTTTGACTGTTCATACTTGTGTGCAGAGTTGTTACCCCAATTGTAGACGAGCCTGGCCCTGCTCCCAGCATGGCCCTCTTTACCCCTCACTGAATAAGGGCTGCTCCCCTAGATTGACAGTCGAGGTCAAGTGGGGTCATGCTGGGCCATGTGATCACGGGTAGTGATGGTGTACATTTCCCTGCCATTTAGCACAACTGCAGCAATAAGATGGAGATTGTCTTCAGTGTGAAGATGGAGCTTGGTCTTCACGAGAACTGTGCAGTGGTCGCTTGTGTCCCATCCTTGGCACTTGGAACTGCTACTGCTAGATTGACGATGAGGTTGACGAAGTAGGTTGGCCACATGCGGGCATCACATCTGATAGCTGTTTGTCAGCTCGGTCAGAAGTGGTGCTATCAGGTCAGTCTTGGCAATGGATGGTGATGCCTCCCAAGCAGAATACACTCTATGCTTCGTCCAAATCCTGTTCAACGTGCAGGAACACTGATTCACCAGCTACGGGAAGGTAATCATGCCCGTGTTCAAGCTGATGGCATGAGACTCATGGGATCTGGAGTCAATGCTACAACTTCCTGCCTGTGCCTTCCCCTGAAGTTCTTAAGGGATGAGTCTGAAAATGCAACGGTGCGACTAGTTGGTGGGACAGTTCCCCAGACTCAGAGCCATTCCCCAGGTGTTTGTGAGGAGCTGTGAGGAGAGTGCTAGTGTAAGGGGTGGGGATTGCAGGCAGTGGAGATGGTTTTCCTGTCTGAGCTGGGGGCCTACGTCAATGCCAGGTCATTCATCAGATTTCATTCTTGCTCTTTTTTCATTAATGTACATCTGAATGGCTTGCAAGGTAATTTAAGAGTAAACCAAATTGGTGGGTCAGGGGTTATATATTGGCCCGACTGCATAAGGGATTTCTATCTCTGAAGGGGGTTTGGTGAACCAGATACACCTTTGAAGTACCTATGCATTAAAACGAGAACGAATTGGAGTACGTTTTATTATATATATATATAATTTTGAACTTTGTATCGCTCTCTCTTCCAATTAATAATAATTGGTCAAGGGGGTAGAGCGAAACATATAAAAACATCTACGGAAGTCAATAAGAATTTTTCTACCACCTATTGGTGGCTTGTTTTAAATTATAATATCTTTATTTTTGGATATTAATTATCTTTTCACGACTCTACACAAAAGAAAACTGGAGGAATCACGTTCTGTAGTTGGAATATAAGGGGCGCTAATGAGCCAATTAAAAGGGGTAAGATCTTTGCCCAATTAAAAGCCTTAAACAGTGATATTATTTTGTTACAAGAGACACATCTGAAATATCAAACACAGATAAGACAGAAGGCAAATTGGATTGGGCAAACATACTACTCTTCATTTACTTCTAAATCTAGAGGCACGGCTATTATCATTCGTAAAGGTATACCATTTAAATTAAAGAATACTATAGCAGATAAAGAGGGGAGGTACGTCATAGTTACGGGAGAAATTTATTCTACTCCACTTACTTTGATAAATATTTATGCTCCTAATTTTGACAACCCCCAATTTTTTGTAAAATTTTGGATATAATTTCAGAACTTTATCATCAAAATGTGATAATAGGGGGAGATTTGAATTGTGTTTTAGATCCATATTTGGATAAATCAGCAAAACAAAAAAGGACTAACATAAAATCTAAAACGAGTGAACTCCTAATTACATACATGAAAAATACTAATATAACAGATGCATGGAGAATCGCTAACCCAGTAAGTAGGGAATATTCATTTTATTCAACAGTACATAAAACATATTCACGTATTGATTATTTCTTAGTGGACACAAAACTAATTCCATATACATATAATTCTAAATATCATAATAGTATCATTTCTGATCATTCCCCGTTAACTTTTTATTTAAAATTAGAAGGAATGCCCGATAAAATTTCGTTTTGGAGGTTTAACCCCCAAATTTTAAATAACTCACAAGGTTGCACATATTTAAAAGAGCAGATGAGATTCTTCTTTGAGACAAATGATACACCAGACATTTCACCCTCCTTATTATGGGAAACTTTTAAGGCATTTATTAGAGGAATTATAATCTCATACCAAGCTTTCCAAAATAAAAAGAATAATTCTGAACAATTGCAGTTAGAACAAGAAATTAGACAATTAGATTTAGAAAATGCCAAAGAACCAACTATAGATAAACATAATAAGATAATAATACTAAAATATAAATTAAATAAAATTTTATCGGCCAGAATAATGAGATTATTTCAAATTACAAAACAAGAAACTTTTGAATTTGGTGATAAACCTCATAAACTCCTAGCATGCCAACTGAAAAAAAGGGACACAGAAAATACAATTACTAAAATTAAATCAGACAAAGGGGAATTACTAACACTACCTAAAGATATTAATAAAGGATTTGCTCAATTTTATCAAAATTTATATACATCGAAAACTTCTGCAAATAATACTCAAATTGCAAATTTCTTAGGTAACTGTAATCTTCCAAAATTAAATATGGTGGAACAAGAGGCATTAGGAGCTCAGATTACACTACAGGAAATAGAAGAAACAATTAGTTTGTTGTAGAATGGCAAAACCCCAGGACCAGATGGCTTTAGTAATGAATTCTATAAAAGATTCTACGAAATAATTTCTCCACGGTTGCAAGATTTATATATATACATTTTTAAAGAAAATAAACTACCAGAAACACTAACTGATTCAACTATTACACTTATACCAAAAAAGGATAAAGATCTAGAAGACCCAGGCTCATATAGAGCTATTGCACTCCTAAATACAGACCAAAAAATATTAACGAAGACCCTAGCGAGAAGATTGAGTAAATATGTTAGTAAACTAATAAACCCGGACCAAACAGGGTTCATACCAAAGAGATACTCATTTAACAATTTGAGACGGTTGTCTAATATAATGTACTCACATAATACTGAAGAAGAACTAGCAATTATTTCATTGGATGCAGAAAAAGCTTTTGATCAAGTAGAATGGCAATTCAAAGTATTGTAAAAATCTAATATGGGAGATAATTTTATTTCATGGGTAAAACTACTATATGATAAGCCGACGGCTAGAATACTGACTAATAATATATTATCCCCGAAATTCTATTTAGCAAGGGGCAATAGGCAGGGGTGCGCGTTATCGCCCCTGCTTTTTGCACTAGTGATAGAGCCTTTAGCTGAAAGTATAAGAAGCCATCCGAACATTCATGGGTATATTACCAAACACTCAAATAATAAAATTTCATTATATGCAGACGACATATTATTATATATTACAAATTCGCAAACTAGCATACCAAATATACTAAATTTAATAGAAGAATTTGGTTCATTTTCAGGATATAGAATAAATTGGAACAAAAGCAAAATTATGACGATAAAACCTCAAGAGTCGACACATCTGTTGAAATTCCCTTTTAGAATTACAACAGAAAAATTTAAATATTTTGGCATCCAAATTACTAGGAACTAGAAATCATTACTCAACACAAACTATATGCCTTTATTAACTAAATTAAATGGGCTGATTAAATTTTGGAAGACACTGCCTATGTCATTAATAGGCAGAATAAACGCAATAAAAATGATCTTCTTACATCAAATATTGTACCTATTTCAATCAATACCAATATACATACCTAAATATTCTTCAAAAAATTAGATTCTGATATTATATACTTCATATGGGATTATAAATCACACAGAATTTAAAAAAAAAACACTTGTGTAAATCTAAAGAATTAGGGGGAATGACACTCCCTAACGTATTGTATTATTATTGGGCAGTGAATATTAAAAAATATAATCTACTGGTTGGACAGTTCTGCCCAACAGGTAGATTGGATAAGAATGGAGAAAGAGGATTGTTCCCCTTATAATATAGGAGTGATCCTTCTTTCTCCGATAAAACTGAACAATGTAATATACAAGAAGAATCCAATTATTCATAGTATAATACGAATTTGGAAACAAATAAAATTAACTTTAAAATTAAGAAAATTATCGCTTCTTTCTCCAATAGCTAATAATCCCTCATTCAAACCATCCATTATTGATAAAACGTTTACCCATTGGGAAATAATAGGAATTAAAATGATGGGAGATATGTATGAAATGGGACATACATATCTCCCATCATTTTAATTCCTGGGACATTACGAATTGGTGTACTTTGCCTAGTAATGGGACATATTGAAATATCATTCCAACAATTACAACTAAAATAAATTTGAAAAGTAATCAATATTTCAAATACTTTCAAATTCAAGATTATTTGAAAAAGTATATACAAGGATATCAAACTTTAACCCCAGATCTACTGGAGGAAGGAATGAATAGAAAGGCAGAATCAAGCAATTTAATATCTTACTTATATAATATAATTCTAAATATAGAAATACCAACGACAGAGGCAATTAGAAGAGACTGGGAACAAGAGTTATTGATAAAAATTCCGAACGATAGATGGGATAAAAATTTATTATGTGTAAACAAATGTTCAATGAATGTAAGACATAACCTAGTTCAATTTAAAATTTTACAGAGATTATATTATTCGAAAACAAGACTGAATAAAATATTTTCAAATGTTTCCCCCATCTGCGACAAATGTCTAACTCAAAATGCCACTATAGCACATTCCTTTGTCTCTTGTACAAAACTGTATACATTTTGGAATTAAATTTTTGGAATTTTTACAAAACTATTTAACACAAAATTGAACCCCAATACTGAATTTATTATCTTTGGATCAATGGAAGAGGGAAGTAAACTAACTATATTCCAAGAAGCTTTTCTTAATTATGGTCTAATAACAGCGAAAAAACTTATACTTAAACTTTGGAAAAACGCACCTACGCCAACATTCAAAATGTGGATCTCAAACATGTCTGAAACGCTACATCTTGAAGAAATTAGATTCCTCTTACTAGGCAAAGTATTTTCTGTTTCTACTCGCTTCTCTATCTATTCCGACACTCTTTATTTCTTTTTTTCTCTCACTGTTCTTTTATTATTGAACTAAAAGTATGAAGTTGTACAAGAATGAGAATATGTATTTATGTATTAGGTACTTAAGTACCAGACTACTGTACTTACTTCTAACAAAAATAAACAAACAAAACGAGAACTTTGGAATGAGGTGAATGGAATGAGGAATAAGCTTGGGAATGAGGCATAAACTTAATGGGGAATTAACTTTAGAATGGAAAGTGAACATTGGAAAGTATCTCATTAATAGTAGCAAATCTAGAGGCAAAGAGAGGAATATACAACAGTCATATTACTATGGAAAATACACTGGGCAAATGTATGGCATTTAAAGCTGATGAGTCTTCTGAAATATTGTCTGCATTCTATTGGTCTTGATAGAAGTGGCTCTAAAATTAATAGATGCATTAGTTGTAACATTTTGGCGTACCTAAGATTCTGGAAACGTCCCAATGCATTGGAAAACCACAAATGTTCTGTCCCAATTTAAGAAAGAAGGACAGAAAGCTGGAAACTATAGGGCAGTTCATGAAACATCGGTCAGAAAAGTTCTGGCCTTTCGCAGCTCAGCAGTTTTTCATGTTTGTATTCCAGAGTAAACTACCTCAGGAAGCAGTCTCTCCCTCAGGCTGAACTCCCAGATTCCACAAACATTTCAATCGTTCATGAATGATTTCTTCAGATCGGCAAAGCTGCACTGTTTGCCAACAACTCAGCTGCTTTAAGACAGTATTAATATTTCTTCCTGCTCTCGATTGGGAGGAAAGAAATGGTAATGGTCAACTGCTTTCTTTCTAAATGTGCTGCAATGAACGTGAAAGATATCCACCAGTTCACCAATTTCATATGTAGATTCACGGTGTGGTTCTTTACTGCAACCTATTCCCTTATCTCTTCAACAACAATGTAACATCTTCCATACATTGCCTCCATTTTTTCAAGGTGATGAGCAGAGAAGTCCAATGGCTGCAGCATCTTTATTTGTCTTACATTGTTTAATCTCACTTTAATCCATCAGCTTATTGAATCTCCCCACACATTCATGTGCTACCTGAATTTTCAGGCATGGAGACCGATGGGCCTGTCCCACTTAGGCGATTTTCTCGGCAACTGGCATAGTCATAGCAGGTCGGCGAAATAACGTCAACTGGACCCACTTACGACAATGTCTACGATAATGTCTACGACAATGTCTACAACAACCTACCACCTAATCGAGGTCAAGCTGCAGTAAGCTACTTGACACATTAGGACGTCCACCTACGACCACACCTATGACAACCTATGTCCACCTGCGTCAAGCTACGACAAGGTAAGACAATTCAGTCGCTGGTAGCTGTCGCCAGTTGAGGTAGGTTGATGTAGGTAGTCGCCAATGGAATTCACCAAAGTCAGCACCGGCGACAGCCTACGTCATTCTGGCAACAGCACCTACGTCAGGAGAAGTCCAGCCACGACAAGCCCACGGTCGTGGAAAAGTTTTGAACATTTCAAAATCCAGCGGCGACTAGAAAAATGCTACACCTAAAAAATCGCCTAAGTGGGACAGGCCCATAACTTTTATAGTTTCATTAACTAGCACTTCTGTCTCAATTTCTGGTTTGCCCCCAAAAAGCTAATAGAGTTACTGCCAGAGACCTGGATTCGATCCTAACCTCAGGTGCTGCCAGTATGGAGGTTGCACGTTTTACCTGTGACCGCGTGGGTTTCTGACAGGTGCTCCAGTTTCCTCCCACATTCCAAAGATGTGCAACTTTGTGCATTAATTGGCCTCTGAAAATTGACCCGAGTGTGTAGAATGGCCTGTTTCCTTTATCATTGTTACTTTTTTGTATCTTTCATTCATTGTTATTTATCTCTCCACATCACCGTCTATATCTCTCGTCTCCCTTATCCTAACCAGTCTGAAGAAGGGTCTCGACCCGAAACATCACCCATTCCTTCTCTCCAGAGATGCTGCCTGTCCCGCTGAGTTACTCCAGCTTTTTGTGTCTATCTTCGAGTGTGTAGGGAGAGGATGCAAAAATGGGATCATGCAGAACTAGTGTGTATGGGTAATCGGTGGCCGGCATGGACTGAGTGAGCCTACAGGCCTGTTTCCATCCTATAATCTTTCAATTAATCAAAGAAACTAGAGATGAGCTGCAGATTTAGATATGTAAAGCATTTCACCTCACATAAGAATGACCAGGGAGACAGTGATTCTCTCTCTGCCCAGAGTCTTAGATGCACAGTCTCTTGCCAGAGGAGGTGAATGAAGGGGAAAAGATTTAATAGGAATCTGAGGGGTAACCTTTTCACACAAAGGGTGCTGGATGTATGGAACAAGTTGCCAGAGGAGGCAGTTGAGGCAGGGACTCTCCCAACATATAAGAAACAGTTGGACAGGTACATGGATAGGACAGGTTTGGAGGGATATGGACCAAGTGCAGGCAGGTGGAACTAGTGTAGCTGGGACATGTTGGCTGGTGTGAGCAAGTTGGGCCAAAGGGCCTGTTTTCACACTGTATCACTCTATGCCATGCCCCTACTACACAGAGGCTAGAGCTCAGCTACTCTGCAGAGAGGGACATGTCGGAGCTTCCCCTCAAACACTGCTGCAATACGCTCACAGCTCGCTTGATCACAACCTGCAAACCTCAACATGTCCACCATAGTGGTGTTAGAGAAAGAGGAGTGAACTTTAAAAAAAAAGGAAGTGAACTATGGATAATGAGTTAGGCTCATAATCAGGAGTTAATGGTGGGACGGGGAGTGAATATAAAGGAAAGTGAACTTTAAAAAGAGGAATGATGAGAAGGAGTGAATGCTCAACATTGAAGCATAGAAACAGAGAAAACAGAAGCAGAAGGAAGCTATTCAGCCCAATATGGCTGATTGGTATTGGTCTACTCGTGTGAAAAAAATTGTTTTGCATGCTATCTAGGTAAGTCATACGATACATGAGTATATCAGGTGGAGCCAAAAAAGAAAATAAACTGAGTGCAGAGCTACAGAGAAAGTGCAGATTTTTAAAAAAAAGCATTGTCTACATCAATGTAGACTGAGAGATAGGGAATTCATCATTAGCATGTGAGAGGTTCACTCAAGAGTTTGTTAATAGTGGGGAAGAAGCTGTTCTGGAATCTGGAGATCGTGCTTCCAAGGTTTTGTATTGTCTTTCCAACGGGAGAAGGGAACGAGAGAATAACCGGGGTGTGATTGGTCCTTGATTATTTTGGCTACTTTCCCAAGACAGCGTGAAATATACAGGTAGATGAAGTCAATGGGGGAGGCTGGTTTGTTTGATGGACTGGACAGTCTTGGCAATCCTGTAATATTTATGGTCAGGCAGAGACCCCTATCAGTACTACATTCCCTTTCTCACCTCATATCTCTTGATGCATTTTGCTTCCATAAATCTGTCTATCTCCTTATTAAATATATTCAGTGATGTGGCCTCTGGACTTCTCTGTTGTCGCAAATTCTACAGGTTTTGTCTCCGACCTGAGATTGTGCCTCCCTATTCAAGACAGTCTGGCCAACGGCAACCTCCACTCCACACCCAGCCTGAATACTCCCATCTTAATTGTGTACATTTCTGTTAGATCATGCATGCAGGTACAGCAGGCAGTGAAGAAAGCGAATGGCATGTTGGCCTTTATAACAAGATGAATCAAATATAGGAGCAAAGAGGTCCTTCTGCAGTTGTACAGAGCCCTAGTGAGACCACACCTGGAGTATTGTGTGCAGTTTTGGTCCCCTAATTTGAGGAAGGGCATTCTTGCTATTGAGGGAGTGCAGCATAGGTTTACAAGGTTAATTCCCGGGGTGGCGGGACTGTCATATGCTGAGAGAATGGAGCAGCTGGGCTTGGCGTTTAGAAGGATGAGAGGGAATCTCATTGAAACATATAAGATTGTTAAGGGCTTGGACACGTTAGAGGCAGTAAACATGTTCCCGATGTTGGGGGAGACCAGAACCAGGGGCCACAGTTTAAGAATAAGGAGTAAGCCATTTAGAACGGAAACATGGAAACTCTTTTTCTCACAGAGAGTGTTGAGTCTGTGGAATTATCTGCCTCAGAGGGCGGTGGAGGCAAGTTCTCTGGATGTTTTCAAGAGAGAGCTAGATAGGGCTCTTATAAATAGCGGAGTCATGGGATATGGGGAGAAGGTAGGAACGGGGTACTGATTAGGGATGATCAGCCATGATCACATTGAATGGCAGTGCTGGCTCGAAGGGCTGAATGGCCTACTCCTGCACCTATTGTCTATTGTCTATTATCCCTCTCGATCTTCAAACCTAGTGACTACAAACCTCATCAACTCAAGTCCCGATACAGGCTCTCACCCCGAAAAGTAGTCATTCCTTTGCCTCTTCAAATGATGCTTGCTGCATTCAGTCGTTCCAGCAGTTTATTTTTTGCTCCATATTCCAGCATCTGCAGTTTTTTCTTTCATCAACTTATTTGCTTCTCCTACAGTAATCTCACCATCCCAGACATCAGTTGATGAATGTTCGTTGCTCTCCTACTAAAGCTGGTATGTTTTAGAAAAGGAGACCAAACTATGCACTATACATTAAATGTGGTCTCGGATCAACATTGTTGCCCCCATACTCAAACTATGCACTATACTCTAAATGTGGTCTCGGATCAACATTGTTGCCCCCATACTCAAACTATGCACTATACTTTAAATGTGGTCTCGGCAAGACACTGTTGCTCCCATACTCAATTTTTTTTTGCTATGAAGGTCACCGTTTCATTTGCATTCTTAATTATTTGCTGCAACTGCTTGTTCGCTTTCATTGACTAAAGTGAAGGGGGCATTGAAGTCTTTGTGTGTCTCAACACTTCTCAATGTATCACCATTTACATAAACGCCACCTTTCTACTTTTCCTTTCTGTAGCAGGTAACTTTACATTTATCAACATTGTTCCACATCTGCCATGTTTGTTGGTGCAAATTCAACTTGTCCAAGTCATACTGCAGCATCCTTTCATCAGCCTTACTGCTCACAATCCCATGATGTTTAATTTCATTTGACATAATACATCCTGTTCCCCATAAGCCCCAAACACTGACTCCTACGGTATCCCACAAGTTGCCAAATGACATTCCAAAAACAATCACTTCTGCTCCTCTTTTTCTGTGGTGCTTTATCAAAGCCAATCTGACAATCCAGGTACACTACACATGTTGGTTCTGCCTTAAATATTCCACTGGGTACATCCACAACAAACAAAATCAATTTGTCAACCATTATTTTCCTACCAGCAACTCATGTTGAGTTTATCTAATCTTATTGAGGTTTTCCATTCTGACTACGGTTGCTGTCTGTACAGAGTTTGTATCTTCTCTCCGTGGCTGCATGAATTTGAAGCAGAAATAAATGTGAACGTAGACAAAAGTGCTGGAGAAACTCAGCGGGTGCAGCAGCATCTATGGAGTGAAGGAAATAGGCAACGTTTCAGGCCGAAACCCATCGGACTTAAGAAGGGTTTCGGCCCGAAACGTTGCCTATTTCCTCTGCTCCATAGATGCTGCCGCATCCGCTGAGTTTCTCCAGCACTTTTGTCTACGTTCACATTTATTTCTGCTTCAAATAACTCACAAACTAAACATATTCACCAATCAAGACATGATATATACCACAATGACCTGCAGCAAAATTATAATACAATATCTCAACTCTTTTTACACATTGCAATTAATGCAATTTCTATTAGTTCTTTCCACTTCCAAACAAAATGTGGTTGGATTATTCAGCGTATGAAAAACTGTGTCAATAAATCCTGGACCATGGTAACATGTATGCTTAACCATACACACTACAGATTGATGCAAGCATGTTTTCTGTGAAGGACTGAAAATTACCATGACATGGCCATAGCATGGGTCATTATTGCTATTGGCACAGAAACACTCTCGCTTCCCACATAATTTATCCATAACAAAATATACAGGTTGCAAGGAAATTTCTAAAGGCATTTTATGATAATAGCTATTAAAACCAACTATACCCATCTGACAGGTTAAACATTACACAAACTGACAAGAGATGGCCAAAGGACATAACTGCAGCAAATGTTCTTTTGGTAATATGTTTAAAGGTGTCAAAACAAATAATAACATTGGGAATTAAACACATTTGATTACATTCCGTTATCAAGCATAGTCAATGTTCGCTCTGAAGACCATGAATCACAATAGGGTCAGGGGGTGTGTGAATCAGTGCGGGGTGGATAGATGGCGGGGGTGGGGGGTTGAGAAGGCAATCAGTGCAGAATGGATGGATTGAGGCAGGTGAATTAGTATGTGTTGGTTGGAGTATGTAAAATTGTGAGAGGAGAGCATGGGGGATGTCAGTGGTGTTGAATGGGGGGGATCAGTACGGGATGGATAGGGGGGGGATCAGTACAGGATGAATGGATGGATCAGTGCAGGATGAATGGGGGGATCAGTACAGGATGAATGGGGTTAGACAAAAATGCTGGAGAAATTCAGCAGGTGAGGCAGCATCTATGAAGCTAAGGAAATAGACAACGTTTCGGGTCGAGGCCCTTCTTCAGACTGTTCCCCCCATTCTTCTTGAATGGGAGGATCAGTACAGGATGGATGGGGGAGGAACAGCACAGCGTGAATGGGGGGGGGGGGATCAGTCCAGGAAGAATGGAGGGGGGTGTCAGGGACCGTGTGGATCGGAGGGTCTGTGCAGGATGAATGGGAGTTCACTACAGGATGAATGAGGGGATCACTATAGGATGAATGGGGGCCCACTACGGGGATGAATGAGGGGGTCAGTACAGGATGCATGAGGGGATCAGTACAGGATGATTGAGGGATCAGTAAAAGATGAATGGAGAGATCACTACAGGATGGATGGGGGGATTGGTGCAGGGTAAATGGAGGGTGGGTCAGTACAGAATGAATCTGAGGATCAGTGCAGTATGAATGGGGGGATAAGTGCAGGATGGATGGGAAGGGGGGTCAGTACAGGATGCATTGGGGGACCAGTGTAGGATGAATGGGGGATGGGGGGGGGGTGTGGCAGGAGAATCAATGCAAGGTGGGTAGGGTGATGAATAGATTGGAGGGGGGGTAGATTGGGAGGGGGAGCACAGGGGATGTCAGTGAGGACTGAATGGAGGAGGGAATGGGGATCAGTACGGGATGGAGAAGAGGGGTCCCAGGATAAGAGGGATGGAGGGGGGCGTACAAGAGAAAAGAGAGAGAGAGAGAGAGATAGAGAGGGGGGAGGGGGGGAAGGGGCAGAGGAGGTGAGGAGGTGAGGAGGTGGGGAGGAAGGGAGGAAGGGAGGAAGGGAGGAAGGGAGGAAGGGAGGAAGGGAGGAAGGAAGTCAGCACTTCTCGCCCCGCTGCCTTGGCCGTCCCTGTCCAACGCCAAAATGCCGCCGCCAAAGTGGGAGGCTGTTGGGACCTCCTTGCCACGGTGCAGCTCAAAGATCCTATAGCTATAGGATCTTTGTTGCAGCTGCTTCAGCGGCCGCGACAGCGGCTCCACCGCCTCCTCCTCCCGCACCCCGCCCGGCGGAAGGAGCGCCGTTAGCGGGTTTGCAGGCAGCGGCCGTTATCAGGGCGATAGTGGCCGCTGCCTGCAAATGAAACGATACTGGTGCAAATCCACCAACAGCGCTTTCAAAACAACCCCCTCACACGCCGAGGCCGGGAGGAGGGAGAGAGAGGGAGGGAGGGAGGCCTCCTTCCGCCGGGCGGGGTGCGGGAGGAGGAGGCGGTGCAGCCGCTATCGCGGCCGCTGCTACCGATGTGCGGGGGCCGTCATTCTCTCCGACCCTTCGTCACCCCGCTCCTAGTATCTTTGCCCCGCAATACAGCTGTTGCCGCCGACAGGAAACGTCACGTTCCTATTCGCCAGAGATGCTGCTTGACCCGCTGAGTTACTCCAGTTTTTTGTGTCTTTCGGTATAAACCAGTATTTGCGTGCCAAGACGGGCAAAATGACTCATCGTTTAGGTTTGCCCGGCGGCACTTTGAGTGGTCATTGGCACCCAGGCAACCGCTAATTTCGAGCCCTGATGTAGATACATTGGTTTGGTATAAATGTAAAAAATTGTCCCTAGAGTGTTTTAGTATAGTGTCAATGTGCAGGGATTGCTGGTCAGCGCGGATTCGGTGGGCCAAAGGGACTGTTTCCACGCTGTATCTCTAAACTAAACTAACCAAAAGTAAACTAAAATCTCATTCTTTGGAACGGTCTCTATGTTATTTCCTATGTTTCCGATATTAGATTAACTGGTCTCTAATTTCCTCTCTTCGCTCTCTGTCCTTTTTTTAAATAATGGGGTTATCCTGTAGGTTATCCTCCGGTCTGTGCAGTTAATCTAACCACAGGATTCTGGAAAAGGATAACGGATAAATCCACTGTTTCCAAGTTGCCTCCTTCAGTACTCTAGGAGGGAAGTATCAGGCTCTGGGGCCTGTCGACTTTCAGTGTCATTAATTTCTGCAGCACATTTTTCTTACTGATAATAATTTCCTTCGGTTCATCAGCTTCAATAGATTCTTGGTTCATTGCAAGTTACGTGCCCTCAGCTGAGAAGAATGAACCAAAGTAGTTGTTTAATTATTCTGCCACTTCCTTTTTTACCAGTATGACTTTTTCTTTTGCTGTCTGTAGGAAACCAATGCTTGCCTTGATTAATCTTTCCCTTTTTGCAGATATGTATGAGCTTGACTGTCAACCTTTGCACACCCTGTGTTTCCCCTTGCACTTGTTTTTGCTTTCTGATCAATTACTTGGTTCTTCTTGGCTGAATTCTAAACTGCTTCCAATCCTCAGGTTTGCTACCATGTCTGGCAATCTTTGATGCCTCAACTTTGGATATAATACTACCCTAACTTCATATGTTAGCAACAGTTGGGTAAATGTTTTTTCCATTTTTTCCCCTGATTTTTATTCCAAGCAGATAACTGTTGTAATCCTGCAATCCTCCCTTAAACATTAACCACTGCATATCCATCTTCACACCTTTTAATAACTCTCCCCAATATATCATAGTCAATTCCCTCCTCATACCTTTGTGGTTTCTTTTGTGTAGATTTAATGGTTTCAGAGTTCTTGTCATATGAACCAGATATGAACCAGAATGGTGAAGTTCTTGCTTGTTGCAGCTTTACAGGAACATTAGATGCAACAACAATAAAAAAAATCTACACGACGATTTATCAGTTATTCATGATATTGCAAAAACAAAAGTATAGAAAGCAACCAAAGCAGTACAAAGTCTGCAGTGATTCGGTGGTGTGGTAGGGTTGAGATTAGTGCGGGGTAGTTCAGGGTGTAGTAGGGTTTAGTTAGTACAGGGTGTAGTAGGGTTTAGTTAGTGCAGGGTAGTACAGGGTGTGGTAGGGTTGTAGTTAGTACAGCGTAGTACAGGGTGTGGTAGGGTTTAGTTAGTGCAGGGTGCTAGTACAGGGTGTGGTAGGTTTATATTAAGGCCCTTGATGGTTTCTGTGAGGAAGTTGTTCTTGAACCTGGGGGTAATGGGTTCTCTGGCTCTTGTGCCTTCTTCCCGAAGCTGGAAGCAGGAACGTGCGCCTGGCCAGGGTGGTGTGGTGCTTTGCAGATTTTTGATGGTGCCTTCGATTTTAGTGGTGGTCAGTACAAACGATGGACTGAGCAAAGTCCACCACTTTCTGCAGCACTCCTTCATTCTTGAGTGTTCCAATTTCTGAAGGCGGCCTTGATCCAAGCAGTTAATATGCTCTCCACTGAACACTTGTCAAAGAGTGTTGGGTGCGTGCCGTGCATGAGTGTTGGGTGCGTGCGTGAAGCATCTTAGGAAGTAGAGGCAATGATGAGCCTTCATTGGGCTGACCCAGCTGTTGACTTGCCACTGTTCTGCCAATACGACAGGTGCAAGAGCATTGCTCTCCGATTTAACTGCTTTACTTTCCAGTGTAATGGAAAAATCTATAATGTTCCTAATGGAAGGTAGACACAAAATACAGGAATAACTCAGCAGGACAGGCAGCATATCCAGAGATGCTGCCTGCCCCACTGAGTTACTCCAGCATTTTGTGCCTATTTTCAGTTTAAACTAGCATCTGCAGTTCCCTCCTACAATATGTTCCGAATGGACTCTGCATGACAACATTATTAGCTTGCCCGTTCACACTGCACAACACCCAGTCAAGGAGGGTCTGTTCCCAAGTTGGCTGCTCAACCTAATGGTTCTTAGCTTCACCCAAAGTGATTCTACTTCTTCATTTGCTCATTGTTGCACCAACTTCATACATCATACATTCCAGGGCCAGCCACCATCTCCCTTTCCTTTACGGATGACCTTCCTAAATATTGATTACTGTTGAATACTCCCAGCCATTGTCACCCTGCAAGATGTCCGCATGATGGCAGTGAAATAGTAAGATTAAACGAGAACTTACCAGTTCGAAGTTTGATCTTTATTTTATGAGGAGTAACGATGAGGGATTACGTGAAGAAGCCCCGCCTGGCGCTGGAACGGCATACTTCAAAGCAGCGGCATGAAAAACACAGAACACAATAGCCGGAGTAAGATAGTAAGGCTCATCATAGATTTAGAACCACCAGATGATCATTTATTTTATGAGGGTGTGGAGTGGAGGGCACGTAATCCCTCATCGTTACTCCTCATAAAATAAAGATCAAACTTCGAACTAGTAAGTTCTCGTTTAATCTTACTATTTTACTTCGGAGTCACGTGAGTGACTACGTGAAGATTTTGAAGCTTCTGTGTTTTCCATGTTTAACTACACACAACGTTGGATCAATGGGGTAAGCTTGAAACATTACCTTTGCTCCAGTTCTCCCTGGTCTGCTTTGTTTGATCAGATCGTAAACATAGAACACAATGTTATCTGCAGTCACATGCATACAGTCTAAACGTAACATTTGTAATGTTTGCACCCTTTGAGCTGAAACCAATGCCATTAACATTACTAATTTAAGTTAACTAATTTAAGTTAACTTTTCCAATGACAAAACTTCGATTGGAGTCCATTGCCTAAGTAAAGTAAGTACAATGCTAACATCCCAAATTTCTGTATATCTTGGTTTGGGTGGATTTTTATTAAAGATTCCTTTCATAAATCTGGATATTAATGGATGTGATCCAATTGATTTCTGGTCAGAAATTTGTCCTAAATAAGATGATAAGGCACTATGTGCACTATTAATGGCACTATAACTTAAGTGTTGTTCAAAATGCAACTCGGCAAGGAACTCCAATACGTTTGCAATGTTCACAGTATGATAGGATATATTTTGAACTGTCTACAAAAATTTTCCCATTTCTTTATATGTGTCATATATTGACTGTGCTGGCTGCAGCTGGGACTTAATTGGATGAATCAAGAAACCTATCTTATCAAATAAAGTTTTTAGTTGCTGAAACTGATTTTTCAGCTGATTCCTGATTACTATTGATGATTAAAATGTCATCCAGATAAACCATAATGATGTGTTTTTGTACTCTTAATTGTGCTAAAGCTGGTTTCAACAGCTTTGTAAAGAGCCTGGGAGCTGAACTTAACCCATTTGGTAAAGCTTTGAATTGCCACAGCTGTCCCAGCCAATTAAATCTTAAATACCTTCGAAAGAACTGATGTATTGGTACTGAATAGTACGCATCCTTTAAATCAATTGTAGCCATATAACAACCTGCTGATATCAAATGTCTTGCAGTGTTGAATGTTTCCATCTTAAAATGTTTATATTCGACAAATTTATTAAAGTTTGTAAGGTCCAGAATAATTCTGCAACCACCATCTTTTTTACTGCTTGGAAATATATTTGACACAAATTGATGCTCATGTTCAACAGTTTTTTCAATAACACCTTTTTTAAACAATTTGTCAATTTCCACCTTAATTTCTGCCTCTTCAATTGCAGAAAACATAAAACCATAAGCAGGTTTATTTTGTACCGGAGAATTAACACCTTCTTTGAATGTAATAGTAGCTCCTGAAACTGTTTGTAAAAATAAACGATCAGATGTGATGGCAAGCCATTCATCATAAAACATTTGTAATCTCCCTCCAACTGGAGATTTGTCCACAGTTTCTTTAAGAATAGAATAATTTTTTTGTACCTCTCCATATGAACGTGGTGGTCTCCTTCTCCCCGTATACGGGTGAACATAAGGGTGTGTCGGATGATAATATTTTCTTATCATATTCCTGCCTCTGTTTCCAAAATCAAATCCCCTTCTTGACGAAAAATACCTTTTTTGTCCAAAGACGAAAAGTCTCATGTGGCTAATAGATTTAGCCTCTCCATCCATTTCTCTTATTTTGCTTAGGCAGGTTCTCTCCAAATAGATAACCAGGAGCTTGAACACCACTTGATCGACACAGACCTGCAAACCTTGGATGAAATATGGGCCGAATCGCAATTTTCCTCATACAATTAATTTCATAGAAGGAATTGCATAATAAGCCCAAAGTATCTTTTTGGATTTTATCCATCTCCAACCCCTCCATTTGCCTTCCAAAAGCAGTAATGGCAGCTGAAATCAATTTGAGGATTCTTTGAAATCTTATTTCTTGTCCTCTCATGCCTGGAGTCATAGGGGTCCATATAGACGGATTAACCGTAGGTACCTTCAATGAGGTGCAATTTTCCGGTGTTTTATATAATTCTGCTGTTTCAATCATCACAGAATCTTGAAGTTGGTGAGATACCATATAATTAATACTGGCTGCTAGGTTTTCTTCCATCACCTCACCACTTCCTTCAGGTATAGCAAAATCTTTTGCCATATCAGGCACATCTGGCCTCTTTTTTATCTCTTTTGCAGCCCTGATACTTGGAATTATATCCAATGACTTCCTCCACCCTAATCCTGGGTGGAGTTTCAAATTCCCAATTTGGCACATAGCCATATTCTGTATATTCAAACCCCTCAGGATCATTTTGGGAAACTTCTGGGTACTGTGACCCTTGTCTCATTATATTTTGGAGCACTTTCTCCATATGTTCCATTTTTAGCCATATAGCTTTATTATCCGGAGGACTTTCATTATCAGAGTCATTATCAGAAACCACGGGCCTCACGGATTTCTTTTTACTTTTTTTCTAGGAACATTTTCCTCCGTGGTTTGCATTTCTGGAGAAATTATAGTCTCACTAACGGGTGAATCAGCGGCCATCGGTATCGGAACGGATCCGCACTAAAACACTTGTCCCGACTCTTTAGCTTCACCCCGGGACGATCTTTTTAACCCGCGAAAATTTTCCTTTGAGACTTTTCCATTTTTCTTTTTCATTATCTGGCTAAATCAGTATGCCAGCGTGACTCTGATTTTAAATTTTTACTTTCTCTTTTGCTGGTTTTACCAGCGTAACGTCTTTTTTAGAACGTCCCCTCTTTTCCTTGCACTTACCTGCGGGTCCGTTCCGGCCGCTGCGAGGAGCTGCGCTCTGCAGCTCTTGCTTCTGCCGTCAGCGTCGACGTAATGCCGTTCTAGCGCCAGGCGGGGCTTCTTCACGTAGTCACTCACGTGACTCCGAAGTAAAATTACAATTAGTGTTTGTGTGTGCATGTGTGTGTATGGGAGAGGGGCTAACATCAGAATGTGAGGGAGAAGAAAGGAAAATAAAAAGAATGTAGAGTGAACTTTAAATAGGAGAATAAGTGAACAGAGTGTGGAGTGTCTAGAATGTGGAATGAACATTAAAACGAGGTGACACCAATAAAATATGGAGGTAAATGTTGAAAATGTAAGGCTTGCAATGTGAAGTAATGCTTTAGACAAGGAAAACATTGGAAAACATCTCAGAGAGACATATTTCTCAATTTAAGACTGAATTTCAGCTGTTTCCAGATACGAATAGTACTATGTATTATCGGATTTTGCTCATACGTTGACTTATTCAAATGTATTGGAGATAGAAGGATCGAGCCTATACAAAAAGACAAACAATCTTCCCTCTCCATTTTTAACCAATTTACATGTTGACATGTATCAACCAACCAGAAAGTTATATTTTTAATATTAGTTGCCCAGTAATAAAAAATAAAATTAGGTAGAGCTATTCCTCCATTTTCTTTGGATTTGCACAAATCTTTGTGTATTCTGTGGGTTTTGTAGTCCCAAATAAAGTTAGTGACAATAGAGTCATTTTTTTTAAAAAAAGCTTTTAGGGAGATATATCAGTATTGATTGGAATAAGTATAAAAGTTGCGGAAGGAAGATCATCTTTATGGCATTTAATCTACCGATAAGGGAGATAGGAAGTGTTTTCCAAAATTGGATGTAGGCATGCAGTTTAGTGATTAATGGTGGGAAGTTTATTTAAAAAAAAGAGGAATACTTTCTAGTCACGTAAATTCCAAGATATCTGAACTTTTCAGTAACGATTCTGAAAGGAAATTGTTGGAGTTGAAAAGGGTCTTGTTCTTTTATTGGCATTATTTCACTTTTGTTCCAATTTATTCTGTATCCAGAAAAAGAACCAAATTGTATTATAATGTTTAGAACATTTGTAATACTAACTTAGGGATTAGTAACTCATTTGCCTTTTTTGCAAATAAATAATACAAATCAATTCAGAAATGAATGTGACCATAACCCAAAACAACAGAAAGGGAAATGCAATGAACGTGGGTTTTACATGCCCATGGAAACAGAGGTCCAGGCAGTTCAGTCTGAAATGCCCGATCGTGTCCAATCTCAGGATGCAACATCAGGCATGTTTCATACTTGCCTGGTGTTTGTCTGAGAATACCTGGTATATTCAGCTTAGGCCAAGGTGACCATCACCAGGTACAGGAAGTATCTGCAGCCACATTCATACCCAGGTGTCCTGGCAGAGGGAGGACACAGTTGCTGCTAACTCACCTATGGTCCTCCATGACCTATGCCCTGCAGGGAGACTGAAATGCAAATGTATATTGAACAACAATAACATTTCAATTTTTCAAACAATCTTCCCTTTTCTCTTCAGATAACTCTCGGATGAGATGACAGAGGAAAGCAGATGGGATGCAATGCGAGAGTTACATATGACGTGAGGGTGTCACTGAAGTGAATGTGGTAGAACAAGATAAATTGAAAATGGGTGCACGAATTGCACAGCTCTATGGATCTGTGTATTCTTGGTCTTGGCAGTGCTGTGTCTTAATAGTTCTTCCTTCAATGCACATCTGCAAGACTGTGAATATTTTCAGTTGTAAAACTTGAAATGTCTGTGCCTGTTTCCTTTTCTGAGTGACTGCAATTGCATATTTTTATCCTCCAGACTTTCGCCTGATCCTTCATATTCTCAGGTCTTCTATATTTTCTGTTGTTAACACTTCTTTCCACGGTGAGGTGACTTCCACAGTACATCGTACTTCAACTGTGGTCTAACTTGCGTTACAGTGCATTCAGAAAGTATTCAGACCCTTCACTTCTTCCACATTTTGTTACATTACAGCCTTATTCCAAAATGGAATAACAAATGTTTTTTATATCATCAATTTACACACAATACCCCATAATTAAAAAAGCAAAAACAGGTGTTTAGAAATTTTTGCAAAGTAATTAAAAAGAAATAACTGAAATATCACATTTACATTAGTATTCCGACCCTTTACTCAGTACTATGTTGAGGCACATTTGGCAGCGATTGCAGCCTCAAGTCTTCTTGGGTATTACGCTACAAGCTTGGCACACCTGTATTTGGGTAATTTCTTCCATTCTTCTCTGCAGATCCTCTCAAGCTCTGTCAGGTTGGATGGGAAGCGACGATGCACAGCTATTTTCAGGTCCCTCCAGAGATGTTAGCTTGGTTCAGTTCCAGGCACTGGCTGGGCCACTCAAGGACATTCGCAAACTTGTCATGAAGCCACTCTGTGTTGTCTTGGCTGTGTGCTTAGGCACATTGTCCTGGTGGAAGGTGAACCTCCGCCCCAGTCTGAGGTCCAGAACACTCTGGAGCAGGTTTTCATCAAGGATCTCTCTGTACTTTGCTCCATTCATCTTTCCCTCGATTCTGACTAGTCTCCCAGTGCCTGCCGCTGAAGAACATCCCCACAATGTGATGCTGCCACCATCATGTTTCACTGTAGGTATGGTATTGGCCAGGTGATGAGCGGTGCCTGGTTTCCTCCAGATGTGACGCTTGGCATTCAGGCCAAAGAGTTCAATCTTGGTTTCATCAGACCAGAGAATCTTGCTTCTCATGCCTTTTGGCAAACTCCAAGCGGGCTGTCACGTGCCTTTTACTGAGGAGTGGCTTCCGTCTGGCCACTCTACCATAAAGGCCTGATTGGTGGAGTGCTGCAGATATAGTTGTCCTTCTGGAAGGTTCTCCCATCTCCACAGAGGAACTCTGGAGCTCTGTCAGAGTGACCATCGGGTTCTTGGTCACCTCCCTGACCAAGGCCCTTCTCTCCCGATTGCTCAGTTTGGCCGGGTGGTCAGCTCTATGAAGAGTCCTGGTGGTTCCAAAGTTCTTCCATTTAAGAATGATGGAGGCCACTGTGCTCTTTCGGACCTACAATGCTGCAGAAATTGTTTTATACCCTTCCCTAGACCTGTGTCTCGACACAGTCCTGTCTCGGAGGTCTACGGACAATTCCTTTGTCTTCAATTCAATTCAATTCAATTCAATTCTTTAATTGTCATTGTGCAGTGTACAGTACAGAGACAATGAAATGCAGTTAGCATCTCCCCAGAAGAGCGAACTTAGAATAATGAACGGTAAAAAAAAATGGTGTGCGTGTAGCCCCTAGACCTTCTATAGTCCACAATGAGCTCCTTGGTCTTCTTGGAGTTAAGGGCCAGGTTGTTGTCGGTGCACCATGCTGCTAGGAGCTGATCCTCCTCCCTATAGGCCGACTCATCGTTGTTGCTGATGAGGCCAATCACCGTATTCACAGCTTGGTTTTTGCTCTGACATGCACTGTTCAACTGTGGGACCTTATATAGACAGGTGTGTGCCTTTCCAAATCATGTCTAATCAATTTAATTTACCACTGGTGGACTCCTTTTAAGTCGTAGAAACATCTCAAGGATAATCAATGGAAACAGGATGTACCTAAGCTCAATTTTGAGTTATGTACCCTATAGCGAAGGGTCTGAATACTTATCTAAATGTGATATTTCAATTATATCTTTTTAATTACTTTGGAAAAAATTCTAAACAAGTTTCGCTTCTTCATTCTGGGGTATTGTGTGTAGATTGATGATTTAAAAAAAAAAATTTAATCCATTTAAAAATAACGCTGTAACGTACCAAAATGTGGAAAAAGTGAAGGGGTCTGAATACTTTCTGAATGCACTGTATGTAGGAACTCATATGACCACTTGACCAATTGTTCAGTGTGTATTGGGCATTGGCTCTCTGTGCCTGTTCTCCCTGAATGAGCTTTTGTGCATCACTTAGAGTTCATCTGCACAAGTGCAACTTTATCAACCACAAATATGTCAATGATCAACAATATTTCCAATAAACAATTTAGAGGGTGGTACAAATAGAGAATTCACTACCAAAGGGAGTAGCCCTATTGGATAGTGCAGATGTTTTTAAGAGCACGTTAAGTAAGTACATAGGTTGGAAGGAGTGTATTAATAGGTTCATATGAAGTAAGGTGGGATGAAGCTCATCTGGCAGATGAATCATTTGTCGCAGCATCCTGAGGAGATGGAACTCCCTCTCCGTGTCTCTTTCTCCCTGCGTGTAAAAACCTACTCCCGCCGTGCATCTGAACATTTGTCCCCATCTTCTTATGTGTCTTGATCCAAATTTAGTTTTGATAATCATTCCGCAGATGAACTTCGGGAGATTTTAATTGTTAAAGGCAATATATACAGTAAATGGCAGTTGTTTATGTTCTATGCCCAAAGAAGGATACTCACCCAAAGCGTTGTCTGTCCATTTCCCTTCACAGATACCTGACTGGTTGAGTTCTTGAAACGGTTTGTCTTTTGCTCTTAATCCTATGGCCTCTTTTTCTAGACTCTTCCACGACGGGAGAAATGTCTCTCCACTTCATCATTTTAATTACTTGTATCAGAACTTCACTGTTCCAAAGAGATTAGTATCTTTAGTACTAGCACTTTTTCCAGTTTACCACCTAATAAAATCACTGGTCATTGAATTTATTTAAAGTTAATCAATTCAAAGTGTAGCTCCCAAACCCGAGCACCTATCCTTCAATTGTTGCTGGTCTAACTGACATGGATAGAGGGTAGAGTATTGCCATGGGTAGGGTATTGACATGGATAGAGAGTTGGTTGGCAGACAGGAAACAAAGAGTAGAAATAAACGGGTCCCTGTCAGAATGGCTGGCAGTGGCGAGTGGAGTGCCGCAAGGCTCGGTGCCGGGACTGCAACTATTTACAATATATATTCATGATTTAGATCAGGGGCTCCCAACCTTTTTCGTCCCATTTACCCCAGGCAACTTTAATAGCACATAACAATGTTATTTTACTTATTTATGAACAACTAATGATGAACACATACCATATACCAGATCCAAACACAGTCAGTCAATGAGATAAAAGATGTACAAATCCAGAATCAACAAATTTACCCTCTGGGTATGCAAAATTTACCCCAGGTTGGGAACCCTTGATTTAGATGATGGGATTAAAAGTAACACTAGCAAATTTGCGGATGACACAAAGCTGGGTGACAGTGTGAACTGTGAAGAGGATGCTAGGAGGTTGCAGGGTGACTTGGACAGGTTGAGTGAGTAGGTTGATGCATGGCAGATGCAGTGTAATGTAGATAAATGTGAGGTTATCCAATTTGGCGGCAAGAACAAGGAGGCAGATTATTATCTCAGTGGTGTCAGATTAGGAAAAAGGGAAGATCAACGAGACCTGGGTGTCCTTGTACTGCTGTACCTGAAAGTAAGCATGCAGGTACAGCAGGCAGTGAAGAACGCTAATGGTATGTTGGCCTTTATGACAAGAGGATTTGAGTATAGGAGGTCCTTCTGCAGTTGTACAGGGCCCTGATGAGACCACATCTGGAGTATCGTGTGCAGTTTTGGTCTCCTAATTTGAGGAAGGGCATCCTTGCTATTGAGGCAATGCAGCGTAGGTTCGCGAGGTTAATCCCTGGGATGGCGGGACTGTCATATGAGGAAAGGTTGGAAAGACTGGGCTTGATTACTGGAATTTAGATGGATGAGAGGGGATCTTATAGAAATGTATAAAATTATAAAAGGACTGGACAAGCTAGATGCAGGAAAAATGTTCCCAATGTTGGGGGAGTCCAGAACCAGGGGCCACAGTCCAAGTATAAAGGGGAAGCCATTTACAACTGAGATGAAAAAAAACTTTTTCACCCAGAGAGTTGTGAATTTATGGAATTCTCTACCACAGAAGACAGTGGAGGCCAACTCACTGGATGAATTTAAATGAGAGTTAGATAGAGCTCTATGGACTAGCGGAATCAAGGGATATGGGGAGAAGGCAGGCATGGGTTACTGATTGTGGATGATCAGACATGATCACAATGAATAGCAGTGCTGGCAAAAAAGGCCAAATGGCTTCCTCCTGCACCGATTTTCTATGTTTCTAATGTTTTATAATGGTTCAGCATAACATTACTCCTGCACCCTATGCCTCCATTTAGAAAGGCCAGAATAGCCTGGATTTTAAAAACTATTTTCACAATCTACCCCCACCACCTGTAATGAGATATGAATGTTGCATGTGAAGCCCATTTCAGAATTGTCCCTGCAGTTTATATAAACTCTTCCCCTTTTTCACACAACAATATAACATTCTGTATCTGCACACTTCACTGTGCCTTCAGGTTTTGAGTTAACTGCACATTTGGAAATTGTGAACTGTGCATCCTAATTCAAATCAACAGTGTACATTAAGACAAACAGTGGTCTTAACACTGACCCCTTCACAGACTTCTCATCAATTCAAAAATTAATCTTTCACAGGCATGTTTTCACATCGACAGCCGTGAGCATAGCTCAGTGTAAATGGCTGATTCCTAATTTTGTCCATGGTTGGTTTGCCAATCATCTTAATTCTGGAACTGCTGGTTACTAACCTTAATTGAAATCCCATTGAAATGAAAACTACAAATGCTGCAGATTTGAAGAAAATAGCAACATTGTTGGATATACCTTGTAGGTCAGGCAGCATCTGTGGAGAGGGAAACAGAGTTAATGTTTCAGATTGGTGACCGGATTATCAATCTGAATCTTTCACTGTTTCTCTCATGAGACATGCTGCCTGACCTGTTGGATATTTTCTGCCTGAAAATAGTAGTTTACTCTGGAGTCTTGACAAACAATTTATAACTTTTAACATCTTCATCAAATCTCCTCAACGTCCTGAGGAACAAAAAGGACTTCTACATGTAACTGAATGTCTTCAATCCTGGTATCATTCTAGTATTCCCTTAGTTTTTTAACACACATCCAAAAATACTTCCTCAAGTGATGCTTCATCTGAATCCTGGCAAATCTTCTTGCCTCTGTACTCCATGTCTTCGTATATATTGCTAGACATCCCATGTTTTTCAACAAGCTTCTTAGTCTGCCATCATCAAATTATTGAGAGTCATAAATGTGCAGGTTTGTAGGTTAATTGACTCTGTAAAGTGCCCCTAGTGTATAAAATGCAAAAGTGGGTGATTGATGGTCAACATGGACTCAATAGACAATAGGTGCAGGAGGAGGCCACTCGGCCCTTCGAACCAGCACCGCCATTCAATGTGATCATGGCTGATCATCCACAATCAGTACCCCGTTCCTGCCTTCTCCCCAAATCCCCTGACTCCGCTATCTTTTAGAGCCCTATCTAGCTCTCTCTCGAAAATATCCAGAGATCCGGCCTCCACCGCCTTCTGAGGCAGAGAATTCCACAGACTCACAACTCTCTGTGTGAAAAGGTCTTTCCTCATCTCCATCCTAAATGGCTTGCCCCTTATTCTTAAGCCACACTAGGTGGCCAAAAGGCCCTGTTTCCATGATGTCTCTTTAAACTAAACTAAAGTAAACATTCTTGTCAGATCTCTCTGTTCAAACATCTTGAGTGAATTCATACATTTTAGTTCCCTCATTTTTCATTTGATGGCATTAAATTTCATCTGCATTTATTTTCCCATTTCACCAAGCCAGGTTGTCTTGTCAGTCTTACTATCATCCATGGTTCACTGCATTGCCAGGTTTGATTCATCTGCAGCCTGCATAACATGGTGCATGTTATTGCGCATCCTCCTCTCTCTTGGTACAGCTCCTTCTGATGTAGTCTCTTCTGTTCTATCTGTAGGCATTTAGCATCATGCATAATTGTAAGCTCTCTTTCTATGTCACTTACCCTCCCTCTCTCTATTACTTTATCCATAACTTGTTCTTTCCATTTGTCCATGTCTATTTAACTCTTTCTGCTCTTGCCTCCTCTATACATTTGTATCGCTCATTTATCCTTCATATATTAGCATCACCTTCCCTCACCCGTGGTATAACTGCAACATGCCCTCTGTTTATCTGAATCATTGTCTCCCTGTCTGCATTTAGAAGGATGAGAGGGATCTTATAGAAACATATAAAATTATTAAGAGATTGGACACGCTAGATGCAGGAAACATGTTCTCAATGTTGGGGGAGTTCAGGACCAGGGGCCACAGTTTAGGAATAAGGGGTAGGCCATTTAGAACTGAGATGAGGAAAAACTTTTTCACACAGTGTTGTGAATTTGTGGAATTCTCTGCCTCAGAAGGCAGTGGAGGCCGATTCAATGGTTGCTTTCAAAAGAGAGATAGATAGAGCTCTTAGGATTAGCGGAATCAAGAGATATGGGGGGAAGGCAGGAACGGGGTACTGATTGTGGATGATCAGCCATGATCACATTGAATGGCGGTGCTGGCTCGAATGGCCTACTCCGGCACTTATTGTCTATGTATCCATGTAATATTACTCTCCATCTTCCAGTATCTTTATTCGTACTCTGTGTTATACTCCTGCCCTCTCTACCTTCCATCTGTTATACTCTCCATCCTCCTATCGCCCCACCTCTCTCGCTTTCACTACATACTGCAGAAGCTCCTTGACAGCGAACGTTAAGCAGCTTCTATTTTTAACTCAGTGGCGCTGTTCCTATATTTTATTGTGGGGCACATGAGCAACCTATAGAAAAAAAAATCCTTCCCTCTAAAATCAAAATACATGCTGCTGGAAAAGAGTTTTGTGTTTGTAAAATATCTGCCCAATAATATTTTCTATAAATAGCCAGCCTGGTTGTCCTTGGCGGCTGAAGTACTTGTTCTTCTCTGCAGCCTGTAACCATAAAAAAACCCCTATAGTTCGGGAAAGGCAGCGACACAAATAGTCTCCTTCGCTTTTGAACTGATTTAATGTGTTGCTATTTATAAACCCGCGCGTTTCTAGGGGAAACCTAATGACGCAATGACGTCAATGCAGGTCAATTTCCAGCCTGGAGATTTGAGAAGTTTCTGTTAGAGTGGATGTTGCAGTAGATGCAGAGACACGGACAGTAAGTGGAAGGGGACGAGAGGTGGGTGCTTGATATTAGCTGCCTTATGTTGAGGGTGGGGATGGGCGGGGGAGGATTAATGACCCTTTTTATGCAAAGGAATATATCCGATTTGCAAGGGGTTTTATTTTAAAGGGAAATATCCTGTTAATTTACATTGTGCTGGATACCGTTTACATTTTAGCAATTGGTTATTTAGAATTTGGTCTCAAGTCTGTTTCTAAATGATTTGTATCCATGAAGAATTTGCTTTGGCAAATTTCCCAACTTCATAATAAGGAAGGCTTTTCTTTACATGTATGTGGAGCGTGAAAAGGGGAACATGATTCGTTTAATATTCCGAATAAGAACATTTCTAAGCGTGTCTTGTTATTTGCATGCTTTAAAATCGCGAAATTCATCTCAGCGTCTGGTAATTGTAAATAGGCTTGTTTTTTTATCAGCCTTGTTGAGATGGACGAATGGATTTCTGCGTGTGTGTGTGTGTGTGTGTGGGTGGTGGAGGCGGAGGGTTGGAGAGGACCACTGGGTAGTTTGAGGGTTTATTGCCACTGTTGGTGATCGTTCACAATTGGTCTTGGTGCCCGGGATGTCACGTTAGGAAGCAATAAAATGCAATGCACAATTTCATCCCACCTGTCACACTCCGGCTCACCTCGCATCAACAACACCATTGTACTTGTCACCATCAAACGCACTCTGATTTATTTCACAATCGGAAAAAAAAACTGGGTAGGTGGTAATTGTTGGCACTAACATTTATAAAACGAAACACCGTTACCTTAAAATGAACCTTTTAGCACCTCGCCTCGAACTATCATTTGGCAGTCAATGTATACATCTTAAGAAATGTTTTTTGGTCGCAGTTCAATGTGTTTTGATAGACCTTTAAGTGAATATTTGCCTAAATATTGAAGAAATGGTAATACACAATGTATGGCCTGGAAATTGAATGAGCAAATTGTTTATTTATACTTTGTACCTCATTCACAGCAGATTGTCTTATATATGCGCCATGGCATCATTTGTCAGAATTAGAGCTAGATTATTTGCATTGAAGGGGTTAACTTATTTTGACGAGGAATGCCTAACTTGTTTAAAGACATTATATTTAAATTTAAATTGAATGTTGTGTATGTTCAGAACATGGAAAGACAACCAGGTCAGTGAATCAAAATGACGGATTTCGTCCAAGTAGCGTATTTTCCTGTAAACTGGACTTGGATCGCATCGTAGCAAATCCATCCACTGGCAATATGTTTTTCTATCTTTGAATGAATGTTAATGGCTGATCTGGTGAACTCATGACTGCGTTTATTTTAGAGAAAACTTAAATTTAGTGAGAAAACGTTCCAGAATTGTTGGCTTGAAGGGAATCACAGAAAGCAAGGCTGCAAGCGCCTCCCTTGTCCCTCTCTCCGCCACCTTGGATTTCCTGGCAGCCACGCACCCATTCAGGCTGGGTCGTCCTGAATCATTAGTTTGTGGCATTCACTGACAGGGTCGTGGATGGCTTGTTCCAGTGAATTCAGCCAGTGGGCAGGTTAGTTACTGAAGCACGAAGAGGGCCTCTCTGTCTGACCTGCCCTGCAGTTTCAGCATTGGGCTTGCACAGTGTGGTATCAGATCTCAACCTCCTCACTGAAGACCATGCGGCGAACGACCACTTCCATTAGCCCGCCGTCCGCTGCGCCCTTGACTGCGCCGAATGATGCGAGCGTTTCCTTACCAATTGCGTCGATTATTTGAGCAGTTGTTTTTTTGCGAGTGCACCTTATACAGCACACTGCGGCTTCCCTACTGCCGCCCCAAGGTCAGACATCAATGAATTGCAAGCACATTCACTGCACATGTATTGAGGATCACCGGGCACTCGCCCTCCGGCACATGGCAGCAATGATCTTGCCTCCAGGTTGCTCAGAGCGCACCAGGGCTGAGTCGCTGTTGGCAAGCCCCATTATCACCCACACCCATCCCGTTGTCCCGACCATTGCATGCACCCCTGTGGCGCACTGCTCAATGTCGCCAGTGTTCAGGCAATGGTCCCCATGCACCAACTCTGCTAGATTGTCACTTCTCCATGAAGCCCCCTGTCCCCCACCCCCATCCTGAACTGGGCAAAGAATATGCCAAGCCCACAGAGATACAAACACACCTCAAGATTTGGTGCCACAAGCTGTGAGGAGCATTGGTGCGACATTCTCCATCAGGCAGTGGCTTGCTTTCCATAAAACCTCCCCCCCCCCAGATGCTGGAAAGAGAGAGAGATTGGGAGCAGTCCTTGCCCGCAGCGTATGATCTCTGTAGCTGACTTATGGTCCAAGACCCTGTGGCGACCATTTTCAAGGGGGATCAGTGTCTGGGAGACTGGGGCCCGGAGACTTGAGTTGAACCAACCACTGCCAGGGCGAGTGGACTCGTTACTATCTCTCGGTTGTGCGTGGACTTCAGATGGAGTCGTGGGTTTGCTGCTGTCCGCTTTCAGGGAAAATGCAGAGGCTTTTCTGGATGACCATAGGAATACATCGCGGGAGGGGTGGGGATGAATAAGGAATGGATCTCTCTTGCATCTACCTGGGAATATTTTCATTACAGATTGTGCTCTACCTTGGCGAAAATTACAGTTCGTGCTTGAGGGAAGATGGCCCATCCAGAATACTTGTAAATGCGGGCTTCTGCAGCTCGGCCTAAGGCAGAAGATGCATCCCATCTTCGGTGAGCTTAGTTGGGTCCCATTGTAACACATCTCCCCCCCCCCCCCCCCCCACTGCCCCACTCAGTCATTCAGGTAAAACTCCCTGTGCTGCGTGGCTGCAGCGCGCTCACACTCCACCCCATCAGCTGGAAATCTTCATGAATACTCCACACACCTACATCTCCAGCACCCACACCCCAGCATCCACACCCCAGCACCCGCTCCCACCCCAGCACCCGCGCCCCACCCCAGCACCCGCGCCCCACCCCAGCACCCGCGCCCCACCCCAGCACCCGCGCCCCACCCCAGCACCCACGCCCCAGCACCTGCACCCCAGCACCCACACCCCACCCCAGCACTCGCACCCGCACCCCTGCACCCGCACCCACGCCCCACCCCAGCACCCACGCCCCACCCCAGCACCCACATCCCGCCCCCCCCCCCATCACATTCCAGTACGAATTACCGCACCCATTTCCCACATCCCAGCACCCAATATCAATATCCCACTGTCCCAACAACTACATTCCAACACCCACATCCCAGTACCTCAATGACCAAACCCCCAAAAGAAATTGCAGAGATATCCAAATTCGGTTGCTCCAAAATCCACTTTCCTGAAATCCACCTCTGTCCCAGTACCCAACACCCATCAGTTCAGTTTAGTTTATTGTCACGTATGCTGAGGTACAATGAAAAGCTTTTGTTCCGTGCTAACCAGTCAGCAGAAAAATACATGATTACAATCGATCAATTTACACTGTATAGATACATGGCACGGGAATAACGTTTAGTGCAAGGTAAAGCCAGCAAAGTCTGATCAAGGATAGTCCGAGGGTCATCAAAGAGGTAGATAGTAGTTCAGCACTGCTCTCTGGTTGTGGTAGGATGATTCAATTGCCTGATAACAGCATCCCAGTTTGTAACATCCATGTCCCTATGCTCAATGCACATATCCCAATATCCAACACCACCATCCCAGTATCCAATACCCAATGCCAAACATTCCAATGCTCCAACACATATGTCCCTGTACGCAGCAGCAGCACACATATCCCAGAACCCCAACACCTAGCTCCTGCAGCCCAAACCCTACACTAATATTCAATTTACCAACAATCTATAATTCTACACCCAAGAGTAATACCCAACATTCAACATCCATAAACCAACTCCTAACATTGATACAGTACACAACTAGACCCACTCACCACAATCCAGCACCGTACCACATGTTCCAATAGTGCACCACACAGCACCTATACCCCATCACACATTTCCATCCCATACTCCATCATCTGACACCTTTGTACAACATCAGCGCTGTATGCTGCCGTCAGCACCAATACCCACCTCCTACACCCATTCCTCAGCATCCCAGAATAATACATCAACACTAATATCCTAGTACACAACATCCAAAGCCCAGCACCAATATCCAGCACATATTGCCCATACCCAACATCAATGTCCCATCAAACAACACCAATCTAGCACCTGACACTGACTCCTCAGAAACCAGCTCCCATGCCCCAGCATCAATACCCAGCATCTTGCCCCCATTCCCCAAAACTCAACCTCATCAACCAACACTATAATCTCGTCCCTAACATCCATACACAATCAATAGAATTAATATGCCAATACATATATTTCCGCATGCAATAACATCCACCAACAATATCTCGACATTCAACACCTGTAATCCAGCCCAAAGCCATTCCTCAGCATCGAGCATACAGCACACAACACCAACGCCTAACACCCTTCATCCACACAACAGCACTCATCAACAACAGCTATAATCTAGCACCCAATACCATTTCCTCAGCGACCAACTGCCATATCCCAACATACAATCATCTTGGAACCCTTCACAACGGTGTGGAAGCAAATCATCCTCAATCTCAGAGGGACTGCGGAGGAGGAAAATGTATATGGCAGTTAAGGTTAAGGTAGAGTTTCAGGCTAATAGTAACATCCAGGATGTTGATGGTGAGAGAATTTGATATCATGGGTGGGAGCATGCATATACCCTGGCCCATACACTACTCATCAATCATCCCATCAAAATTACCCCATCAATCAGAATCCAGCACTCCACATCCAAATACCATCACTGTGCCCATCCCTCACCGTTCAATATCATCCAACAAAAATACCTTCGCACCCAAATCTATAATCCAGCTGCTACACCTGATGCAACAGCCAAATTCAACCTCTTAGGACTTAACAGCTGCGCCTTAACTTCCAATGCTGATACACCAACAGCACCAGACTGGTGAAGCATATCTCAGCTCCCAGTACTCATCTCCAGCACCCATAATGATGCCCAACATCCAACACCAATACCCCATCAACAAACATTAATTATCCAGCATTCAGTTCCACGTCCTGGTCTATCTTCCTCTGGTGTATGCCTATTTACTGGGCATTGAGTGGGTATTTCATCTTTGGAACCATTGTGGATGTGGAGCTGGTGCGAGGTGAATGGGATCTATGTTGGAAGGCAGGAAGGCTGTCCCCTCTCTTCACTCAGCAAGGTCACCAACCAGATGTAGTGCCTCTGGTACGCTGGTTGGCAATTGAACCATCTGCTCTGCCTGGCTCAACATTAAATGCCAAAAAACATCAGAGGAGCAAAGGCTACTTTCTACATGCTTAAGGTCTTTGCTTGGTGTGGACTATATGAAGCCTGCATAGAATTCACTGCTGTGCACATTCAAAATGTACATATTTTTCAGAAATAATTATTTGTATGTAGGTGCAGGTGAAGGCAACATCATTGATATTAGCTCGTAATAAATTTAACGTGAGATTAATAAACTTTCATTAACTAGAAGTATTAGGGGATGTGAATCCCGGACGTAGCAGTTAGATGAGCTATGATCAGACATAGAAATTGTACAAGATGTCCAGGATGAATGGATTATTCCTATTCCCTTCAGAATACAATACACATAACAATTAAGTCTTTGTGTGTCCAGTTCCATTAAGATTAATGACAATGTAAGCGGGCTGCACAGAAACACGCATTTAGGTAGGAAAAAAGGTCCTTACATTTATGTAGTTCCTTTGATAACACTGATTATCAATTACAAATTCATCCAAATTTTTGGTAGACAAAAATGCTGGAGAAACTCAGCAGGGTGCAGCAGCATCTATGGAGCGATGAAAATAGGCAAAGTTTCAGGCCGAAACCCTCCTTCAGACTGATGTGAGGGTGGGGGCTGGGGGAAGAAGAATGGAAGAGGAGGAGCCAGTGGGCTGAGGGAGAGCTGAGAATTAGAATTAGAATGCTTTATTGTCATTGCATGTGTCACATGCAATGAGATTACTGTGTGTCTCCATTTAAAAGAACTTCAAACATTCACATACTCATACTTTCTACACTCCCTCCCTCCCCAAACCTACCCATGGATTCACATTTACATAAATTAACACTGTCTCCCACCCCCCCCCCCCCCCCCCCCTCCTTCCCCATAACCCGCTCCTGAGACAGAAGGGGAGGAGAAAGTAGGGACTATCTGAAATTAGAGAAGTCAATGTTCATACCGCTGGGGTGCAATCTGCCCAAGGGAAATGTGAGATGCTGCTCCTCCAATTTACGGTGGTCCTCACTCTGGCCATGGAGGAGGCCCAGGGCAGAAAGGTCAGATTTGGAATAGGAGGGGCAGTTGAAGTGCTGAGCCACAGGGAGATCGGGTTGGTTATTGCGAATCGAGCGGAGGTGTTAGACGAGGGGATTCCCAAGCTTACGTTTGGTCTCACCGATGTAGAGCAGCTGACATCTAGAGCAGCGGATGCAATAGATGAGGTCGGAGGAGGTGCAGGTAAACCTCTGTCGCACCTGGAAAGACTGCTTGGGTCCTTGAATGGAGTCAAGGGGAGGTAAAGCAACAAGTGTAGCATTCCCTGTGGTTGCAAGGGAAAGTCTCTGTGGAAAGCAGACAGGGGAAGAGATGGGAAGATGTGGCAAGTGGTGGGATCATATTGGAGGTGGCGAAAATGTCGGAGGATTATTTGTTGTATGTGACAGCTGGTAGGGTGGAAGGTGAGGACCAGGGGGACTCGGCCCTTATTACAAGTGGGGGGGGGGATGGGGAGCAGTCACGGGGTATAGAAGAGACCCTGGTGAGAGCCTATCTATAGTAGAAGAGGGGGACCCCCGTTCCCTGAAGAATGAGGACATCTCCGATGCCCTGGTGTGGAACGCCTCATCCAGGGTGCAGATGCAGCGCAGACAGAGGAATTGGGAGTAGGAATGGAGTCCTTACAGGAAGCAGGGTGGGAAGAAGTGTAGTCCAGATAGCCATGGGAGTCAGTGGGTTTATAGTGGATGTTGGTCAGTAGTCTATCACCTGCAATGGAGATAGTGAGGTCAAGAAATGGTAGGAAAATGTCGGAAATGGTCTAGGTGCATTTGAGTGCCGGATGGAAGTTAGTGGTGAAATGGATGAAGTCGGTGGGTTGTGTGTGGGTGCAGAAGGTAGCACCAATGCAGTCGTCGATGTAGCGGAGGTAGAGTTCGGATTTACATTTTGTTTGATTTTGGTCACCGTCGTATTGCAGAGCAACCATTTCAAGCACAGTAACCTCCCAAAAAGGCAATCTCGTAAACTGTTGCTTAATGATTTGGCTATTTAATTATTTGGCTAGACGTCTGAGGATAGGGCAGGAGGTGGTGACAAGTCCTTTGCTGAACTTGGCTCGTTTACATGTGAGATGGCAGTCTAGCCCTAGATTCATGTCTCATTTAAAAGGCATCTCATGCTTTCCCTCTGCCTTTGACCCACAGTGGTCAATGTGGTTAAGATCTTCTCCTGTTGGCCAGGGAGTTCCAGTATTTTGATTCAACATTGATGAAATCAGTAGCATATTCCCAACGTGGATAGTGAGGAACTCTCAGGGAGAGGTTGGAGGTGGTACATACCTAGGATTGGTAATGGAGTCATACAGAGTATTTAAAACATAGAAAAGTACACTTCATGGAACAGGCCCTTTGGCCCACAATATCTGTGCCAAACATGATGTTAAGCAAAACTAATCTCATCTGCCCACACATGTTCTATACCTCTTGTCGTGTGTGTGTGATCATATCTACGTCAAAACGGTACATGGTATAGCGATGTTACAAAACTTACCTTCAGCGGCGCTGCAGTTCTGCCACTGGCCGTGTGCTCGACTTTGGCGCCTTTGAGGGGGGGTGGGGAGGCGGCGAGATTAAAATCCAATTTTGTACTGCCTGTCGGAGGCGAATTTCCTCTAGCTGCTAGCTGCTGAAGAAAAATCGATCGGACTTCCGTTCTCGTTTTTTTATTTCAAATCGCTAGACAATTTAATAATTTGATTAAAATAAAAAGCGACTTCTAACGCCCTCAACACCTACAACGTGACGGATCGCAAGAACGGGACAAAACGAAGGGTAAGTCATCTATCTATATTACTAAAAGTCTGATCTTGACTGCTTTTGGCTCGCTGTGCTGTGATTTCCGAGAGAATGCCGCCACCTACTGCCGTCATTTTTGGCCACCTCGCTCAGAGCCCCCCTCCGCCTTCCTGGACCAGAGGATTGTTCCCATCGATGAAAAATATCATCGATGAGAGATATTAATGTTTTTTAAGAAATTGCCATTCTCTCTGCTGCCCCTGTCGGTGGGAGGAGGGAGGGACTATAAAACCCGGAAGTGGTATGCCTCACTCAGTCTCTGCAAGGTGGAGAAAGCCAGAGGGTCACGTCTCTCTGAGCTCTGAATAATATTGAGCACATGTCTACTCAACTGTGATTGAAAATGAAAATATGGTTGGTTTGAAGTAAAAAGGCACTACTGCAAATGGTGTTTTGGGTGCTTTGGGTTGAAGTTAAAAGGCACTACTGCAAATGGTGGTTTGGGTGCTTTGGGTTGAAGTTAAAAGGTACTACTGCAAATGGTGGTTTGGGTGCTTTGGGTGGAAGTTAAAAGGCACTACTGCAAATGATGGTTTGGGTGCTTTGGGTTGAAGTAAAAAGGCACTATTGCAAATGGTGGTTTGGGTGCTTTGGGTTGAAGTTAAAAGGCATTACTGCAAATGGTGGTTTGGGTGCTTTGGGTTGAAGTTAAAAGGTACTACTGCAAATGGTGGTTTGGGTCCTTTGGGTAACTTCCTGTTTGCACTGTATATTGATTTTAGATAAAACGCCACCATTTACGGCTGTGATTTTTGGCCATCTTACTCAGTCCCCCTCTGCTCAGCAGGTGCGGAAGATTCTTCCCATCAATGAAAAATAAAAGTGTTATTAGTGTTTAAAAAATGTTGAGAATTTCTCCCCTGTCAATCACGCCATGAAGGTCACACCTTTTCCGGTGGGAGGGGGAGGGGTTATCAAACCCGGAAGTGTGGGTGTGGCTCAGTCTCTGCATGATGGGGGGAGGGAGAGGTCACGACTCTGCCTGAGCTGTGAATCAACTGAACACACTGAATGTCTACTGAATTGTGAGTTTTGGTGGAATATTGCGTCGGGGGACCAGCCCTCCGGTGTGGACATGGGATCCAACGGGTCCCACTTAGTCTTGTTTTACATATAATCTTGCTTCTTGGGATGGCTTTAATCTAATTTTACGTTGCAAAAATGTTATTTGGACCCCATACAAACCGGCAGTGTCTTTCCTGCCAATATGGAGTTCAAATTCACCGCAAATGCAACGTTCCTATCGATCACGTTCCAGAAGCAAGATGATTAAAATGCCCATTTGTTTGGACAATCATGTCATAAGCCATCTATATTGTCTATATTTTATATTATTCTCTCTCCATGATCATTATTTTTAAACTAAATATTCACAACAGTTTGAGTCACATGTATTGTGCAAAAAACAATAATTTTTATTATATTTTGAGTGGATGTTTCTGGATTAATTTATGGGAATTAAACATTAAATTCCTTCCATCTGGCATATAAATTCATGACAGTGAAATTTTAAAATCATGTTATATTGTGAATTCTTGTGTGAATGGGATTAGTTTGTTATTTGGATACTTAGGCTATTAAAAAAAAATCCTTTTCTTAAGAAATGGAATCTACAGGACATTCTTAATGGGAAAGCAGTGGGCAGAAAGGCATGTCATGCGTGGTTTGAAGAGCAAAAACTTGTAGTTTACAATGACAAAATTGTAAAGTTGAGGAAAAACAAGGTGTACAGAGTTGCTTATTGGTTACAATCTGAGGAGTATGATGATGCTACTGATTATGATATGCCAATGTACCAGCTAGCAACTGATCTTCCCCATAAATACCTGGTCTATTGCTAGAAATTGTGATGTATTTACCTATCTGCTCCGGACTTACAGCATATAATACAATAATATTAAAGTTCTGATATTGAGAATATCACGTTTTTGAATTTTCAAGGCAGTCTGGGTGTTTATTGCTATTTCTGTCGCAACGGTCAATTTTGTAATTAGCTATAATTAGGTAATTAACTAATGATATGCTTTAATTTCAGGTCATCCAAGTAAGATGTTTTATATTTGTTTCAGAATGCTTCAATCTATAATAACTGAAAATTTCATTCAGTTTTAATTTTTAAGAAATTTATGGGCATTTGACTGTCCTCGATCACAGCTTTTGTGTCAAGTCAATGGAAAAGTAATAGGGAACAAGATGCTAATTTCCGAGTATGAAATTGGCCATAACTTTTTTAATACTGAAGATATGAGTGAATTAGGTGTCAAATTAAACTTCTTTTTATGCTTTATCAGATGGGATAAATTGCAGACTTGATTTTTAAAATCTCAAAATTTTGTAACATTGCTACATGGTAGCGCTAAAATTGTTGCACAATATTACTCAGCTTTTTCCCGTCGTCGCCCTTGTCACGTTTTCTTCAGATTTGATGTTATATTTCACAAGTTAATGATATGTAACGGTTTAAAAAAGCCAAGTTTAAAAAGATTTTCACTGTTAAATCCTTACTGCCCCAGCTTCCAACAAACTTCCATACAAAGTTGCAATCCAGGAACACTTCCACCAAGTATTCACCTGAATGGAATCTCACAGTCCTCCACCTGACATTTGAAACAATGTTGTCATCATAGAATACTTCGTCGTGGTCCTGGCCACACAAGAGGGGGAGGGGCCAGGGGAATTGGAATTGGAAGTGCTGGGGGATGCAGGGGAAGTGTAATGGATTTTGTTTTAAGGTCCAGTGCTGGTGGAGGCAGGAGATGCTGGAATCTTATGTTGGGGAATAGGTTGATATGGTGGAACAGGCCTCCCATGGGGTCTATGGGTGAGTGGTGCAATATTGCTTTGGGGGAACGGGCTGCGTTGGGGGACCAGAACTCCCGTCTGACAGACTCAACGGGTCCCACTCTAGTATAGTATGAAAAGTCTCGTCTTGTTTGTTTGTGTGTGTGTGTGTTTGAGATGGTAACTACACCAAAACGGTACACAATAGCACAAAAATCTTTGCACCACCTTACGCACCTTTGTCCTGTGGTCATTCCTGTAATGTTTCATTCAGAGTCGTCCTATATTTCATGTTATTCATAATTTTTAAGTTTAAAAATTCAAGTTTAAGAAAAAGAACAGCTAAATCCTTGCTGGCCCAGCTTGCGAGAAAGTAGCACACTAAGTTGCAATCCAGGAACACTCAGTCCTTCCACCAAGTTTTTACCAGAACAAGAGGGGGAAGGGGCAATTGGTATTGGGATCCAAATCCTTGCTGGCCCAGCTTGCAACAAAGTTGCAATCGAGCAACACCCATCCTTTCAGCAAGTTTTTAGCTCAACAGGAGAGGGAGGGGGGGCAATGACATTATTTTTTAAAAAGTCCTCAAAGCAAGAGGAGGGGGAGGCAGTGCTGGGGATACGCCCCTGCACAGTTGAGGGCTATGGGTGAGTGATGGAATATTGCGTTGGGGAACGTGTTGCATTGGGGGAACCAGGCCTCCCGTGTGACATGGACCCGTCCCACTTAGTCTAGTATCTATTAAACTTTGCCCCTTTCACCTTGAAGTTATTTCCTCTAGTCTTTAACATTTCGACCTTGGAGGGAAAAAGGATCTGACTGTCTACCCCAATCTATGCCTCTCATCATTTTATATACTTCTATCAAGTCTCCCCTCAGCATCAGACACTACAGAGTAAACAATCCAAGTTTGTCCTACCTCTCCTTACAGCCAATACCCTCTAATCCTGGCAGCATATATCTTTTTCTCTCTATTATTCATTCATGTGATGTGCTCATCCTTGAGAGGACAATGGTAATGTATTTTTAAATCCCTGCAGTTGATGTGTCTGGATTTTTACCCAGTAACATGTATTTAAACTTCACGTTGGTGGATGGTTCGGAGAGGCATTTGAAAATCTTTAGTTTTGGACGTCTGCTAAAGAAGTCTTGGTAAGTTGCTGGAGTTTATCTTCAGTATAGTCCAACCTGCTGTGGAAGGAGTGAATGTGTGAAGTGGTGTTTGGGTGACAATTAAGAGAAATTGATTGTCCAAAAAGATCTTGAATTTTCCAACCATTGTGGGAGATGCACTCAGGAGACAGAAAGAACTGCGGATGCTGGAATCCTGCGTAAAACACAAAGTGCTGAAGTAACTCGGCGAGTCAGGCAGCATCTGTGGAAGGAATGGATAGGCGATGGTTTGGGCCAGGACCCTTCTTCAGACTGTCAACCTTCTGAATAATGTTTCATAGATAACTTGGATTTTGGTGAGTTAGGGGGTGAACCTCTCCTAAACTTCTCTGGCAGCCACACTTTCTATTTGACTGGTCCATTAGTCTTATGGTGAATGATAATCTTGCTAATTGTGGTATCTGGTGATGGTAATATCTTTGAATAGCAAAGAGAGACGGTTACACTGTCATGAAAAGGAACTCCAGATGCTAGTTTATACTAAAGATAGACGCAAAATGTTGGCATGTTAGGCAGCATCTCTGGAGAAAATGGATGGGTGATGTTTCGCGTCGGGCCCCTTCTTCAGACTGATTATTGGGGAAGGGGGGGGGGGAGGGAGTGGACTGGAAACAAGAGACTGAACCAAAACGTCAACCTGTCCATTTTCTCCAGCGATACTGTCCGACCCGCTGAGTTACTCCAACATTTTGTTTCTATCTTTGTTTACTTTGTACATGCTTTTGCCTGTCAATATGGTGGCATAAAGGACTGTGCCAGATGTTTCCTGGTTAGTCCATGGGACAGATTTTACTACTTTGGCACAAGCCTCTGATGTTAATGAGCTGGACTCTGTAAAGTTGCAGAGTTGAACAGCCTGATTGTGCCTTTGTTTTATCCTAATTTCAACCTAGTTCACAACTGACTGATCTTTAACGCTTGATTTGATTGTTCTTTTCTATCGGATCACATCAACCTAGACATCAGCAGTGGCCCATTACTTTCAGTTAGTGCAGATGGTGAGGAGGAGGTAGATTGGATCATGAAAATGTGAGGAGGACAAGATATTCATTAAGTGTTTCAATCCATTGATGCTGCATCTCTGCTGTAGCGCAGTAAAGCCTGAATAATGAAGCATCCTCACCTTTTGCCAATGGTCCAAAGCGAACCACTGTTGAGGGTTATCCATGGGTCAGTGTACTCCATACTCTGGAATAAGAACGCTCTGGAGGTCAGATGTCTATTATCAGTTTAAACCATTTTATAATGTTTTAATTATTTTAAATAACTTTTACCTATGATCACCAGAGCCATTTAGAAACAGTTAGAAGGTCTTTCGAAGCTGGAAGTGACATGGCTGTAAAAGGAAATCCCCATTGGGGGAATGTTCTTGAAGCATGAGCTTCAAGCATAATCCAGGTTTATGAGGTAATGAGGTTCAAGCATAATCCAGCTCAATAGGTGACGGTTCGCTGAACGTTTGCACTCGGTCCACCAAGGCCTACTGGATCTCCCGGTTTCTAACCATTTTAACACCCCTTCCCATTCCCATACTGACCTTTCTGTGCTGGGCCTCCTCCATTGCCAGAGTGAAGCTACACACAACCCAGAGGAACAGCACCTCATATTCCGCTTGGGCAGCTTACAACCCAACAAATTGTCCAATGTTGTCCAACCCCCTCTCACCCCTTGTCTTCATCCACCCCCTCTCCCCTGTGCCCCACCTGGCCACTCCTGTTTCTCCCCTCCCTCTCCTCTTCCACCTACATTCCTTCTAGTTCCACATTTCGCAGCTCTTCATTCCTTTTGCATCACACCTTCTGTCTTTTCATCTCTGGCCTCTCCCCCCCCCACCCCCCCGAATCACAATCAATCTGAGGAAGTATCCAAACCCAAAGCCTCACCTATCCACGTTCTCCAGAGATGCTGCTTGACCCCCTATGGCTTTCCTATGACTTGCACACTTTGTGGCCATCAGGTGACCAGAGTTTTCTGCTGACCATACAGCCTCTGATTTGCCAATAGACACATAAAAAGCATACAGAAATAAAATGGAGTAGACTTGTGCTGATTGTTTCTACATTTGGCTGGGTCAATCTACAAACTTCTGCACTACTCACTTTGGTGGGTCTCAATATATATATATGGTGGCCTGGTGATTGTGGAGCTCAACCTTTATTACACTCTCTGGTGATGCACTGCTGAAGGGCTGATGGAATAGGGACAGAAGGAGGAAGAATATGAAGAGGGGAAGGTAACAATGACACCTCCTTTATGGGCTGCCTATGAACAACTTATCCAGCTGCTGCACCAATAAACACAAGCTGATTGTTCCAACCCTGCTCCATATATCTAGTGCAGCCAATAACACCATCCACCATCATTGTGCAAAACATTCTCAACACAAAACAGATACTTCAAACTAAAATAGTAAGATTAAACGACAACTTACCAGTTTGAAGTTTGATCCTTATTTTATGAGGAGTTACGATGAGGGATTTCGTGAAGACCCCGCCAGCACGCATGCGCGACATTCTTCAAAGCAGCGGTGTGGAATCACAGATAGCAGCACTGACTGGAGATAGTAAGATTAAGAGACACTAATATACCAGTTGACCTTATGATAGAGGGTTGGGAGCGGAGGGCACAAAATCCCTCATAGTAACTCCTCATAAAATAAGGATCAAACTTCAAACTGGTAAGTTCTCATTTAATCTTACTATTTTACTTCGGAGTCACGTGAGTGACTTCGTGAAGATTTCAAAGCTCTGTGATTCCATGCCCTGGACCACGTCCATGCTCACACATTGCTGTAATTACTGATGGAGGAAGTATGTTAACATATTTCAGACTTGAACAAGCTGAAAAATAATAACGTATTTATTAATACAATTAATACAAAAAAAACCCTGAATTCGGGGGAAAAATCGTTTAGGGGACGGCACTTAAAACTGAATCCGCAAACGTTGCGGGAGCGGCCACAGGTTTGTTATAGAAACGTTGGAATGTTCCTTCACTGACCCAGCCCGCTGTTGCGAGGACATGATCCATGGGTACCTCCATGGTCCTCGCCGTTGATGTGGATGCAGCCCTAGTAGAATGAGATTTAGAAATGTCAGTGTCTACACCTGCTGCACCCAATACCACTCTGAGCCACCTGGAGATAGTCTGCACCGTCACCCTGTGATGTGGGTTTTTGAAGCTGATGAACAGTCCTGTCTCCATTCTCCTGATGTTGTGGGTGACATTGATGTAATGTCGGAGATAGGTGATTATGCAGAGTCGTACATCAACGGGGTATGCTCGGAATTCCAACTTCAGACCTGTTGTCCCAGGTCTATGATGTTTGAGTAACTCGTCTATAAAGAAGGTTACATTGGTGGGGGTCGAGACCATCCTGTCCAGATTTAGTTTTTGGAGGGTCTGGACCCGTTGTGCTGTGGTCAGTGCCATTAACATCACCACTTTGAAGGTGAGTTTGTCCAGTGGTAGATCTAAAACTGGTGACCAGCTCCTGAGTAGGGACAACACAACGCCAATGTCCCAGGTTACATTATATCGCGGTCGGGGAGGGTTGGAATTGAATATACCCCTCATAACTTTAGACACCAGCTGGTGGGATCCTACTCCAATGTTGAGATAGGATGACAGTGCACTTCTGGCACTGTTGATGGCACTCTAGCTAAGGCCCTCATCATAGTGAAGGCCCGCGAGGAATTCCAGCACATCAGTGATCGTTGCAGAGTTGTAGGTGGTCTTGGTCCGAGAACAGAAGGCCTCCCATTTTCTTATGTGGGTGAGGTACTGCTTTCTCGTGGACTCTCTGCACGATGCCGTGATGATATCCATAGTCCTCGTTGACAGCCCGAATCTCAGTAATGGCCTCTTCAGAACCTGCAAGCCAACAGGTTCAGATGACCATGGCACAGATGACTTTCCCCTGTTATGGGATGGGTCACTAGATTCGGGCATTTAGGAACCTGTGCCCATGGTTCTTTCACCATGTCGAGGACCACCGGATACCATGGTTGTGTGGGCCAGTCTGGTATTATCAAAATCCCAGATGCAGTCTAGCTGGATTTTTTGCAATACCCGACTGATGAGGCAGAAAGGGGGAAATGCATAGAAGAACAATTTCCCCCAATGTAGCCAGAACGCGTCCATCGCCACTGCCCCAGGATCTGGTTCCCAAGAGACATATGTTGGTATCTGATGGTTCAACTTGGATGCAAAGAGATGAAAGATATCTGGTGTTCCATATTTGGCTATAATATTAGCAAATATTTGGGGGTTCAACATCTACTCAGTGTTGTCATTAAATACTCGTGACCTGGTGTCCGCCACTGTAATGAGCTTACCTGGAAGGTATGTAGCTGATATCCAAATATTTCTTTCAATACGCCAGAGCCAAATTAAGTTTGCCAATTCATCAGAAGATATTGACTTGATACCACCCATATGGTTTAAATATGCCACCACTGTGGTATTATCTATCTGAAGATGGACATGCGTATGATGTATATTTGTGCAGTAAGTCCGCAGCCCGTGAAATGTCCCAGCATTTCCATATAGTTTATACCTTGTGATTGGAGAAGAGTAGATTTGTGCAAATCCCATCTGCCGCCACAACTGGAAGTGGTGTCGGTAGCTCCCCAGCCCTGGGCGCTTGCGTCGGTTTGTAACACGACTGATGGGTTTGAAATTATGATGTGATTAAAACAATTACGAATGTTGCTCTTCCACCATCGTAGCTCAATTTTTGCCTTGTTGGCAGCTGCATAGGTCTGTCAAAATGTCCAGCATTTGTTTTTAATGCTGAGATCTTTGCTCTTTGCAAATTTTGATAATGTAACGGCCCAAATTGTGCAGCTGGAAATGTATCTACAAGTTTTCCAATCACCTTGGCAGCATGTCTAATAGTCGGTTTCCTGGCGCAAGCAAGGCTATTACATGCCTCTATTATGTCTGTTGCTTTGTTCTCTGGGACAGTGATAATCATATGATGGGTGTTAATCGTGAATCCCAGATAGTCCATACTCACAGAAGGATTGAACTTAGATTTGTCTGGATGGATGACGAACCCCAGTTTTTCGAACAGTGATTTGGTAGCTGTCACTGCTGATTTAGCTAATTCCAAAGTTTTTCCCACAATTAAAATGTCATCAAGATATGCCATGACTATGTGGTTTTGTCTTCTTAGAGACGCCAATGCTGGTTTTAGTATTTTGGTAAACAACCTGGGGACTGTTGTAAGTCCATTAGGTAGGGCTTTGTATTGCCATAGCTGCCCCATCCAGACAAATTTTAAGTATTTACGGTGATGTTTCCGTATAGGCACTGAATAGTATGCATTTTTTTAGGTTGATGCAGGCTATGAAGCACCCTCTGGAAATCAGTTGCTTAGCCGTTTCAAATGTTTCCATCTTGAAATGGGTATATTGTACAAAAGTATTCAAGTGGGCTTAAATCAATTATGATATGACATCCACCATCTTTTTTGGTTTTAGTAAAGATGTTAGATACAAACTCAAGAGGTTCATGTATCGTTTTCTCTATAACCCTCTTGGTGTATAACCTTAATAGTTCTGCATGTCCTTCCACTTTCTCTTTGTGAGAAAGTACAAATTTCCGGCTAGGTACATGCTGAGCTGGGGGAAGATGTCCGTTTATGAATTCAATTTCGTAACCAAGAATACTTTGTAATATAAAAATATCAGAAGTTATAGAACTCCATGCATCCCAGAATAGACGCAATCTCCCTCCTACTGGTGAGGTTGTGCATGCAGCACTCCCAAGAGAACCAAAATCCCTTCATGGTTACCGGTGCGGCTTGAACTTCTGGCCTTTCTTGGGCTGTTGTTTTGCTGGGATGTGGGTTGGCGCATCTTCCAGGCTGGTCGCTGTGGGCCCTGGCCTAAAAAAGGCCTCTGTTGATAGGGTTAGTTCTTGTTGCCCTGTCGGGTTGAACCCGAGGGCTGTTTGCTGTTGCATATGGATGCTGCCTATGGTACGCTGGTGGTCTGCTCGAGGAAGGTGGTTTAATCAATCCGACTGCTTTGGCTTCCTCGTCCAGGTCTTGTGTGTCGCTGAATGTCCCTACTGTCAATACACCCATTTGGGGTAACATCAGCCCTGGGATCAGGGCTCAGGAGTTAAAAATCCAAAAGATCCTGAAATTATTGACCTCAGGCAACACTGCATTTTGCCAGGTCAATAGACGGCACGGACATGACGGAAGAGCAGCAGGATGCAATAGCTCTGCTATGCAACACTCAGTATGAAATAAACTGCTTTCGGAAGAGCTCTATCCGTCCTACATTAAACCCCAAGATTGCGGGTTTGTGTAAGGCCAACGTTACGCCGCCACCAAGACAATTGTTTGGTGATGACCTGCCTAAACATATTCCCTTCTTTTTCAAGAAATCCACCTTTTCTTCATATTCTTTCATCTTGAATCTTCGACATCATCTTATGGTGTGACCAACTTCATCACATAACAAACAAAATACTATTTGCTTGATAGTAGATATGTCTCCTTTCAGGTATTATAGTGGTAGCAAAACTGCTTCTCTTAGGTTCTGATCTTTCTTCAGTTTTGATAAAAGTAAAACCTTTGTTAGTTGCAATTGGTTTATGATCTTCAATAGTCCCGTGGCGTGGCTCTAACATGCACCATACTTCCTTGTCCAAGAATTTCACCAGGTGTGGTAGCCTGGCTACTCGCTTCTTCTTATCCAATATTCTGCCTGCTTTATTTCTCCACCTCTCTCTCAGTCTTCTGGGCAGCTTACTAGTGATGACTCTGGTATTACTTGCAAGATTCATTTCTTCCATGTGGCTGAGATTTTTCATCAGGCTGCAACAACCTCTAAGAAATATTGCCTTCACCATGCATTAGCAATCCTCTGTTGCCTCTTTATAGCCTTGGCTGTCAGGCTCATTTCGACAACTTTCTACAAGTACCTTAGCACTTCCGCTTGTGTACTTCACCAGAAATCGTAAGCCCTCCTTTTCATTCATAATTTTAGTTTCTAATACTTCTTCCAATGCCCTTACGAAAGCTTCATACCACAAAGGATCTCCATCATATGTAGAAATTTCTGCTGGTGGTAGAGTGAGAGAGGTATTTTGTCGAGCTGTGATCTGGTTGAATTCAGCTTGCCTATTCACCCATGCAAATAATCCATCCTGATAATGTTGGCTTGGCTCCAACGGACGATAGACAGGCCTTGGCTCAAACTGGCTTGGTCAAGCCTGTGCACCAGGCCTCGTAAAAGCGTACTCAGCTGTTGGTTTATCCCGAGCCTCTCCAGTGGCTCCATAAGTTGTTTGTTTTGATCTAGCACCCATTTGCTGAGATTAAGTTTTACCCATCTTCACCCTCAGTTCCAATGGGTGTTCAAAGCCGTGAAATCCGGTGGACTTCGATTGTGGAATTGATCCATCTGCTGACTCAATTGGTGCAGTTTTTCCTCTTGGTCCAGACTTCATCATCTTCGATGCTCTAGAGGTGCATCTTGAACCCTCACTTTCCAATATCTCCTTCTTTGATTTGGCCACCGCCACCTTCATGTCGAATTCCAGCTGTTCTTTTTGTCGCATCATCTCTTCTTTCACCTGTTCTTCTTGTCGCTCAATCTCATGTTTCTTCTTCAAGGCATCCGCTTCTATTGAGAGAGCGGCTAGATCAGCTTCAACTCCCAATCGTGCAGAAACCTTTGATACCGAACTGGCTGGAGAACCAGATTTATGGCCTGATCTTCGTGTAGATACTATCTCGTGGTGTAAACTCATCTTCCATTCCAGCACCTTGTTGTGTCGCACTTCCAGCTGTTGAGTGCGTAGGTTGTGGTATCATTTCAGATAACCAGTCCTCCGCCTCATCCATGTAATCATTGACTATCTTCAGCTATACTTCATACCACTGGTTGTGTCTTTCACGTTCTTCCAGAGATGGCTCTGAGTCCATGTTTATCTTGAACCTCCTGCTTTGATTGCATTCTTATCTGATTCCATTAGTTTCTTCTGTTTATCAATTAATCTGGTAACCTGTTTCCATAATTTGTTTCTCACCTTCTCGTCGTTTTTCAGAAATAGAACTCTGCCTTTCTCAGTGAATTTAACTTGTCTCCTTGGTCTTTCATCGCCACCTCGTGCTTCCTTTGACGTGACACTATCTTCATCTTCTTGCTCCATGATTTTAAACAGGTCTTGGCAGATTACTAAGTCTTTAAATTGAACAAACAAAGTCTTCTTCTTTCTGCTTTAGTTTTGATTTGTAAACATCTTCTCCAGAACAATAACAAACTGAATATGCAGACAACATCCCTCAACATCCAACTTAAATAGAGATGTTAGTTCAAAAGGAATGTGTGTCTTGTCTTGACTTCAAAACAAACCAAGGTCGGACCTCTGGATTTCTCCAGACAGATTGGAAAAACACTTTTATTGGCTATCTTCCAAGCTAGTGGCTAGCTTTCTGGCTCTTCTTACAGAAGCTGTTTAAAATTAAAGCTTTGCAGCTTCAATTCAAAAGGAATAAGTCGATTTCTACTCGCGTGGCTCTGTGATAATGTCTTCAGTCTTCAGATAAGTCGCTGTCGATAAGCCTCTAAGCCATCTCTGGCTGAGATCTATTGTCTTCAGTTCCTTGGCTAGAACCGGTCTTCTGGCTAAAACCTCTTTGAGATCCTAGCCTAGTCTTCTGTCCCATTCTCTGGGACTGGCTCTCATCTCTTGTCAGAGGTATCCTTCGACTTTATGTAATGGCAGATTTTAATATCGTTCAAGAGATTATTCCCTCTAGCCGCTAAGGAGATTACATGGTTAAGGAGAATGTTGTAATATGCATGTGAGCTCTCCATGAGACCTTCAGAGCTTCTTCACATATAAATCTTCATAAAGGTCTTTTGATTCAGTTTCTTTATTGTTGAAGAAAAACAATAAGATATACATCCAACCTTCTTCTCCGACTCGTACACTTTAATCTTCATCAAACTCCAGCATATCGCTTTCAACATTAGAAAACTCCTTGTGTCTTGGTTACATTTCACATGGTCGAAGGGTAAACCTTCGGCATATAACTCCAAAACTAAACTAAAAACTAAGCTTCTGCACAAGAAACCCAGCACCCAACACGCCCTAGACTACGTAATAAATCCCACCCACATAATAACGGGCAGTCTTAAATTTAAAGGCAAATGCCATAATTAATGACACACAAAAGAAGCCATATGGCCACTACAGGCTTTGCTGAAGATGCACTGCCATTCACTGCTGTAGTGAGAGAAAGTAAGAAAGCAATAAAGAAATTAACTGTGAAGTGTGCTGCAACTTTGTAGAAAATTAAAGGTAGCTCATTCACAGAGGTAGTCGGAGATTGAAAGAATATTCCAACTCACAGATGTTTGATGAAGCCAACATAAATCAGTGGTTACTTTTATTTAATGGAAAAATTTAAATTTTTGTAAGTTTTTGAAACCATTAGACTGTGCATCCAGAGATAGGTTCTTGAGTAATCTGAGAGTTAAAATGATTCAATTAATCCAATTGTGTATTCAATGCAAAAAGCCTCTTGTTTGAGTTGGTGCTCCATGCAAAGCATGCTTGGGGATCCAGATGTGACAGACATTTATCTAACAGTAGTCTATAGTCAAAGGATAACATCTAATGATGGACCCCACCTTCCACTTCAATAGCCTTCACATTCAATGAATCGTCCTCCAACGAGTTCTGCAACCCTCAATGAAATGCCATCAGCTGACACATCTTCTTTTCTCTCTTCCACTTTCAGCATTTTGAAGGAGCTACTCCTTTCCCATCTCTCTGCAGCACTCTTCCATCTCCATCTTGCACTGTATTCTAACATAAGCGCAATTAAAAAAAAATGTCAGTCATTTTACTGCCTCCCTCGTGTAGGTTCCAAACAGTCCTGCCAATTGGCGAGGTTAGTCTGTGTGGTGGATTGGGCTACATCCACAACTCTGCAATTTATTTGGGCAGATCGATCGCCAAGCTGTAAAGCATCCCAATGTTTTCTATGGTGCATACGTAGAAGTTGATGTGTTATTGGCAACACGCCAAACTTTCTTAGTCTTTTGATGAAGTAGAGGCGTTGATGTGCTTTTTTGGCTGTATCTTCAATGCAGTTGGCTGTTGTTGCATGAGAAGTTTCCAGAAGCAGCAATACGATAAATCCTCAGATAATTTGCTTTGGTGATGTTGGTATAAACTAAATATTGATTGGGGTTTGAAGTGCCATGACGTTCAACTGCAAGGGCAAAGACGGCCTCAGATTTATTTAGCACTGAACTGGAGTACCAGTACCAATTAATATTACTGATGATTTACAAGAATAAAAGACAACCAAAATAACCAAAGAGAATATGAAAATAAAGCAGAAACTTACGACTGGTAAAATGCAGATCATCAACAGAACTGCAAGTGTTTTCACAAATGAAAGATACAAATTACTATTCAGTCAAAAGATATTGGCTTAAAAACATATTATTGCTAGCATGTTATTTGGTATGTTGATGGTTTAGTGGTTGTTATCAGACATAGTAGAGGAGCATAGATGAACAATAGAGAGATCGACCCCAAATTCTGTCGTGGAACTAATGAGATGAGGAAATCTGTTCTGCGTGCAATTCCAGGTGTAGTTATCAATGCAGTTGACTTAAATATTCCCCAAAATGGCTAAGCCTGGAATAAGATAAAAGGTAAAAGTCATTCGGCTCTGCTGTAACCATGGATGCTGCAATATGCTTCGCAAACCGTGGTGATTCTCAGACATTAACTTGATATGGTCCAATTCTCATCAGATAAAAGTGAAGCCTACAGTACCTGGTATAATGTTTTGCTGGTGCCATCATGGGAAATTTATGCTGCACTCTCCTCTCATTTTCCCCAGCTCTAATGACTGTATTCTGAACTCCCAACAACAGCAATATGCTGTTTTGCTTTTAAATAAGATGAACCAAAATTAATAACCAGTATTCTAGATATGATCTCATTAGTGCCTTCTACAGTTACAGTAGAACATCGTGGCTTTTCAACTCCAACCCCCTTAAAATAAAAGGCAGTATTCTCAGCCTTTGTGATTACCTGCTGTACCTGAATGCTAGTTTTGTGTGTTTAATGAACAAGAGCCCGCAGGTGCCTTTGTGCTGCGATGTACTGCAGTCTCTCTTCATTTAAATAATCTGTTTAACAATTTTCCTTCCAGAGTGAGTAACTTCTCATTTTTCCGCATTACTCTCCACTTGCCAACTTTTTACCCACTCACTTAATCAATCGGTATAAACTATATCCTTCTCGCAGCTTGACTTTCCCCTTACTGTTGTATTCTCTGCAAATTTGGCCGCAGTACAGTATATTTGCTTCCTTCCTCTACATCTATTGTAAGCAGCTGTGGTTCCAGCATTGGCCCCTGCAACACTGCACTAGTCACAGGTTGCCAAATTGAGAATCACCCCTTATTCTGCTGGCTAACTTTGTATAGTTCATGAACCAGGATATGAATGTCCACAACATTCTGTAATCAACCTCCATTTAAGAACGAAGAGCATGAGAAATAAAAACACTTGTAGCCTCTTCAAGCTTACTCCACCATTCATTAAAACTATAGATGATCTTCCACCACAATGACATTTCTCTGAACAATCCCCTTGTCATTGATTTGCCTAATATCCAGATATCTATTAGTTATATTTTGAATTAATTCTAAGACTGGGGCTCCATAGTGCGCTGGGGTCGAAAATTATATCTGGGGTCCAAAGATTACCTCTCTCCTGTGTGACTATCTCCACTCATTCCTCACCTATTCTTTGTTCTGAGACTATGTGCCCAGCTTTTAGTCTCCTTACCTGGAGAAACTTTCACATACACTCAACCACACACATTCAAATACTCTGCTTTTCTGTTCAACGCACCTCATATGCATCTCTAATGAGACAACCTCATATTCTTTCGCGTTATATTTCATCTGCCATGTTCTCACCTAGTCATTCAGCCTGTTTACATCCTCCTCCATGCTCACAGTCCCACTTAGTTTAATATCGTCAGCAAATGCAGAAATGTAACATTTGATCCCCACAATCAAATTAATCAAAATTGTTAACAGAGATCATGAATAGTTGGGAGACAAAAGCTGAATCTGGAATCCTATGATTACAGCCTGCCAACCCGAGAACGGAACATTTATTCTGGTCTGAAGAAGGTTCTCGACCTGAAACGTTACTCATTCCTTCTCTCCAGAGTTGCTGCCTGTCCCGCTGTTACTCCAGCATTTTGTATTTAAACTAGCATCTGCAGTTTCTTCCTTCACATTTGTTCACATTCTTTAGTATCCTGCCTGATAATCAGTTCTCAATCCATGTCTCTGTTTTATACAACTTCACATAGTTTAACTGTTGCGACCAACCTCCTAAGTCTGACCTTATCAAAACATTTTTGAAAATACAAATATGCCACATTCTCTGACTCCTCAATCTATTATGCAAATCTCCATGCTGGCTCGACTCAATCCTCTTATTCCAATCGAATTTAAGGATGCCTGCCATTCATTAGGATCATAGCTCATGTGTGCTGACTCCAACCCCTTTTTTGTACCAGTTCCACATGTGCTCAATTCTTCGATCTCCACCTAATATATATCTAATTACTTGGCCATCACCACCCACTGGGGAAGAATTCTGGAGGTTCATCATCCTCTGAGGGAGGACATTTCTTTGCATCTCAATGTTAATTGACCAGCTCCTTACTTGTAGCTGTGTCCCCTTGTCCGTGAGACTCCTACTAGTGAAAACATTTCAAAACTACCCGGTCCAGCCCCATTACGATCTCATATGTTTGAATAAGGTTACCCTTCATTCTTCCAAATGACAAGGAATACAGGCCTAAACTCTCTTGATACGATATGCATCTCATTCCAGTATCTGTAAAACCAAGAATAAAATCTTTAACATCGTTGTGGTTGCAACATAATGATTTCTCTGTATTGTATGTCTGCTAACAAGCATATTACTTATGATGCTCCTTCAACTAAGGACATGATCATTTCATACATGTAGCTGGTTCATAGTAGCCTTTCAGTTGGCTCTACTGTAAGACTCTCAAGTTGAATGCTTTTAATATATAGAAGACTCCACCATATGAGAGTTTGCTCATAACTCACATTTATCATTTATGTACACAGAGATTGCCAAGTTCCAGTGGGAATCGTTTGCACTGACTGAAGGCAGCCATTAACTGCTCACAGAGAGAGTATTGGCTGCTGTGAGTCATCTGACCCTGGTGTCTCCATTCTGTTGGCTGAAATACCTGGGAAATCAGAGTTACGACGTGCAAGGGGTTGTTTGAGGATCTGTCGGCCTTTCATTGTAAAAAGAAAATATCAGTTTAACCCTTTGTGCACCATGAATGAAAGAATCAGCTTTGGACTGATCATTTGCAAGCTGTAACAGACTACCCTTTTCTTTCTTTCAGAGGGATTTGCTGAACTCGACCTACTTCATCCTGATTTGCCTTTGCCTACTTTCGGCACTTCAGATGTTGCTCACTCTTCCAAACTAGAGAACGGGAGGCAGAAGGCAAAGGGAAGCTAGTAAGTAAAAGCAAATGATGATTGCTATTGGTGTTGAATTATAGATTTACCTTCATTAGTTAAAATGAAACAAAAACATATATAGTGTGAAATGTAGAAGAATTAATGTAACATTTAGCTTGGGCGTACGACAACTCCAAAAAGTGATCACTATTGAAATGTCAGAAATATCGTCAACAATATGAGAACAGTAAATATTGGACAAGATACAGGCAGATCGGTCTGAACGAAATTTCGTTGCCTTGCAGTCATACATATAATAAAATAACAAAACACACAATATACACAAATTTAACATCCACCACAGTGAGTTCACCAGACACCTCGTCACTGTGAAGGAAGGCAAAAATCTTAAGTCTTTGTCTCTTCCTCTGTACAGAGATGACATGGAATTTCCATTGGGGATAACACTGTAACTCAGAGTCTGGCCGATTTCATGATTCACCTCAGGAGGGACAACCACCTATTGATCATTCTCGGTCACAATATTGCTCCCCCCCCCCCTCCGTTCTGGGCTGCAAGTAGTGTTTGAAGAGAAAGTTCTACAGGGTAAATCTCAAAATACTGTGTCGCTTGCACAGCCCAGCTGGCAGCCCACTTCCACCCTGCCACTGACTTTTATGCAGCAGGATGCTCACAGGGGCATTCGGTATTTATGCTCATTTCTGTGTGTACAAAGATGAAGGAGCTTGCTTTTGTATCGTTTTATCTGCCAAGCTGACCCATCAGCTTTCCTTTGGGGCAGTAATTGTCTGATGTCATTCTCCACGGTGCCCACGGCCATCAATGCAGTGGTGGTCCACTGGGTTTAGATAGACTTTGGACAGACGGCAGAAGCCAATAAACGTGGAGTTTGGCCCAAGCTGAACTGTTAGCTGAAGTACCGCAAGCAATGCAAACGGTGGAATTCTCTGCCACAGAAGGTAGTTGAGGCCAGTTCATTGGCTATATTTAAGAGGGAGTTAGATGTGGCCCTTGTGGCTAAAGGGATCAGGGGGTATGGAGAGAAGGCAGGTACAGGATACTGAGTTGGATGATCAGCCATGATCATATTGAATGGCGGTGCAGGCTCGAAGGGCCGAATGGCCTACTCCACCTATTTTCTATGTTTCTAAACTGTCCAAGAATAAAGTGGCTACGCACACTCTGCAGATACATTACATTGATCAAGAGATTTCCCTCTAATCCACCATATGGTTCTTTAAGAGGATGATGATATTTCTTATTCATTGAGAGCCCCGGATTCCAAAGGCAAGCTTGGAGTATCACATTAGTGCAGACTGGCACCTAGAGAAGCTTCCAATGTATGCAAGTTCATATACATGCTCCGTCTGAAATATTATTTCCTTCATGTGACATTTGTACTACCTGGAAAGATTTAGAGGCAAAGAAATTCAGATGTGATAGTGACATAGACTACTATGGGCTGAACAGTCCGGACAGAATGTGTGGGTGCATCTCTGATCCCCAGAAATTCACAGGTAGACAAAAATGCTGGAGAAACTCGGCGGGTGAGACAGCAACTATGGAGCGAAGGAATAGGCGACGTTTTGGGTCGAGACCCTTCTTCAGGCTGATGTGGGGGGGGGGGGGGGGGGGGGGGGGGGGGGGGGGGGCGGGAAAAAGAAAGGAAGAGGTGGAAACAGTAGGCTGCCTACCCAGAATTTCACAATTCTCTTGTCACTGCTGCTCAGTTCAGTTTAGTTTATTGTCACGTGTACCGAGGTACACTGAAAAGCTGTTGTTGCGTGCTATCCAGTCAGTAGATAGACAATACTTGATTACAATCGAGTCATTTACAGTGAATAGATACATGATGAGGGAATAAGGTTTAGTGCAAGGTAAAGCCAGCAAAGTCCGATCAAGGATAGTCCGAGGGTAACCAAAGAGGTAGATGGTAGTTCAGCACTGCTCTCTGGTTGTGGTAGGATGATTTAGTTACCTGATAACAGCTGGGAAGAAACTGTCCCTGAATCTGGAGGTGTGCGTTTTTTAGACAAACAGACTGTAGACATTCTGCTGTGAGGAGAAATGGATATAGAGGCGTGGATCTCCGGAACGCTTGGAAGATTAGTATCTACAGAAGTGAGCCCTTATTCTCCTTCCTTGACCATGTCAGTGCAGCACATCCAATTGCGTCAACACACACATTCTCCTCAAAAACATGTGATATTTCAGAATGCCTCAAAATGGTTAGGTTTAATATGTCACAAATGCCTAGATTTCTGTTGAATGAGCAGAACGTCTTAGCAGGATTAAATTTTAATGTGGTTTGATTTCAGTCATGTCATGGTAATTGTCTAAATGACTAACGGAGCGCACTGCAGGCCCATTGGCCTACTGTGTCCATGCTGACAATCAAATACCTATCCACACTAAACCCATCTACCAGCGCTTTGTCCGTAGCCTTTTATGTCGTGGCAATTCAAATACTCATCTCGGTATTTCTTAAATGTTGTGAGAGTACTTCTCTCCAACAAGCTCAAGCAGTGCGTTCCAGATTACCATTGCTCCCTGGGGAAATATGTTCCTCTTCAGATCGACCCTAAACCTCTTAACCCTTATCAAAAACCAGTATAATCTAGAATTCATCACTTCTGTTATGGGGGAAAGTTTCCACTGTGAATCCACTCTCTGCACCTCATAATTCTGTAGATCTCCATCAAGTCCCCCAATCAGCCTGTTCTGTTCCCTTTTGCTCTCTAACAGTCTTACATTTCTATCCTTCAGTGCAGACAATAGTTTTAAAGCTGGCTGGTTCTTTGTAAGCACAGACTGGCTTAAAAAGAAGAGGTCACCCAAATAACAAAAGAGATGAGAAGATTTGTTTTCAAAGAATCACAAGTCTTTGGAAATCTCGTTCTGAAAGGGCGGCGAAGGTAGTCTCTGAATATGTTTAAAGGCAGAGATAAGTAGATTTTTTTTATATACGTAAGGGAGAAAAGATTGCTGGGGATAGGTAGGTTTATGGAGATCAAGTTGAGTCATAGCATGGTGAATGTCTCAGTACAATTAGATTTCAATCATGGCTTAGTGTCAGCGCGGTTTGACTTCAGTTATGACGGAGTCAATGCCTCAGAACGGGTTGATTACATGACGTCATTGTAAATGCCTCAGGATGGTTAGATATCAGTCGCATCATAGTAACTGTGAATGATTAGATTTCTTTCGTATCAAAGTGAATGTCTCAGCATGGTTAGATTTCACTTGCGTTGTAGTGAGTGTCTGTGCATGGTCAGATTTCTGTGATGTCATTGTAAATGACTCGGCATCGGCTGGTTTCAGTTGCAGTGGGGGAATGTCACTGTTGCAGTGAAGTCACCGTGACTGTGTCGGAACAGTTGAACACAGACATGATGTAGTATATGATGCAGCATGCTTACATTACATTCACATCACAGTGAATGGGCCAGCCTCTATAGATTTTAGTCCAGTCATTGTGAGTGACCCGGGCCAAATGCATTTTATTTGTGTGGTATCGATATCTACATAGTTTGATTTTAGAAGTTTTATTTTTAATGTCTCGGTATGGTTAGATTTATATCATGCCAAGATTATTGTAGCAGTCTGGTTGGATTACAGTTGTGTCATAGTGAATGGCTCATCAAGGTTAGATTTCAGCGTGGCATACTAAATGATATTAGTGAGATATCCACATAGTAGATTTAGTTGTGTCATGATTGTTTCAATGTGGTTCCATTTTAGCCAAGCCATAGCGAATGTCTCAGTGTACCAGATTTCATGAACATTATGGCTATATTTCAGTCCAAGCATAGAAAATGCCTCTGAGTGCTTGGGTTTAGTTGTCTGGCAAATGGTTTAGCATTCTTAGATTTTAGTTGAACCATAGAGAAAGTCATAGCATGTTTACATTTTAATGGTGTTATAGTGAATACCGCTATAGAGCAAAGAAACAGGATGTGGAGTCATGCAGCATTGAAGCAGGCCCTTTGGCTCAACTCATCCATGCCGACCATCTGGGCCAGTTATATTTGACTGTGTTTGACCCATATTTCTGCAAACCCATCTTTACTAATCCTATTTATCGAAAATGTATTCCATGGCCATCTATACCTTGCAAATTCAATTGTTATCTAGATAATTATTAAGTATGAGAAGACTTACTCCGTCACACACTCGGGCAATGGATTCTTATTCCAACTGGATGAAAAGTTCCTCTTTAGATCCTCACTAAATCTCTTATCCATTACTGTAAACCTGTGCCCTGATCTTTTAGCAATCTCTGCTATGAGGGAATGTTTCCTGCTGTCAATCCAACCTATGCTGCTCATAATTTTAGATATCTCCATCAGATCTTCATTAGCTTGTTCTGCTTCAAGGAAAATAAACCACATGTATCCAGTGTCTTCCTATAACTGAAACATCCCAGGCAATATTCTAGTGACTCTCCTGTGCACCCCTTTCAGTACAATTATATTCTTCCTACAGTGTGCAACCATAACTGACCTGCTGAGGCCTAAGCAATATTCTATACGGTTCCATTCTACATTCTGTATAACCTCACGGCTTGTATATGCCATGGTTAATGAAAACAAGTATAGCACAGGCCTTCTTCACTGCCTGATGTATATGTGTTGCCACCTTCAAGGCTCCTTGGACTTTTATACCATGACCCCTCTGATACTTAATACACCCCAGGATCCTTCCATTCTTTGTGAATGTCCTACACTTATTACTATTGAAATTGCTTTGGTTAGTGCTAATCAGGATTAAATTATTTCTGCCATTATTCTGCCCATTTTACCAGCTAATCGATTTCATCTCACAATAGTTTGATTTCATGCAATGAGTACCTCCGTATGGTTAGATTTCAATTGTGTTTTACTGAACACTTTGTGATCTTCATTTAGAGAATGATTAATAAGGAAGAGCTCACTAGCACTGTAAAAAGTTCAGATGTAAAGCATAAATGCATCTTAAAGTTAAGCTAGATAGGTATGGAAGGATGAAGGAGCTTAAATATTAGATGCTGGTGTTAGATATAGAAAGCTGGATAGGCTCTTGGAGCATAAATCTTAAAGATACCTGTTTATGTTTGCTAAACATTTAGTTTGGCATAATCAGTTAGTCATTAAACACTTGACTATTCAAGTTTCCACTCAACAGTAGTAAAAGATGTTTGTAGCAAAAACATGGTTTTGTATAGAGACTAGATTAGTTATAAGCCACACCAGGATCCTTTCACATGCGAGGAGTAAGATGGTGTGCAACAGTGCTCATACAGGTCTGTTTCACAGCACAGGCAGTATGGGAACGGCAAGCAAATTATAGCCTCTTCAGAAAGTGGTGAATACAATATTGTTACAGTTAGACTAAACACGGTTATTGGACTTGTGTACAAACAAAGTGACTACATGGAGGCAGAAAGCTTTTTGGACTTTAGATACAGGATGGAAGCGGGACCTTTGGCCCACCAATCTGCACTGACCAGCGATCACCCTGTGCACTAGCACTATCCTACACACTAGGGACAATTTACAATTTACAGAAGCCAATTCAACTACAAACCTGCACGTCTTTGGAGTGTGGGAGGAAATTGGAGCACCCGTAGAAAACCCATGCGGTCACAGAAAGAACGTACAAAATCCGTACAGGCAGCACCCAAAGTCAGGATTGAACCAGGTCTCTGGCGCTGTAAGGCAGCAACTCTCACTGCTCCACTGTGGTGCCCCATTGTGTGCTACCATCGGCACAGATGGTAAATTATTTAAAATAAATAAATATGTCTTTGAAAGAACACAGTTCGATAACCTATAAGGTTTTTCAGTGGGATCGATAGAGTTTGAACTCTTGGATTAATTGGGGATTGGACAGGAAATAGACAATAGGTGCAGAAGTAGGCCATTCGGCCCCTCGAGCCAGCACTGCCATTCAATGTGATCATGGCTGATCATCCACAACCAGTATCCCATTCCTGACTTCTCCCCATATCCCTTGACTCCGCTATCTTTAAGAGCTCTGTCTAGCTCTCGCTTGAAAGCATACAGAGAACCAGGCTCCACAAATGACAGATGAGGTTTAATATTGAAGAACAAAACAGGCATGACAGACCATACAACCACCCTTGCTGAGGCCACACTCCTACCCTTGCTAATGCTACTTTGCATGTGTACATGCAGACACCAACTATATGGCAATTGGATGTGATTGTTGTCCTAATGTGCCACTTTTCCCATAGTCAGAACTGAACTGTGGTTGAACAGTTCATGTAAAAATCCTTTTTGCATTGCAACTGCCAATGCAAAGACTTCAACATGGCTTGCTTAGTGTTTGTCAATATTGTAATTGGAATTGAAGTCTGCATCACCAAATCTGCACACAATTAATTTTATCTGACCATAAAACAAACAGCCTGGAATAAATCTTTGAGTTCAGTGTTGGTGTTCTTCGTGCCTTGGACTAAATTGCCCTGTCGACTACTTTAAAGGGTAGTGTCAGCCGACAGTCAATGTTCTTGTCACAGCCTGTGTATCAGCTGGTGAATCCGTCCACACTTTCACGCTGATCCCCCAAGAGTGCGAAGATAAGAATAAAAACAACAAGTTCCAGGCAGGAGCAGAACATGAGGGAGGGTGGTGCACTGAGCAGGACAATTACCTACCCACACCAACATGCGTGAATCTCTGCTGAGGCTGCAATCACGCACAGCACCCGGAACATCTGCTGAGGTCAGGTAACCGAGAATAGCAAAGGATTTGCAGGGAGTGGAGCCTTCTCTTAAAGCAGTTCTCCTTGTTCCGACAGGCAGTCTTGCAGTGAGAGCGTGTTAGGCAGAACGTTCCAAGAAGTAATTATTTCGTATTATAATTTTGCTGGAGGTCATTTATGTTTTATTTAATCCTCTCTCTTTAGTGCTGCCATTTACAGTTGGAATCCTCACAGTATTTATATTTCAAGGAGTTTGAAAAGGAGACATATGCAAACGGATGTGAGACATTCAAGTCTGTTCTGTTATTTAGTTATAAAGTGCTTGGTCCTTATCTCAATTATATTATCTGTTTTGGTTTCACAACCCTTAAAATTCTTGACTAATAAAAAATCACTAGTCTAAGTTTTGAGATTTTCAATTATTTTCCTCCAACTGCAACAATTATTTATTTATTTATTTGTTTATTTATTTATTTATAGCAGATGCTCAGATTACTCCTCTGGGTTTAGCAGAGAAGATAGCCCTAAATGGCCAGGGTCTAATTTAATGCTTACAGAATAGTGGAGACGTGATGTCCTATGGTAGGACATCATTCACTCTTTGTGCTGGCTCTATGCAAGAGCGATCCAGTTACAGTATTCCCACTACCAGTCCGCTATCCATTGCCCTTACATGTACTTATCCAGTCCCCTTCTGATGTAGAAGCTAAGTAGAATCGGCATCCTCTCCTTCATTCAAGTTCGTGACCACTTGTTAGTTGTTAGCATTTTCATACAATCACATTTAGTTTCTTTGCCAATCAGGTTGGAAACGGAGAGAATTGTGGGGAATCCGCTGTGGTACATGTTTATGTTAACTTTTATGGATTTGTGTGTCTTGTTGCTTTTTTTTTCCGTATGGCTGTATGGTAATTCGCATATCACTGTACCTTAATTGGTACATGTGACAATAAAAGACCTTTGAAACCTTTCATTCTACATTTTCTGGTTCTTGATTTGTTTTACTAGTGGGAACTATGTCTGCATTGTTTCTCTCTGGACTATTCATAAAGATGCCTTTATCAGATCATAAGGAATAGAAACAAGAGGCTATTTAGCCCACAGTGTATGCTCCACCATTCTTTATGTTCATGGCTAGCTTTTTTTTCTTCCTCCCAATTCCACTTTCTTGCACTAACCCCATTTCTTTGGATGTCCTTAAAATTAAAGTCCCTATCAATCTCTGACCTGAATACGCTCAGCAATTGAGTCTCCACTACCCTCTTGGATAGAAAACTCCAACAATTCTCTACTGAAAAAGTGTCCAGACCCAAAGTGTTACCAGATTCTCCCCAGATGCTGCGTGACCTGCTGAGTTCCTCCAGTACCTCAAGTTTTGCCCAAGATTCAGCATCTGTAGTCTCTTGCATCTCCAAAGATTCTTTACTCACTAAATGAAGAAATTTATTCTCATCTCTCTCCTGAATAGCAGATCCTTTTTTTAAGACGTGACCCTTGGTTCTAGCTTGCCCAGCAAGAGGAGATATGAACTTTCAAGTGGTCACGTTGAGTTATTGTCATATGCACAAGTACAGCGATGTACAGATACAATGACAATTTTGCTTGAATGAGCAGCGCAGGCACATAGACAATGCACAAAAACATAAATTACCCATATATTACACATAAATTCTACAAGACAGTGAAAAGAAAAAGACTGTGCTAAAACACAAGACATTGGTACAAAACACAATAAGTAAACAAGTGTAAGTGAGAGTCAGGAGTCAAGGGTTTATTTGTCTTATGCATAGGAACAATGACACTTTTACTTATTGCAGCTTTAGAGCAACAGTTAGTCTGTAGTGCTCATTGCTGAACTAGGATTAGGATTGAACAGGTCACTTCAAGAATCTGATGACTACAGGAAAGTAGCTGTTCCTGAACCTGGAACTTCAGGCTTTCAATTCAATAAGGTTGGGTTAAAAGTTAACAGAGAGGTTCAGTGAGCAGTTAGAAATGGAATGCGTATGTTGGTGTTTATTGCAAGAAGATTTGAATACAAAAGTAGAAATATCTTGATCCTATATTTAGAACCCTTCTGAGATAGGATCTGAATTTAAATGTATAGATTTTTTCCTCCTGAACGTCCAAATATACCACATCAACTCCTTTCTCCTTAGTAATTCTGCCAATTACAAGTTCATAAATTTCCAAAAGAGGAGTCAAACACAATTTCGCTTTCATAAATCCAAAATGGCTGCGTCCAAGCTTATTATTATTTTCCAAGTTATCACATTATCATTTCCTTTATGTTAGATTCCATCATTTTCCCTACTACAAACATCAGGCGACCTGATTTATAGTTCTTTTCAAAATAGTGGCTCTTCAACCTTTGATTTATAGTTCTTTTCAAAAAAAAAATCTAGTTTCTCAAATCTACCCAGGTAACAAGTCACTAATCGATGGAATCATCCCACAAGAGGTTATATCACAGTTTCAATTCATCATCAGCCTTTAACCTTCCATTATATACTGAAAGGAATAGAAAGCTAGTCTATGCTCTTGCAGTCTTAATTGTTTTGCGAATTCTATGACATTTCTGATCATCTAACCTCCCTAATATTCCCATGGTTCTCAATATTCTCATCCTTCAGGAACAGAAGACAAAAGAGATGCCCGAATACAATAGCACAGACCTTACATCTCTGCACTGTTAATGCTAAGGTAAGAAAGTTACAGAGACAGGTTTTATTAAAAATCATTACTCATACTTTAACGTTAGGAGATTAATGAATATCTTATATACAGCGTCAAATAAAACTTCAGAATGTCATTTCACTTGATGCTGAGAAGGCATTTGATCAGTAGAATGGGAATACTTATTCTATACACTTGAACATTTTAAAATTGGTCCAAAATTTATTTCTTGGATCAAGCTGATATATCATATACCTCAGGCTTCTGTACTTACCAATAATCGGAGATCCCTTTTTTTCAGGCTCTTTCGAGGTACTAGGACAGGGCTGTCCTTTAAGTCCTTTACTGTTTGATATCGCTTTGGAAACTTTGGCCACCGCTATTAGGGAATCCCCTAATATTTCTGGTATTGATCGTGGGACTAAGTCACATAAGCTATCTCTTTATGCAGATGATCTGTTATTATTCATTTCTAAGCCTGAGAAATCTATTCCGGCAATAGTAGCTCTACTTAATCAATTTAGTAGTTTTTCTGGTTATAAACTAAATCTTAGTAAGAGTGAGCTCTTTCCATTAAACAATCTAGTTTCGAATTATGGACAGTTTCCATTTAGATTGACTACCGAATGTTTTACTTATTTAGGCATTAAGATTACCAAGAGAAACAAGGATTTATTTAAAGCCAATTTTACGCTTTCATTGACCACATCAAACAACAGTTTACTAAATGGTCACCAATGTCCTTATCTCTAATAGGCTGAAACATTGCTGTTAAAATGTTTATCTTACCTAAATTTTTATACTTATTTCAGACTATACCAATTTTTATTCCTAAATCTTTCTTTGATATCATTGACTCCAAAATTTCTTTATATATATGGCAGAATAAAAATTCCAGACCAAGTAAAAAATACAGAAATCAAAAAAAGATGGTGGTTTGGCACTGCCGAACCTTAGATTTTACTATTGGGCAGTTAATGCTCGCTATTTAACGGTTTGGACAAAATATTTAGAAGATACCCAATGTCCAGGATGGATAAATCTTGAACATGATTCTATGCAAGGGCTATCATTGGCTTCTATTCTAGGGGCCTCGTTACCTTTTACAATAATGAGATTGAATAAATATACGACTAACCCAGTATTAAGACAAACTTCGAATATGGTTTCAATTTCGTAAGTTTTTTGGAGTGAATTATTTTATTTTATCGAGTCCTATCGTATCTAATTTTTTCTTCCAACCGTCTAGCACTGATCAAGCCTTTCTGTTATGGAAGAGGATGGGATTAGTAACTTTTTGTGATTTGTTTTCGGATGGTTATTTTATGTCTTTTGAACAACTCTCCAATAAATATAATTTACCTAACTCATTTTTTTTAGATATTTACAAATTAGACATTTTTTGAGGGCTACTCTACTCTTTTTACCACATCAAACTGATATCTTGGAAAAATGTTTATATTTGAACCCTTATCAGAAGGGCTTAATAACGAGTATTTATGAGTTGATTTTGAAACTAAAAAAAGATACATTTGATAAAATTAAGAATGACTGGGAAAGAGAATTTCAAATGTCTTTATCTATAGAGAAATGGGAGAGGATTCTTCAATTAGTTAATACTTCCTCAATGTGTGGAAGACACGCTTTGATACAATTCAAGGTGGTTCACAGAGCTCATAATTCAAAAGATAAGTTAGCTCGTTTTTATGGTCAAATAAATCCTACCTGTGACAGATGTAACTCTGAAGTGGCCTCATTGACTCATATGTTTTGGTCCTGCCCACTTTTGGAAAAATATTGGAAATAATTTTTTGATATTATCTCTGTAGTTTTAGGTATTGATTTACAACCTCATCCTAATTCTGCAATTTTTGGGCTACCGACGTTAGATTCTATTCCTCTGTCCAGTCCGCCCATCGTCTGAATGTTTTTAGCACATTAATTGCCAGAAGATCTATTTTATTTAAATGAAACGATATCATGTTTAAATTTAGAAAAAATTAGGAGCGACATTGTTGAACCCTTGGTTAAATTTGATAGGACTTGGGGAAGATTTATTCAACATTTTCATATGACATAAACTGTCCCCTCTCCAACTGTTATAATAAAAAAAATGTTTTACTGGTATACGGTAGAACAGAGTTGACGACAAACAGGGACTTAAATTGTTGAAACTATTTGCAGCCCGGATTCTTTTTTTTTTTTCCTTCTCTTTAGGGGGGTTTTGGTTTTCCTTTTTTTCTCTTTTTTTTCTTTTTCTCTTTTTGTTTTTATACATATTAGTTCTCTTTTAAACACTTAACTATATTTACATATAGACCGGGAGGTCTATATTCAATGTGTATTTTGACACTGGACTCATATTTAAGTTATACCTGCCATTAACGTAACCCTGATCCCTATATATCAATATCACTGTTATGTTTATCATTACCTTTTTGTTTTGTTTTTGCTTTTGAAAAAAAAACGAATAAAAAGATTTTAAAAGAGAGAAAAAAAAGGAAAAAAAAGAAATTGCCACTTTGCGGGTCTGCCTCCTGCCATGGGAAGAGAGTTGGAATCTGAGTCCTTCTAGTACTAGTTCTGGTACTCACCTGACTAATTACTGGGCTTATTCCTGAGTCATCACTTCAGAATAACGTCTCTGCTGGTCCAACGATCAATACAAACCTTATTGAAAAAAATATTTTATTTTATTTATTTTAACTCTCCACTAATCATAAGTCAATATGTTACAACACGCGGAAGAAAAACTGTCGAGTTGGTAGATTCCTTTTGCGAGATGTTTATAATAAAGTAACTGGCTTTTCTTTCTTCTTTCTCTATTTTTCCCTTTTTCTTTTTTCTTTTTTTCCTCTCCAGGGTCTATCTCTTAATTCCCGTTTCTAACTCTTCAAGGGTTTCCTTTCCCTCTGTCACGCTTTTGCACTTTCACGTCTCTTTTTCACTTTTCTACTATCTATGCTGCTATTTTTCTCTCTATTCTCTCTTTTCTAAAGCCTTAAAATAAAAAATAAAAATTAAGGGGTACAATGACTGTAATACAATACAAGGGATGTACACTGATGTAACTGACAGTACCGCTAATAAATAAAGATATCAAAAAAATATTTTAAAAAAGAAGAAAAAAAGTTACAATACTAATTTGAATATTAAAGCTGGACCATCATGGGACATTGGCAAAAAGCTGCATATTGAGACCATGACTCAAAACCCCGTCAGCTGATAAACAGTTCACAGATCTGCACCGTCCCTGGAGAAAATCTCGAGCAGTCTTTGAAGTGCTGGAAGGTTTGTTTCCCTGGTGCTCTGCCTCAAGTCAATGAACATAATGGGAAAGATAGAATGGAAACAAATGAAATGTGGTTAGACATGGCTAATTGTATGACTTTGCATTAACATTTGCACATTATAAAGCACTTTATTGTCAATGATGTGTCTTTGAAGTGTAGTCCGTGTTTAAGTGTTGGAAATACAGCCATCATTGATCAGACCATCTGTTTTAGGTGCTGTTAAGGATTAAATGTTGACTCGGACATCCATGTCTCTGTTTCTCTTTGAATAGTGCAGGTTATATTAATTAATCAAAAGATGGCACAGACAATGCCTCACTCTGAGTATTCCACCATATCAGTGTCCTGTGTCCTGCATGAGATTGCAATAAACAAACCTTGTAACTGGGTAACAATTGTGTGATTCATAGAACCACATCTGAAATGTAGAGTCTGAAGAAGGGTCTCGACCCCAAACGTCACCAATCCATGTTCTCCAGAGATGCTGCCTGACCCAATGAGTTGCTCCAGCACTTTGTGTCCTTCTGCACATCTGAGAGGTGTTTGTGGACAGAAAATGGACAGACCAATCCTGAATGCCATTTGCTAGAAAGTGATGAGGGAAAATATAATTGGTAGATGTGCCCTCTGTGAGTGAGACTGTCATTTACCATATATTTTCAAGACACTTGGATAAGTGGTGGAAGGAATTTCCATAGTATATCAACCTGAACATCAAATCTCTAGGCACTGAAAGAAAAGTTGGCAATGTGTAGTCACTGAAGAGACACAAAAGCAAACAATTCATGTTGTTTCTTTCATATTCTTCGCAGGTTGATGAACAATATCCTGGTGAATGAATTCAGCCCGAAGCCATCACATGTTTTCTCTCTTGAATCTTTTTGCGGTCTGGGCTTGCTGTTCCTTTGTCTGACAATCAGGAAGCCCTTACCCCAAAAAGTATTTGCGTGGGATACAGACTGCAGTGGGGCATCAGCCAACTAGAGCCAGCAACTCCCAAGCTGCCTTCACAGGAGAGGGTGCAGAAGAAGTGGAATGCCAATCTAAGCAAAACAAAATGCACCCGTTCCAGAAATAACATGTTCCATTTTGAGGGAAAGGCAGATATTTGGAAGTAAATTAATGGGGGGAGATGAAGAATAAGATAAGATGATAAATGAGTGATTGGTGTCATGGGAAGAGAGACAAAGATGTTATGGTCTTTGTTGTCAATGTAAGCACTATTGTGAGTTCTTATGCATTGCTAGAAGGTCAGGCCTGGCCATGAAGAGGTTGCTCCTCATCAGTGGGGTTTATCACTGAGGGTATCTCATTACTAGGAAAACGTTTGATTAAATACTAAGGACCAAAGTTAAAATATTAAAATATTAGAATCCAGTCAGATAAGATGAACCCTTTTATTATTCACCCTTGTATAAGGTACATACAATGTAGAAAAGCACTGATTTCCAAATGTTACTGAGAGGCACACTGCAGAAATAAATATAGAAAGTTATGATGGAACATGGGTGCAGGAGAAAGGCATTATGCTTCTCAGGCCTTTTCCATCAGATAGATCATAGTTGATCTGCATTTTAACTTCACCTGCCATTTTAGTATAAACTCCCTCAATATTCCTGTCTAACAAATATCACTTGATCTTGGCTTTGATGCTTATAAATATGTCAAAGACACAAAAGTTTTCTTAGGGAGATGGTTCCATTAATCTTACGTGCAGAGTGCTTCTTGACAACATGGAATGGTTGAATACTTGTGACACTATAACCAACCCCTCCCCATCAAGATTTTCCCGTGACAAGAAATAGTTATTCTATTTACTCTGTAATCTTTACCTTTTATCCTTTACCCTTTAATTAGTTTAATTACCTCAATGACATCAACCCTCCGGGAAATGCATCCTTGTCCATGCAACTATCCTCCTAATTTATCAATTTTTGAATGCATTGTTATTCTGGAGAATGTGTGCCAATCTTTTCCAAGACGCATGGATCCTTATTGAAAAAAGACTCGGCAAAGGGGAGATTTTATGAAAGGGTTCTTGGTGTACTCTGTCATTATTTAGGATTCCAAGAATTTCCAACATATCTCGTGAAGCGTAACAAATAAAAGATTTTTGCGAATTTAGAGACCATTGTGGTGTGGGACAACTAATTGAAGAATATGATGTGGTAGAGCTCCAATTAATTCTAAAGGAAAGAAAATATTGGGGCTAACATCTCTTTTTCTGTTCTGATGTTCATGAGGCTGGTATTTCCCAAAGCTTCTCTAGCCACATACTCTTTACTGGGCCTTTTCCACTGCACCATTTGCTACTCAAAGGGAGCTCAGTTTTTTTCTGATATGAAATATAAAGTTTATAATTTCACCAGACAAAAGGGACATCTCTCCTTCCTGTAGCCATGGTGCTAGGTGCCCCATTGGAGGAAGTGGATTTCATTTTGATGTTAGCTGATATGGATGAACTGTGGATTATAAAATGTTGACTTGATCTTGCATGTTTCTCCTGCAACCTTCTCCACCATCCCACAGTGGAACAATGTTAACTGGGCATGTGGATGTTGCTCATATTTGTAATCTCACTTCTGCAGGTGATCAGGTGGATGTGGAGGCCATGTAGGGTTAAGCATCATATAAGTTTACTGCATCCAAGTCAGACATTGTTTTATCGTTAAACATGTAACCAAGGTATTTGAAGCTGCTGCTTTAATAGCACTTGCCTTCTCAACCAGAGAGAACACTGGATTCAACAATCAAGACATTGAAATGGGAAGGAGGAGTGACAGGAGACATGTAACTCTTCGGATTCTGAGAATTTGATTGCAAAAGTGGTTTATAGATAATTAAAGACACGCTGGATGTCGTAGCTGTGTGATAGTTCTCCAGCCATTGAGGATGATTTGCGTGTTTGCTCTTATTCAAACTCTTCCTTTCAGTTGTTCATCCTTATTCTCACAAAAAAAAACGTTTACATCAAAAATTGGCCGAGATAGAAAATATAAGATTTGGAAAGAATTCCCATCAACCTTGCTTTACTTGACTCTGTCTCAGGCAAGAGGTTAGTAAACTAACTTTACACACTTTCAATAGGGTTGCCCAATTCTGGCAGATAGATTCGCAGATATATAATGACACCACTTATTTTCTCACGTCCAACCAACCAACATATCTACTCTGAACACCTTTCTTCATCATCAACACAATGGCTCTCAGAACCATAGGAAGCTCCACAACAATTTTTGGCAAATGAAACACTTTTAAAGTTGAATTAAAGTATATCATGTAGGGAAATAAACCAAATAAGTTTTTTAAAAGCAACTGTCCTCCAACATTGCAATGAGTCTTCCACAGGAATGCGAACAGCAATATAAATTATTGGAGAGTTCAGGGCAATCCATAAGAATTTGAAGAAGAAGTGTTTCGGCCCAAAATGTTGCCTATCTCCTTCGCTCCATAGATGCTGCTTGCACCCGCTGAGTTTCTCCAGCATTTTGTGTACCCTCGATTTTCCAGCATCTGCAGTTCCTTCTTTAACAGGATTTGAACCCAATCTGTCTGACACTATGACTCTATGGTGTCTGCAATCGGTATTATTATAATCTGTATGTCCTGAGATCCATGCCTAATATGCTATTAGCATTGCATTGTGTATGCTTTACACAATGCCTACATGTAGCTTTCAATTACGACCTCCAGAGCTGAACCATTGGTCTCATTACCAGCCTAAACTGTTTGAACAAACACTGACATCTCTAACTTCAGATAGCCCTTGCTTTCTCTCTCCATCCCCTTCCCCTTCCCAGTTCCCCCACTAGTCTTACTATCTCCGCCCACATTCTATCTTAGTTCTTCCCCCTCCCCTGACATAAGTCTCGACCCGATACATCGCCCATTCCTTCTCTCCAGAGATGCTGCCTCACCCGCTGAGTTACCCAAGCATTTTGTGTCCACCTTTGAACAAACTCTGTGATGCACAACAGCAAATGAAATTAGAAGAACATGATTTTAAATAAGTGCAACTAAGAAAGGCATTAAGAAAATGAAAAGTTACGCACAAGAGACCAGTTCAGCTGGACCCACCTGCTGCCTGGACTCGCGCTCCATGGTGCCCACCCATCCAAACTACCTTTCCTGGATGCAGAAGGCCACATGAACTGAGCCCCTGTATACAAGTAGGGTGGGTTCTGAGAAACAGTATGGTCTCAAGTGCTAATCGCCAGGCCTGCACCCCCCAAATGCCCCCATGGCCTTTGTCAGCTCCTTATTATCAAAGGGTTTGAATTATATTGAAATATCACAGATCACATGTAAAATCTGTTTAGATAAATTTGAATAATAAAAAAATAAGGATAATTACATTTTATAATTAAAAATTAAAAGAACTGAATACAATGTGAGGAAAACAAAATTGGGTTCATGGAATTAAGCACTGTTAAAACGTGATTCGATAGCTCTGAACGGAAACTACATGCATGCAAGGAAATTTAGAATTAAATAAAACAAGGAATGAGTTCAACAGAATTAAAAAGACATTGAGAATTTGAATATAAAATCAAAATGACAATACATTTGTGCAAAATGGAGTTAAATGTACATTAAATGTCTCAACAACCAATTTGGGAATAGGTATAAAATGGACTTTGTAGGCAAAAGGAAGTGCAGATACTGGTTTACGATAGAGGACACAGATTGCTGGAATAACTGGGAAGAGGGCCCGACCCAAAATGTCACCTATCTTCTTCAGAGATGCTGCCTGACCTGCTGAATTATTCCAGCATTTTAACAAAGCACGTGCCTTAGTGGCTACATAGCATGCACCTTAATGGTTACATAACATGCACCTTAATTGTTAGAACATTTGAAAGCAACAGATAAATGAAAATGCAAGATATTGACAATGCTGAATATTAGATATAAAAACAGAAAATGCTGCAACTTCTCAGTGGTTCAGGCAACTTCTGAGGATACAAAAAACAATTTAACGTTAGTGTATCAGTTATAGGTTGAAATTATTGAACACAATTTCTTGAACACAATCTAGCAGTTGCAATTTGCCAGGTTAAAATTCTTGATCCTGCTTTCCTGAAATGCAGTACCAGGCAGAAGATAGTCATATGTGGAGTTGGAAGGAGAGTTGAAACTGGCGGGTGGCCAGAGATCAGAGAAATCCTGCAGATTGAATATTGTTGTCATACAAAATGCTCATCAATTGCTGATTGGTTTCTTCAAAATCAAGGAGACCACAATATGAGCAGTGGATACACCGTACTGAATTGAAAGCGTTGGGACCTTGTATAGAGGCAAGGAAGGAGGAAAATGGACAAATTTGCTTTTCATTAACTTACACGGGAAGCTGGCGGGCAAAGAGGGAGAATATTGGGGATGATCAAGGGGTTGTCCAATTCATTATTGGGAGGATGGCCCATCAGAACACTGAAAGGGAGAAAGAAAGATGATATATTTAGTGATGACTTTGCAATGGAGATACTGGAAATTATTCAGGGCGATCTGTTGAGTTTGGGTTTGATAAAATTGAATACCATTTATATGAATGCTCATTACAAGTGACATATTAATAGTTCAATAGAAAAAAATGGGAATAATCTAATCGGCTTTAGAGAGTTGATGTTGCAAAGAGTACAAGATTGGTGTTAAATATTCCAAGATACTTAACATTTAAAAGAGGAAAGCAAAATTGAAAATACTGTAAGATGGAGCAGTCTTGATAAGATAGGGATGGGCTAAAGGCAGAAGAGAGAATGGATTTTCGCTGAGGAAATCAGGTAGAATCAATTTTGATGGAACTAAAAACAGCAAGGGTTGTCTCTAGGCTCCTCCGTTGATTCCATGGATTGTAGAATGATTTCCACAAAGTAAAAAGCAGCAAATGTAATTCCATTATCAATAGAATAAGGGAAACAAAATTGAGGACCACTAACCATTTAACCCAACATCAGTAGTAATTTATTATTAAGAAGTTGTAAAAGGGCACTTTGAAAATATTACAAGGATAAGTCAGGTTCAGTACCTATTTGTCGAAAGGAAATCATGTTTGAAAAATCTATTAGAGATTCATGAAGTTGCAATTAGCAGAACAGATGAGAGAATCAAAATATAGTATAATTGCACTTTAAATAGACTTTCAATAAAGTTTCATGCAAGAGATTAAGGAACAAAATTAAAGCATGTGGTAAAGGAGGTAATGCACTGGGGTGACGTGCAAATCAGGTGATGGACAGAAAATGAAGAAGATTGAATGAAACACCTTGGCAGTGGGAAGCTATGACTGTAGGGTTTGTTGCTAAAGACTCAAATGTTTAGTCATTTGAGTGAGTGCACTTGGGATGATAGTGGTCTTTTTGAAGCAGGTGGGGACCTCTGAATGGAGTTGTAAGATGTTGAAGATGTCTGTGAATACCTCTACTAGCTGATACCCACAGGTCCTGAGGGTGAGGCCAGGGACCATCCAGACCAATTACTTTCTGCTGATGCACCGTGAGGATAGCCAATCTTGTGCCTGCCTCAGTAACCATTGGTGTAGACACACCCGAGACTGGTGGGACGGGTGGCATTCCACCACTGACATTCTGTGCAAAGTGGGCGTAGAATGCATTGAGTTAATCTAGGAGGGATTCACTGTTACCAGCGATACTGCTCGCCTTCGCTTTGCAGCCAGCTATAGCACCGGGAGCACGCAGAGGAAACCCACACGATGGCAGGGAGAACATGCAAACTCCATACAGCACTCGAGATCAGAATCAAACCTGGGTCTTTGGTGCTATGAGGCAGTAGTTCTAATAGCTGCACCACAATGCCACTCGGAAAGAATTTCTGGGATAACTTTTTAACACAGATGGTTGTGGGTATATGAACAAGCTGCCAGAGGAAGCTGTGCTGGCAGGTACAATTACACCATTTAAAAGACATTAGGCCAGGATCATGGATAGAAAAGGTTTAGAGGGATATTGGCTAATTGCAGGCAAATGATATTAGCTTAGATAGGTCGTGTTGGGCTGAAGGGCTTGTTTCAATGCTGTATAATTTTCTGATTATTTCATAGTTATTTTTATTAATAATAATAATAGTTAACAATTATTATTAAGTGTTATGACTCTAAAAACACATTAATGGCCACATTTACCTCAACAATGCTTCCTATCTTGCTTCCAGGAAACTTCTATTGTTTTCTCCCAGCTTCCCTTCCTCCATTGGACCTGTTGTGATGATAGCACTTTACCGCCTTTGTTCCTGCACATCTTTCTTTCATTTCAGTTAAGGATTCCATTCCACCGTAGTTAACAAGTCCGTAACCATGTCTAATCCATTTGCCTATATCTCTCTTTCCACTTGCTTACCACCCCCACTCCCCCCACTCCTCCAAAATATTCTCCTCATCTCCATTCTCCAACATTGCCATAGAAACATAAGAAAAATATAATTTGTCACAGGCAGTATATTCAGTCCATTCTGCCTGTTCCAACATTCAATAAAATCATATCTGTTCTTTAATGCATCTTTCCTGCAAGACCTCTATCAATTTCTGTCTTGGATTTTATATCCTATTGGCAAGCTCACACTGGATCCCGTGTGATCTATCCTACCATGTGGGGCTTTGTCAAAGGCCTTGCTAATGTCCCTTGTAGAGAACATCTCTGCCCTGCTCTCATCAATCCTCTTTGTCACATCTTCAAAAAACTCAATCATATTTATGAGACGACTTCCCAGCACAAAGCCATGTTGGCTATTCATTATCAGCCCTTGCCTTTCCAAATGCTGGTAGATCCTGCTTCTCAGAATCCCCTCCAGTAACTTCCCCACGATTGATATTAGGCTCACTGGTTTGTAGTTCAGCCCTTCTTAAATAAAGGCATGTTAATCTCCCTCCAGTCTTTTGGTACTTCACCCGGGGCCAAGGACAATGCTAATATCTCTGTCAGGGCCCCTGCAATTTTTTTTCCTCGTTTCCCACAATGTCCATGGAAACACTGGATCTGGCACCAGGGATTTTTCCATCTTATTATGCCTTTCGACAGTCAGCACCCCTTTTGTTGTAATATGGATATGTTCCAATACACTCCTCCTCATTTCCCTTAATTCTTTAGCTGCCATGACCTTGTCCACAGAAAATACAGGGAAGACATATTCATTTAACATCTCACCCTGTGGCTCCAAACTAAGATAATCATGTTGATCCCAAAGGGAATCTATTCCTACTCTAGTCGCCCTTTTGCTCTTGATATACTTTCAGAATTTCATGTCCTCTTTTTGTCCTCCTGAGGTTTAGGTTTAGGTTTAAGTTTATTATTGGCATATGGACCATGGTAGAAACATAGAAACATAGAAATTAGGTGCAGGAGTAGGCCATTCAGCCCTTCGAGCCTGCACCGCCATTCAATATGATCATGGCTGATCATCCAACTCAGTATCCCGTACCTGCCTTCTCTCCATACCCTCTGATCCCCTTAGCCACAAGGGCCACATCCAACTCACTCTTAAATATAGCCAATGAACTGGCCTCAACTACCCTCTGTGGCAGAGAGTTCCAGAGACTCACCACTCTCTGTGTGAAAAAAGTCTTTCTCATCTCGGTCTTAAAGGATTTCCCCCTTATCCTTAAGCTGTGACCCCTTGTCCTGGACTTCCCCAACATCGGGAACAATCTTCCTGCATCTAGCCTGTCCAACCCCTTAAGAATTTTGTAAGTTTCTATAAGATCCCCTCTTAATCTCCTAAATTCCAGAGAGTATAAACCAAGTCTATCCAGTCTTTCTTCATAAGACAGTCCTGACATCCCAGGAATCAGTCTGGTGAACCTTCTCTACACTCCCTCTATGGCAATAATGTCCTTCCTCAGATTTGGAGACCAAAACTGCACGCAATACTCCAGGTGTGGTCTCACCAAGACCCTGTACAACTGAAGTAGAACCTCCCTGCTCCTGTACTCAAATCCTTTTGCTATGAAAGCTAACATACCATTCGCTTTTTTCACTGCCTGCTGCACCTGCATGCCTACTTTCAATGACTGGTGTACCATGACACCCAGGTCTCGCTGCATCTCCCCTTTTCCTAATCGGCCACCATTTAAATAATAGTCTGCTTTCCTGTTTTTGCCACCAAAGTGGATAACCTCACATTTATCCACATTATACTGCATCTGCCAAACATTTGCCCACTCACCCAGCCTATCCAAGTCACCTTGCAGTCTCCTAGCATCCTCCTCACAGCGAACACTGCCCCCCAGCTTAGTGTCATCCGCAAACTTGGAGATATTGCCTTCAATTCCCTCATCCAGATCATTAATATATATTGTAAATAGCTGGGGTCCCAGCACTGAGCCCTGCGGTACCCCACTAGTCACTGCCTGCCATTGTGAAAAGGACCCGTTTACTCCTACTCTTTGCTTCCTGTTTGCCAGCCAGTTCTCTATCCACATCAATACTGAACCCCTAATACCGTATGCTTTAAGTTTGTATACTAATCTCTTATGTGGGACCTTGTCGAAAGCCTTCTGGAGGTGGTACACAGGTGGTACACTGAAAAGCTTTGTCCTGCATGCGACACAATCAGATCAGATAATATTATACATAAATATAATCAACTCAAACTCAATTGATTGATTCAGGATATAGTTCTCAGCATTGTAGAGCATCAGTTCCATAGAAAAATTCCAATATCCGCAATGGGGTATAGGTGAATCGGACAGTACTCTTATCTTATGGAAGCACTGTTCAGAAGGCAGATACCTGATTCTGGTGGTGTGCGCTTTCAAGCTTTTGTACCTTTTGCCTGACAGGTGCAGGGAGAAGAGAGAATGAATGAATGAATGAATGAATGAATGAATGAATGAATGAATGAATGAATGAATGAATGAATGAATGACTAAATAAATCAGGGTGGGACATTTTTTATTATGTTAGCTGCATTTGCGAAGCAGCATGAGGTGTACATGGTTTCAATGTTTGGGAGCTTGGTTTGTGTGGTGGACTGGGTGACATCCATTCTTCAGTGTACACTTGCATCTGTTTTACTCCTCTCTGTCAGGTGTTTCCTCCTCTCTGACACAGTCATCCAGTGGATGCTGGTCATAGATCTATCTCCAGAACAAGAGGCACAGAAGATCAGGAGGGACCAAATCAGAGATGCACTCTGATTATAAGTGTAAGATTATAATCTTATAAAGATTAGGAAGATTAGATTAATGATTATAAAGGTAGTAAAAGGTTATGATTTGTTTTCAATTTAAGGCAAGTGTACAAAACAGCATCAATGTAGTTATCAATCTTTTGGAGCGGAACTGAAGGATGGGACTAGGTAAAACTATAATGAATATGTGTCATATCTCACAAAATGACAAACTGAATTAGAAATCAGATGGGTTCCCATAGCAACATTTTTATTTTGAGGAAGTGAGTACAATCAATGGGGAAGTTGTACAGTGCACAAACTAGCTCCATCAAGTGGAGAAAGGTGGTGGTGGAAGAAGATTAGTTGCATCTCCAATCAATTAACACCTAAAGATTTTCAGGGTATGATGACAAGAATAGAAGGATTGGCGGTCCATTCTGATAATGGACAGATTAAACCAGTAAACTGGGTGCTCTTAAAATGTGCCAGGACATTGAAACTGTTATGAATATAGATAAGAAGGGAGTAGAACAGTGGAGAAAACAGAGTTGAAATAAGAAGAAACGGATTCTACAGGCATGATCTGGCTGAAACGTTAGGTGTGGGAAGGACGCTAAAACTGGCCTGTGTGAGATTGTGGGCTGAGGAACATAGATCACCAGACTACAGCATCGCTTAAACCAGCAAGTTCAGATCAGTGTTGGTGTTAGACCATAGCAACAGCTAAAGTAAGTTTAGATGTAGGCAGATTAGAATAAGTGACTTTCCCAATATTTTCTATTTTTATTTGGGGAAATATAAAATGATAGCGGTAACCCCCTGTCATAGAAACACAGCTGGTTCAAAGAAGATAATCTGTTGTGCCTACCTCATCTGCCCTAAGAATGGTACTAGTTACCAACTGTGCCCAAGCTAGAAGCCTCAGCACCACCTTCTCAGAGCAGTGAGGGATGGACAATAAGCCCTGGTCTTGCCATCTTGGGAGTGAATAATTATACGGTATTAAGACATGTAAATTACATAGGTGGATAGAAAAGGTTGGCATAGAGAAGACTTTCAAATTAAATTACAATTACTTGACGAAAGAAATCCTGGTATAAATTGGAAATAGAAATACAGGACTGGCTTCAGTGAGTTGTTCACATCAAAGACTGACCAATACCTGGAATAGTCTCTAGCTGGCAAAGTTGGGGACAAACAATAAAATCTCATTAAAAGCGGTTTGATGCTCATATTGGGTAATCCTGTGAGAAGATGTGTAGTGGCCTTACAACTTTTGTGTCAGCAATTGTGGCTCAAACACTGCACAGACCATATATGTGTTAACGAAGAAACTGCAGATGCTGGAGAATCAAGGGTTACACAAAAAGCTGGAGAAACTCAGCGGGTGCAGCAGCATCTAAGGAGCGAAGGAGATAGGCGACGTTTCGGGTCGAGACCCTTCTTCAGACTGGTCAGGGATCAGGGAAACGAGAGATATAGACAGTGATGTGGAGAGATAAAGAACAATGAATGAAAGATATGCAAAAAAGTATCGATGATAAAGGGAACAAGCCATTGTAAGCTGTTTGTGGTGTGAAAATGAGAAGCTAGTGCGACTAGGGTGGGGGAGGGAGATAGAGATAGAGGGAATGCCAGGGCCCGAGGGCTGAGGGAGAGGTGGGAAGGGGAGGAGACAGCAGGGGTTAACAGAATTGAGAAAATTCAATGTTCAAGCCCAAAGGATGCAGACTCCGCTATATTCCAGGTTAACACTCAAGTCCTGACAAGTGTTGCTGAGAAAGCAATAAAGGGCTATACAGCATGGCCTTAACATTGGGATGCATCACAGCATGGTTTGGGAATAGTTCCATCCAAGACCACAAGGAATTGCAGAGAATTGTGAATGGAGCCCAGACCATCACACAAACCAACATCTCTCCCATTGACTCCATCTACATTTTACGTTTGCCTCGGTAAAGCCATCAGCATAATTTCGGATGAGTCTCACCCCAGACACTCCTATGAGAGTGGTGCTAACATACCACTTACCTCATTGGGGACCCTTGGACTATCTTTAGCACACAATTAAAATGCTTTTCACTGTACCTCGGGACAGGTGACAATAAACAAAACTAAACTAAACTGTTCATGCTGACCAATTGGTATTCTGGGCTAGTTCCATTTGCCTGCATTTGGCCCATATTCCTCTAAATACTCCTATCCATATATCTGTCCAAATGTCTTTTAAGAGTCGTAATTATATCCGCTTCTATAGCTTCCTCTGGCGGCTCCTTCCATATACGACTACCCTCTGAATGAAAAGGTTGCCTCTGAGGTCCCTCTTAAATGACTCACTTCTCACCTTAAGCCTAAGCCCTCTAGTGTTAGAATCCTCTGACAAAAGACTGTGAATGTTCATTCCATTCATGCCCTGCATAATTTTGTATATTTCTATATACAACCTTTTACACTCCAACCAAAAAATCCCAGCCTATCCACCCCTCCCTGAAACATCCTGGTGAATCTCTTCTGCACCCTTTCCAACTTAATGACCTCTTTGATCCCTCTGTTCTGTGTCCTCTTTGGCATTAAATGATAAACCAACACCCTATTTGCCATCTCAAGTGGGTGTAAAAGAGAAGAGCCAGTGATTTTTTCCAGATGTCCTAGCCAATATTTATCCCTTAACAAATGTTACTAAGCCAGGTTGGCTGTGAACTTGGGCATTTACACATTGCTTACAATTTCACATGCAAATTAAGAGTACATATGTTAACGCAACAAGCGATTAGTTAGCAGATTGGTTATGGTGACAGTATGTGTTAAATGTATGAAGCATGTTGAAAAAGAGTTCTCATACAACACTGCCATTCTCAAATTGTCCCTTGAGTCTTCCAGCTAATGCAGGCGAAGACCCCAGCATTAAACAGCAGGAAATACCACCCTGAAATCTGTTATTTAAATGAATTTCAGGTTTATAGATTAATTATTGCAACTAGGGGTCATAAGATCATAAGTGATAGGAGTAGAATTAGGCCTTTCAGCCCATCAAGTCTACTCCACCCTTCAATCATGCACAAACTATCCCTCCCTTCTAACCCCATTCTCCTGCCTTCTCCCCATAATCTCTGACACCGTACTAATCAAGAATCCATCTATCTCTGCCTTAAATATATCCACTGACTTTGCCTCCACAGCCTTCTGTGGCAAAGAATTCCACAGATGCACCACCATATGACTAAATAAATTCTTCCTCATCTCCTTCCTAAAAGAAGTCAAAGTCAAAGTCAAAAGAGTCAAAAGAGTTTATTGTCATGTGTCCCTGTTAGGACAATGAAATTCTTTCTTTGCATAACACAACAGAACATAGTAGGCATCGGCTACAATTATATACGTAAATACACACATGAATGAATAAATTAATAGAGTGCAAATAACAGATGGAGGGGTATTAATGTTCAGAGTTTTGTCCGAGCCAAGTTTAATAGCCTGATGGCTGTGGCCAGGGTGGTGTGGGTCCTTGATGATGCTGCCAGCCTTTTTGAGGCAGCGACTGTGGTAGATCCCCTCGATGGAAGGAAGGTCAGAGCCGATGATGGACTGGGCAGTGTTTACTACTTTTTGTAGACTTTTCCTCTCCTTTAAAAGAACATCCTTTTCGGAGGACTGTTCTGAGGCTATGAACTCTAGTCAAAACATCCTCTCCACATCCACTCTATCCAGACCTTTCACTATTCTGTACATTTCAATGAGATGGCTGGATGCTATGCTACCTGCATTCTCTGTAGATGTCAAATATACTAAACCTTTTAGGAAATGCTGAGGCAGGGTTCACATTTTCTTCCCCGCGGTAACTTTAGGAAAACCAGCTTCCCACCAGAAATGGACGTCAGGAAAAGTAGTCAATGATCTGGATGGGGTGGAAGAACTGTCAAACATCCAGAAGGGAGAGAAGAAGAGGGAGAATGGACCTCAGCTTGAATGTCTTTCTGTCTTGCATGGTTAGAGGCCGTTCTCCTTTGAGCAAGCAGTTGAGGATCACTGCCTATAGAAATACTCTTCACCAAGGAGAACATGACTGAGGTGTCTATGCTACAGCTGCAAAGCTATTGAACAGATCACTTTAATGATAGCTGTGGCCATCAATTTTTCATTCAGAGACTTCCCTGGATGGCAATAGCAGCAAACATCACATTCTGTAGCACATACAGTGGCTTGCAAAATTATCCATACCCCTTGAACTTTTCCACATTGTGTCACGTTACAATCACAAACGTAAATGTATTTTATTGGGATTTTATGTGATAGACCAACACAAAGTGGTGCATAATTGTGAAGTGGAAGGAAAATGATACATGGTTTCCAAATTTTATTACAAATAAAAAACTGAAAAGTGTGGCGTGCAAAAGTATTCAGCCCCCCTGAGTCAATACTTTGTAGAACCAGCTTTCGCTGCAATTACAGCTGCAAGTCTTTTGGGATATGTCTCCACCAGCTTTGCACATCTAGAGACTGGAATTTTTGCCCATTCTTCTTTGCAAAATAGCTCAAGCTCAGTCGGATTGGATCGAGATCGTCTGTGAACAGCAATTTTCAAGTCTTGCCAGAGATTCTCAATTGGATCTAGGTCTGGACTTTGACTGGGCCATTCTAACATATGAATATGCTTTGATCTAAACCATTCCATTGTAGCTCTGGCTGTATGTTTAGAGTTGTTGTCCTGCTGGAAGGTGAACCTCCGCCCCAGTCTCAAGTCTTTTGCAGACTCTAACAGGTTTTCTTCCAAGTTTGCCCTGTATTTGGCTCCATCCATCTTCCCATCAACTCTGACCAGCTTCCCTGCTGAAGAAAAGCATCCCCACAGCATGATGCTGCCACCACCATGTTTCACAGTGGGGATGGTGTGTTCAGGGTGATGTGCAGTGTTAGTTTTCCACCACACATAGCGCTTTGCATTTATGCCAAAAAGTTCAATTTTGGTCTCATCAGACCAGAGCACCTTCCTCCACATGTTTGCTGTGTCCCCCACATGGCTTGTGGCAAACTGCAAACGGGACTTCTTATGGCTTTGTTTCAACAATGGATTTCTTCTTGCCACTCTCCCATAAATGCCCGATTTGTGGAGTGCCCGACTAATAGTTGTCCTGTGGACAGAATCTCCCACCTGAGCTGTGGATCTCTGCAGCTCCTCCAGAGTTACCGTGGGCCTCTTGGCTGCTTCTCTGATCAATGCTCTCCTTGCCCAGCCTGTCAGTTTAGGTGGACAGCCATGTCTAGGTAGGTTTGCAATTGTGCCATACTCTTTCCATTTTCGGATGATGGATTGAACAGTGCTCCGTGAAATGTTCAAAGCTTGGGATATTTTTTTATAACCTAACCCTGCTTTAAACCTCTCCACAACTTTATCCTTGACCTGTCTGGTGTGTTCCTTGTGCTTCATGATGCCCAAGGAACATTGTTTGTTCACTAATGTTCTCTAACAAACCTCTGAGGCCTTCACAGAACAGCTGTATTTATACTGAGATTAGATTACACACAAGTGGACTCTATTTACTAATTAGGTGACTTCTGAAGGCAATTGGTTGCACTGGATTGTTATTTAGGGGTATCAGAATAAAGGGGGCTGAATACTTTTCCACGCCACACTTTTCAGTTTTTTATTTGTAAAAAGATTTGAAAACCATGTATCATTTTCCTTCCACTTCACAATTATACGCCACTTAGTGATGGTCTATCACATAAAATCCTAATAAAATACATTTACGTTTGTGGTTGTAACATGACAAAATGTGGAAAAGTTCAAGGGGTATGAATACTTTTGCAAGCCACTGTATGTAGGGTTTTGGCAGGATTGCAGCTTCGTGATGGAGCGAGATGTGTCTGGCACCATCCACATGAAATTTAGTGGTGTTAGAACCTAGGAAGTGTTAATGAAAAGAGAGACCTCAAGGGTACAAATGAATATGCATTGATCCCTGAACACGGATAAGATGGTGAAGAAGGCATATGGGATGTTGCTTTGATCAGCCATGGCATGAATGTAAGAAAAGGGCTTCATGATATAAATTTATAATCATTCACCAGGGGTTCGGAAAATCATGTACAGTTCTAATCATTCCACTGTAGAAAGAATGTGACTGTTCAGGAGAGGATGCCGAGGAAATTCACTAGGATATTGTATTGACTGGAGTACGACAGTTACAAGAAGAGACGAGAGGCTAGGGTTGTTTTCGCTGAAGCAGAGGGGGATGTGGGGTGACCTGACAGGGGTTAGAATGGATAGATAATAATATTTTTCCTGTAGTGGCAAGAGGGTATAGGATTAAATTGTGTGAGGAGATTTAGAGGGGATCTGAGGGGTAAACCTTTCACACAGAGGGTGATTGTAGGTGGAAATGCATTGCCTGAGGAAGTGGTGGGGGCAAATTAAAATCTCAAGGTATTTAAGGGACAAGTGCTTGCATTATCAAAGCATAGAGAGATATTGAGCTAATGTGAGCATGGACATTACCTGCAGGGATTCGGCTCAAGGTGAAAGATACATGGATATTGCCAGGAGATCCCTCTCTGCAGCGATGTATAACCATGCGTACCTTAGTGACAGGTACCCAATGAGTTTATAAAATGCCTCAACCTTGCAGCAGGGATCAACCAGCAAATGTTACTTTATGGTTGGGTCCAGGTTAAAATGAAGCACTACCATTCTGGACACGACTGACATCAAGCTCTGTGGAAAAACCTTGCATGAAGTCTTGCGCTCTTTGACATTTCAGGGCAAATATTCAGCGAGGCCATCATTGTGCATACCCCTGACTCTTCTTCTTTGGGTCACCAAAGCGCTACAATTTCTTTCTAAGATAGACACAAAATACTGGAGTAACTTAGCGCGACAGGTAGCATTACCTCCGCTGAGTTACTCCAGCATTTTGTGTTTATCTTCAGGGTAAACCAGCACCTGCTCTTCCTTCCTATATAATTTCCTCCTGTCTAGTGACCCACTGGCTAGTGCGCCAAAAGTCAAAGTACTGGAGCTGGTGTCTATGAGCATGTAAGGCATAAAAGTCAGGAATAAAATCTTCCAATATGTATTCTTGTACGGAAAATAATGAGTGTATTACATGGAACAGTCTGTAAGTCAATGGGGCAGTTTTTGGTGATGCCTCACTGACCTAGACCACACATGTGAAGACATTCATATTTTAGAGCAAGTATTCACGGCCTTGAGACTTCACTCCAGATGTTGACCTTGTCAACAGTGTCTTCCCTTTACCACTTCACCGTCTGTAGAAGCAGTGGATGTCTGTCCCCTGCCGCTCATGTCCCAACTCACATCAAGCTCCATTTACTTAAAACCTCTGTGTTTTAAGTCTTCACTGACTAGTGGTTAAGGAATAATTCAACTTTAAAGTTATTTTCATTTTTAAATCCTTGAATTTCCCTACTTCCGTAATCTCTTCCCATTATATAATCCTCCAAGACTTCTGGAGTGTTACTGACTTCCGTTGCTTTGCTCCTGGTGTTTGTGCCTTCAACTACCAAGACTCTGAGTTCTGGAATTTCCTAACTAAACTCCTGTGCTCTTTCAATGTCGTAAAGTTGCTCTAGATTATTTGATCAGATTTGGGTCATCTGTTCTAGTTTGTGGCTAGTCTCGAATTATATATCATAATCTATCATGGGGATTTATACTTGATGACCTTGCTTCAATTTAAATAATGTGCATTTAACATTTGGCTTGTTAAATGTATCATATAATCTCAATGAAGGTGCGCAGGAGTCCTCTGAAATGAAACTTGTACTGTACAGGAATGAATCATCCTCTTTGCTTGCTGAGTACTGTACAACATACAGAGGCTAATAAGGGCACATGAACATAAATATATTTGAAGGAAATGAATCACTCCCTCTCACATAGAGAATACTGTACCAGGGAGGGGTTGGCATTGAGACGTACACAAACCATACAGCACCAGACAGGAGTGAATCACGACTCTTTACATATACTTTACATGTGGAGGAGTTGACAGTGAGGTGTGCACACACCACCCAGTGTGAATTATTCTCTTGTACCTTATGTATGCTGTAGAGGAGCTGACACTCTGACATACTCAAGCTGCATTTACAAGACAGAGGTAAATTGTTCCCTTTCACCCAGTGCATGTTCTGCTTGTGACAAGCATCACAAAGATGCTCATGGCCCATACCAACCCAGATTGAGGTGAATTGCTATCTTTCACCTCGTATATATTCAAAATGTCAAAGGGTTTACAGCTGGTGCTAGCTTCCCTACCAACAGCAGAGGATGACATTGTGCTAGCTGCCTGAGTTGGAGAATGTGCAGAAGTGACCTAACTGAGAAAACATCCGCTTTCTCAGAGTGTTCCTTTGAAACGGTGACCACTTTTCCTTTTGCAGCCAATACTGAGAGAGCAGTAGTGGAATATCAGATTAATTCATTCATTTCACATAAAGGCCAACCACAGGCAAGTGCTGTGGGAGCTTGGACTAGACAGCCAGACCGCAGAAAGGGAGAATTCAGCTGTGTGGAAGGGTGGAGGAGTAATAGACCTGAAGATTGTTCAATAATCAAAGACAGCACTTTGCAAGACCTAATCTTTGAGGAACGCAAAGAATTTAAGCTCAAGGGAGCTTAGATTCCAGCCTTTCATCTCAAGGACCTTGGTTGAGGAGATGAAAATGTCTGGGATCTGTTAACTATTGCGATTGAACTTCATGCAAATTGAATGAATTGTTCTTGTGGGCCCCACCACATAAGATCGATGCTGATTGGCAGCGGCAGGGGAACAGGAGGAAGTCATTCACCCTTTTAATCATCATCTTCCATTTGCTGATCTACATCTTAATTTTGTAATCCTTCATTGATTTTGTAATCCTTCATTGCACCAGCCAAGAAAATACTAAACTAATTTACCTCAAGTAATCACCATTTTGGAGTTTCAATTGAAGAAGAAAGTGGTGATCAGCTCCTGGAGCCACCTCACTGATAGAGGGGATGGAAATAGCAAGGGAGATATCCATGGCAGTGAAGTTGTAATTATCCTGTGGAGTCCAGAGGAGAATTCCAATCTCCATTGCAAAGACCTGTTGGCTTCTTCTGGTCTGGTCCTCTAAGGAACTCATGGCTCACGCCATGTTATTGACACACAGTCCACCAAGTCCAAGCTGTCTGAGTCCAACACCCTTCTCCTTAGTTCCCTGGTTTTGCAAAGTACCCAGTCCCCTACACCAATCAACTGCACCTTTTATTATTTTGTCATTCGCCCGCACCAATGGGTATTTTTCAGTAGCCAATTAAATTACAAGCCTACCTTTGGACTGCAGAATCCAAACTAAGCAAGCTACTTAAATGTGGCAAAATAACAAAAACCAGCTGCTGGTCTCCAGCAGTTTGAGAGGAAACCTTGCTGCCCCTTCTCAGGATGAATAGGGAGTGGAAGCTGAATGTCCACCTGGCCAGTGACATTCACATCTCTAAACTAAAATAAACCTTCCTGGCAGAAATTACGGACCACTTTTATCTTGTGTTTTATGCTTATTCATGAAGTAATTCCCTCAATGGAATTCAAAGTTAGAGACAGAAATATAAGACAGTGGGCCTGAGACTGTGACCAACACTCATTGGCAACACAGGAGACTGCAGATGCTGGAATCGTGAGTGAAAACCCCAGAGTGCTGGAGTAACTCAGCAGGTCGAGCAGCACCTGTGGAGGGAAACGGACAGGTGATGTTTTGGGTCGTGGCCCTTCTTCAGACTGATCTGCCAAGGAAGTAGATTGGCAGATAGGTCAGATGGGGGAGAGAAGATTGGAGATAGTACCAAGAGGAATCAAAAGAAATGTTGTTAAGGATGAGGACGAGGAGAATGTTAGTTGAGGGGAACCTGCTGGGTCGCTGTTCTAGGGAGCAAGTGAGTCTCAGCAAAAATCTAGAATCTTTGCTGGGTGTCAAAAGATAGATGGTGGTCTGCTGTTTCTACTTGCCTGTGCCAGAATCTCACAGTACTTCAGACTAAACCATTCCTATAACTACCCAGCAGGTATCACTGCATTTCCTCATTGAGGGAGTTGGTTGATTTAACACACCCAGCCAAGCAGAACCAGGCATGTGGAGGACAATAACATTTCCTTTTTACTCATTGATGGGAAAGGCTCCAGCAGTGCACTATTACTGAATTCTACCGACCAATCCAAAGTTGAAGGATCCTTCATCTTGTCAGAATGTCAGGTCTTGCCACCATGCTTGGCATTTACTATAATCTTCACTGGATAGGGTGGCCAATAACCTCCTAGCCAAGCCAAGCCAAGCCAAGCCAAGCCAAGCCAAGCCAAGCCAAGCCAAGCCAAGCAGCAGTTGCTGATGTCAAATGAGCCCTGAATATGACTGATTTGAAAATGGTCCTTATGAGGTCGGGAGGTCCACTCGTCTGATTCAGACGGCCTGCAACACTAAACACCATCCCTAAACACGAGCCACAGCCAGACCCCACCACGAGAGAACTCCAGAAGCTGACCAGCAAGATTTGGATGTCTCCCAGGGGGTTGGAAAGAATTTAGCTGCATTTCAGGAATAGTTTCAAAAGCATTTGACAGTGAATCTGCTGTGCCACATCCATCCCTATTTAATCTTACACAAGCTATCTAAATCAAATTTAATGAGAACACCTTTGCTTTTTGCATGCATCACTGCAAAGGCTAGCCTTTACTGCCCACTTCAAGAAATCTTTGTACAGAATGGATTACCTTAGAGGGCAGAGTCAACCACACTGAATATAGGATTGGAGTAAGCATAGTTCCAGTTAAAGTGAAAACAGCTTGGTTCCTGTCTGGCATGAGTCAAGAGTCAAGAGTGTTTTATTGTCATATGTCCCAGATAGAACAATGAAATTCTCACTTGCTGCAACACAACGGAATATGTAAACACAGTACATAAACGAGAGAGAAAAAAGGTCAGTGTGTATATATACACATACACACATACTCAAAAAACAAACAATTATAGTGCAATAATAATAATAGTCTGTTGTAGTTCAGAGCTTATTTGCTGCCGTGTTTTAATAGCTGAAGGCTGAAGGGAAGAAGCTGTTCCTGAACCTGGACGTTACAGTTTTCAGGCTTCTGTACCTTTTTCCGGATGGCAATGGTGAAATGTGTGTGGGTCTCTAACATTGGGTTATTGCAAGAGTCAGGTAAGTTCTGGTTCATTTTATTTTCAGGTAACATTTCCATAAACCTACAATACTATAATTTGCACTAACGTTCATTAAAAATACCGGCCCACTAACATAATCACCACAGCCAACTGAAAATGGTTTGAAAATGGTGTTTTTCCATATCCAGCCAACTGAAAGACAACATCCTATTTGAGGTGATTTGCTCCTTCTGTCATTAAAATCAACTGACCTCAGTAAATTTTAGAGGGAATTGAAAAGTGAAGTGCGCGTTTTGGGGTGTGCATTCATCACATGATGAAGTCCTTCTCCTGGAACAAAAGCACAGACCACATTCCCTGAAGGCTTGAAATTTACAGCCTTTTCCTGAAACTGAGAAACAGTCCTCTGTCTGGGCCACGGGTTCATAATGTGGTCGTCAGCGAAACTCACTTTCTTTTGTTTTTGCAAAGAGTGAGGTTTATGTTTCAACGCAAGGCACTCCGAACTCCTTTCAGGCAACGTAAATTCTTTGAATCCCAGCAAACAAGCCTTGTCAACAGCCATTGCCATTATCCTTCTGGGAAGTGAATGTGTGTTGTGCCGAGCAGCTTTTGAGAAAGTGCTTCTAAGCTGCATCATAAAAGTAATAAATTACAGAAAGGATAACAGAGCCACGTTCCTTTTGGACAGCTTTTGGACAATTTTACCTTCTCCTCTTCTGGAATGCGTTGACCTTTTTTTGGCCGTTGGTTCTAACAGCCTGCACAACCATAGATGATGGGGCAGGGAATGTGGTAAACTTTCCAAGGAGCTTCAAGGGAGCATGGTCAATTCAAACTTGGCTCTGGGCCACAAAAGGCAATATCAGGCAAATGGGCAAATGTTTGATAAATTAAATGGGTTTTGAGGAAGAGTGGGAGAAATTTAGGGAGAGTATCCCAGAGTTTTGTGCCTTGGCAGATGCAAATAAGGCAACCAATGCTGCGATGAAAGCTGGGAATGTTTAAAGGCCAGATTTGGAAGAGTAATGAATTTGTAGGACTGGAGGGATTTGAGTATAAAGTTGAGAATTTTCAATTGAGGCATTGCTCAAATGGGAGTCAGTCTACATTATCAAGCACAGGCTCCTGCTTGTGTTATCAAATGGATTAGGTATTTATGTGTGAAATAGTAAGCATTGATCGCTAATTGATCGCTAGTTGATCTTTGGGAAACAACGCAGCCCAACCAATACAAATCCTTCCATAATCCTGGCGCAGGTTTACTGAATGTGTAGAAAGGAACTGCAGATGCTGGTTTACACAGAAGATGTAAGTCTGAGCAGTCTGCAGAAGGGTCGCGACCCGAAACGTCGCCCATTCCTTCTATCCAGAGATGCTGCCTGTCCTGCTGAGTTACTCCAGCATTTTGTGTCTGTCACAGGTTCACTGAATAGAAGCATAGAAACAGAAAAATAGGTGCAAGTAGGCCATTGGGGCCTTCGAGCCAGCATCGCCATTCAATATGATAATGGCTGATCATCTAAAATCAATAACCTTTCCAGCTTTTTCCCCATATCCCTTGATTCCTTTAGCTCTAAGAGCTAAGTTTAACTCTCTTGAAAACATCCTCTGCCTTCTGTGGCAGAGAATTCCACAGATTCGCAATTCTCTGGGGGAAGAAGATTTTCCTCATCTCAGTCCTAAATGGCTTACCCATTATTCTTAAACTGTGATCCCTGTTTCTGGACTCCCCCAGGGAACATTTTTCCTGCTTCTGGCCTAGCCAATCCTTTAAGAATTTTATATATTTCTATAAGATCCCTTCTCATCCTTCTAGATTCCAGTGAAAACAAGCCCAGTCAACCCATTCTCTCATCATATGTCAGTCCTGCCATCCCAGGTTTTAACCTGGTGAACCTACACTGTACTCCCTCAATAGCAATAATGTCCTTCCTCAAATTAGGAGACCAGCATTGCACACAGTACTCCAGGTGTGGTCTCACTGAGGCCCTCAGCTGTGTCTGGCTTTGACTCGTATTCTTTCTCCCAATACCCACCCTATGAAAACTGGGCTACGTTTTAATCTGAGCGTTGCTAGGGAGATGTTGAATGCTGTGGCCACAACCTGGAAACCAGCTCAACAAGTTAGAACCTGTGATCACAACTAAATTGAAGCAATTAGTTTTGTTTCAGGATTTCACATTTCCAAGATGCACAGGGACACAATGTATATCGCTTAAGGCTCGGCTTATTTTGGCTGATTTTGCAAGGCGGAGCACAAACGTAGTTTTAAAGGGTAGATGATGGCGGATGTTGATTGAGGACAGTTACCAGGTTTAATTAAGACTTAATGGAATTCCTGCTGGGTACAATTAGGAGGAGAAGGGGCATAATTTCCCACAACAATGGGAAGAAAAAAACCTGGTATTCTCAGCTGAGTAGTTACAGATACCCAAATATCAAATGTGTTATGCTATGGTTACTGAGTGGAAAAAACATTCAACAAACTAAACAGGAAAGAAAAAGTAGGTATGTATGCTGAATTAATTGCATTTTGTGCTTTAAGGGTGCACTTCATTATCTCATTCTGTGTTTTCTTTAACATTGCTCTTTAAATTCACTCAAAGTTTGACAGGGTTCAGTCTAATTGCAGTTTGTCACCTTACTGTTTACCACTGGCACTTACTCCAAACCTAATGTAAAGGTAATTCATGTGTTTTTTAGTCACCCTCATCAAATACCACGCGCAGTAATTCATCTCATCTCATCAAGACCGTGCATGGCTGAAGCTCCCAGAGGGTTGCGGCTTTTGCTCGCCCGCCAAGCTGGTACTCAACTTGTAGAGGGCAGCGGACCATGGCCTGGAAGGGAAGCCCCCCCAAGCTGGCATTCTGCTCATAGCACCTGGTAGACCGCAGCCTGGAAGGGAAGCCTGCCAAGCCGGTACTCTGCTCATGAGGATGGAGCTGGTGACGACGATGGATGCAACTGGTGAGGAGCAAGACCAGTAGGAGAGGAGTGGGACCGGGGTTGGGCCTACCGTGCTCTTGAGGTCAGCTACGGGAGGCGCCCCCAGGGCACAAAGTAGTGCAGAGGAGAGGGATGTCGGTTCGCTCGTCGGGCAATGGCTGGAGGCCCACAGCAGCCAGAGGCTAGTTCCGGGAATGCTGGGTGTCACAGGGGTTCGACTGTATCCTGGATCAGGATTGTAATATAGCCATTTGATGTTTGGTAGTAAGAAATACTTGGCAATTTTGTATTAGGGGATGGGTGTTTTGATATAATTTGTTGCATAAATACTGTTGTAAGTAACTGAATAAATGTAATTTTGTGAAACAAAAAGCAGCCTGGGGCTTGCCTGGAACAGGCACAGCTTATAACTACAGCACAGGCTCGACTTTTAAAATTGTGCCGCTTTCATGCAGGATCAGTAGACTATTTCTGTGCAATTTGCTGATCAGGGATGTGCTTAGGAATGGCAATACTCCAGTGGACTGTTTGTAAGAAAATAATTTCACTCTGCATTTGCACTCCCCCTAAGTGGCAATAGAAGCATTATTGAACTATGGAATACACAGGTGGAAAAGGTCTCCTTTTACAAGTTTGTTTTTATGCCTCTCACGGGTGAAGAAGGTGCAAAGCAGGGACAGGACCAGAGGGGAACAGGAACAAATGGAACAAATCACTGTTGCACCGGAGGTCATCCTGCAGATAACCAACATATCTGCATGTTCTCTGTTGATGGAAGAGAGATGGGAAGCTGGCAGCCGGCTGTGGACAAAATATCTCCAACACACTGATGTTGATTTTATTTCATCAATGACCAAAGGCTGAGGTGAGGTTGTCAAGAATGTAACTCTACCACAATTAAAGTCTTTTCACATTCGAACTGTAAATATTTTCACAGCAATATGAATTATGAGTCATAGCATCATACCGTATGAAAACAGGCCCTTTGGCCCAACGTGCCCACATGACCAACATGCCCCATCTACACTAGCCCAAGCTGTCTGCGTTTGGCCCATATCCCTCTAAACCTATTCTATCCATGTATTTCACCAAATGTTTTTTGACCTCATAACCTGTTTTAGCAAGCTAGTTAAGGAGTAGAAATTGACCAAAATATTTAGACTTGGTCCTTTGTGCTTCTTCACAATAGTGCCATGAGATCTTTTGTGTTCATATGGAGAACAGACAGGCCTTTGGTTTAAGTCCTTGTGCAAAAGATGGCAGCTCCAGAGTGTAGCAACCCCTCACAATCATATTGAAACATCAGCCTAGATTTTTATTCTCAAGTTTCTGGAGGTGTACGTAAACCCCACTTTCCCAAATGAAACAGGTCCAAAATGTCATAATTGTGTATTCACGGTGATTCTCAGCTCACAAGTGATCGTGAGCAGAGATAGAGGAAATGGATAGTGATGAGGATTCTGCATGTGCTTCAAACTTCACTTAGTGCAACACCGATGTTGAACTTTGAAACCCATTGCCCGGGAAGTTGTTTGTGAAACCACGATGCCTCCTTACACATGGTTCCCAGAAGAGTCCAAGCAGCATCATGAAGGATGTCAGCTGCTATAAAAAATAACTTATACCATAATTGTGTCTTCACAAAACTGTTCTGTAACAGATTGGTTTGAGTAAGATCATATTGGTCCAGGAAAGAGATTAAATCAAAATATACTCACCTCTCAGAAATTGGCTGGAATCAGAAAAGTTAGGCCATTGAATGTAGGTATCATAAACACTTTACAATAGAATGTTTGATAATCACCAGATATTTGTAAGACATAAAAGTCGAAGACGCAGTAGGCCTTGGATCTCCATGTAGCCATTTAATTGTAGTTGATCGAGTACATGGTCCACCTTTCCACCAAATCCATGATTCATCTATGTCTCTGATCATTTTAAAATGTGTTGATCATAACCCAAATACAGTGAGCATCCATAGCCCACTAAGATGGAGTTTCCAAAGAATTGCAATGCCTTGTGTATATACATTTCTCTCAACTCAGTTCTTATCATGAGACTATGCTTCTAGGTTCTAGACTGCTCAAGCAGAGCAAAGGACATCATTGATCCCTCTCAGATGTTGCCCTCTGGGAAGCCTATATCTCCAGATGAGCTTGCCTCTCAATCTTCTAAATTCCAGAGAGAGTAGGTTATTGTACACAACTTCTCCACATTGCACTGCTATTATTTTAGGAATCAATTTGTGAATATGACATTGCACGGGTTCCAAGGCAAAGTTATCTTTTTGTTAACTCTTGTTCTTATTCGGGATCTGTAAGAAGGAGCTAAAATTGGACTATTTGATTACTTGATAATTTCAGGACATTGTGCAGGTGTTGTTCCCTCTGATTAATATAGCTGGTAATCCACCAACTCTTCCCTTCATGCCAATCTGTCCTCACACAATAGATTGATCCTACCTTTAATACCACTAGTGAGCAACGCACTCAGAATCACAATCCAGCAATAACATCCTGTCTGCCATGAACATGCCTTCCTCTGACAAGAAGAAATATACAATACAAGGATTCAACATCAGTGCCAATGTTTCAACGTGAAAATGTAGATTTCCCACTCCCAGTCCCACATCTCTCTCTCTCTCTCTCTCACATACAGACACACATGTACACATACGCACACACACACACACATCCACACACCCACGCAAACACACACACGCTCACCCACAAACATACACATACACACATACACACCCACAGACACACACACAATCACACACCCTCAGACACACACACACACACCCGCGGACAGACACACACACACACAATCACACACACACCCACAGACACACCCACATCACACAAAGACACACACCCACTCGCACACACACACACAATCAAACATCTCCCACCCCCCACACACACACCCACACCCACACAGACACACACACACACACACCCACAGACACACACACACATGCACACACACAATCACACAGACACCCACACACCCAAACACCCACACACACTCACAGATACACACACCCACAGAATCACACCCACACCCACAGACACACACCCACAGACACACCCACAAACACATGCACAGACACACACATACACCTGCAGACACGCGCGCACGTGCACGCAGCTGCCAGACGCATTAAAGTTTAAAATTCTCTCCATTGATAATTTGTAAATTGCAGGGATCTTTGGGATATTTGAAGGCAAATCCCATTGGATGGATTATTAAATCACTTTTGGTCAATCAGTGACTGACTGCTCAGGACAGGGTGGACTGAAACCACAGGAATGCGCTGAGCCGCATTTGAGATTGTAGAACATGGTCTATGATCGGTCAATGAAGAATGGAAACAGCAGTCACAATCCCTGACCCCATTAGCCAGTCTGTAAGGGAAATTGTTTGTCAGAATCATGTTTCAATGAATAGCATCAATAAAAAATGTCAGGATGTGGTCATCATAATTTTGAGGTGAAGACCACAAAAATTAAGAACAATGTTACAAAAGCCAAAGAATTGCTAAAGAAGAGCTGCAGAACTGTTTTTTTAGCAGACTTCAACCTCAGCCCTCACAATGGAAGATGGCCAACAGGCAGATGCATGAGCTTACAGCCTATTTATAAAGAGAACGATTAATCCATGAACACTGGCATCATTCAGAAATGAATGGGATCAATGTCCGTGCAGTAGCTATACAGAGGAATATACAGATCATAAACGTCTTGATTTTTACCCTGGGATGGATCAGCATGTTCCTTATATCACTGGACGTCTGGGAATCTATGATGGAATAATGAGATCAGCATCTTGAATGGTGTGGGGCTGATGAACAGAAGGACCTTTCGGGTTTGCATATTTGCACCTGTTCCACTCAATGTGTTTATATTTTCATTGCATTCACTGCAAAGATCAGATCTTCTCACAGTTTCTGCACCCTCTGTGGACACTGTTCTAGAATATAAACTATGCACCACCCATTTTATTCACCATATGTCCCCATGTTTCCAATATTGTGAGCTCTCAGAATTGGTAGGTTATTGGGCATCACCTATAGCTTACATGTAATGCAGGGGTGTCCACAAAGCTTCAGACTCTCTATACGATGCAGAGATGTCCAATTATTCAGGTTTGTGCATCAAATAGACACTGGGGTCACCAGCAGGGGCCAGGACTGAATAGCTAGAAGGAGCCGTCACCTACATCATTTAAATAAATCAGCAATTCATTGCCAGTTTGCTGATAGACCATTGGGGGAGAGTTTGTTAGGTAATCTGGGTTACACTTTGGAGCGGAAAATATTCCCTCAGTCTTGTGAGCTGTGGCTAAGAAGATTGAGGAAGCATCACAGAATACCCAGCCTCTGACCTGTTCTTGTAGCTACGGTATTTGTGTCCGAGTCTACTTGAGATGGTGGTGTTGATGGAGTTGGATTCAATGACAGAAGTGTCATTGAGAACCAATATGAGTTGTTAGATTCTTTCTTGTTGAAGGTGGTCATTGCCTTGCCCTTCTGTGGTGGAAGTGTTACTCATCACTGCCGGCCTAAGCCTGAATGCCGTCTGGGTCAAATTGAATGCAGTACAGAAAGCAGGATTCGTAAATTAAAATGAAAATCATGTAAACTTTACATTCCCTATCCTGATGATGAAGGGCACGAAACAATGAAACATCAGGTCATGACTGGTCTTTAATACAGGAATTCCTCAGGACACTGAACTATGCCCTGGATGACTGGCCTCCTACAAATACAACCATCTTGCCTTTTGCTGTCGTTGTCTCCTGTCTACTCCCAGTGTTAATGGTTAAGGGGCAGTTACTCTCAGGTTAGGAATTATCTCATTTGTCTATATTTTGAAGGATGACTGTAGTGAGGTCTGAAGGATGACTCTGCATATTGTTAGGGAATAAATTCCACTTGGTGCCACCATTGATAACCCTTTGAAATCAAAATTCCTCATATGTTGCAAAACATATTTGGTTAATAAAGTATGATTATGATTTCCATCATGTTTGGATGATTGAGAGGACACTGTTTGGCCAATAATTGGCCAGGTTTGATTTGTTCTGTTTCTTGCGGACAAGACCTACCCGGACAATTTTCAAGCTTTTTCAGGGAGGTGTCAATGCTGCTGCTGGGCTAGAAGTGCTCAGCTAGAGCATGGAAAGTTCTGGAACATGTCTACATGTTCAGGAGCCAAATTGTTGTTGGCGCCCACTGTTTTTGCCAAATTCAGCTGCTCCATGATATCATGTTTGACAGACCACTGTGTTGGTGGGAATCTCAGGAGAAGGCCAATATTGTTCATGCTCTTCCTGCAAATCTTATTTGTGAGCACTTCAGCTTTACCTTTGACCTTCTGGTGCTAGTTTCCATCATGCTTGAGGTATAGATATTTCCCATAAGTTATCCACATTATTCAAGGTGGGAACTGATTGGGCTTCAGGGATTGGAGGGATTATTGAGCTCTGTCTACTGCTAATGGCTTCCGATTTTTTATCCTGTTGGAGCATCAGTAGCTTAACATCTGAAACAGAGGTGTACCTGGTGCAGCTCTTGCCATGCTTCCCTGTTACTGGTTCTCCTCTGTTATACCCAGATGAGGTAAGGTTGGAAATGGGTTAGAATGGGTTTGAGGTTTTCAAAATTTATCTGGCCCAGACCCGCCCAATTTGGGGAAATAAGATTCAGGACACCCTTGATCTTCTTGGTGGTAGAGGTTGCCAGTTTTGGAGTTGCTGTTGGAAAATCGTAGGTGAATAACATGTTGTAGATGAAACACGCTGCAACTACTGCACCCTGTAATGGAGGTAATGCTTACTGTAGTGAGTGCGATGATAGGCAGGCAAAGTGGCTTGTTCTTGTTAGTGTTGCGCATCCTGAGAGGTATTGGCCTTCATTCATCCAGGCAAGCAGACCATATCCTGACGTGCTTGGATGTCAAGAAATGGGATAGTGAATGCATTTGATCTGATCTTGTTGGCACAATATACACATTCTGGCCCATGGTGACACCGGGCATGTTGACGGTGAGAATGTACCACCATGTTGACGGTGTCCAGTACGTACTCAAGGAGAGAACGTACCGGGCATGTTGACGGTGACCAGTACCACCTGGCAGCATTTGGCCCACATTCATCTAAACATTTTCTTTACCATGAACCTGTCCAAATGTCTTTTGAATGTTGTTATAATTTTTGCCTCAACTACCTCCTCTGGTAGTTCAATCCAAAGACGCACCACCCTCTGTGTGAAAAAGTTGTCCCTCGGATTCCTATTAAATCTTTTCGCTCTCATCTTAAACCTATGGCCTGTTTCTTGTTCTCCTTTCTCAGGGCAAAAGATTCTGTGCATCTACCCTATCTATTCTCCTCATGATCTCATATACCTCTATAAGATCATCCAAAAGACGTTAGACATCCAAGTTAGATTATCTCAGGTTGGGGATGGTCACTACCTGGGGTTTTTGCAGTGTAAATTGCAGTTCACACCTTTCATCCTGAATGTTGTCTTGTTCCTGATATGTAAATGCAGACTGCCTTGTGCACTGAGGAATTATGAATGGGATGGAATATTGTGAAATCAACAGTGAACATCGGCACTTCTGATCACATGATTAAGGAAGTTCATTGATGTCAGACCTAGGACAGTGCAGTGATAAGGCTGAGATAACTACCCAAAACAACTAGATTCACCATCCTTTGTGTGAGGGTGTTAGCCTCTCAGTGACCACAGTTTTACAGCCCTCCATCATGCCACATCTGGTCAATTTCTCTTCATGTACTGTCAGATTTTTCATCCTCATCACCATCTGTAGTTTCATATTTGCATTCCTGACCCAAAGCAGGAAATGTGATCCCATGAGAAGACATGGAGCATTGTTCAAGTATTTAGATTCAGAGAATTTGTCTGCATTTTCATCCTTCATTTACACGTAAAGAAGCCACATTGACTTAATTTACATTTGCATTTAGTTATTATCGTTCTCTCCCCACTGGGCAGAAAGTTGTGCATTTAATGCACCCGGATCTAATGATCCTTCAATGCAAAACTGAGTGGGCAGGAACAGGTGCTGCCTTTTTGAAATTAGGATACTTACCAGAGGATATAGGAATTTTACAGCACTATCAGAAGATTAACCTGGAAGGTATAGTCTTTCCTCTTTCTTTCGTTTACTTTAAAGGGTAATAACTTCAGAGTTAGAAATGGTAGTCAGTGCAGTCCCATGAGATATGTGCGAGAGCAGGGAGAAGCCATGGCCTAGATGGCTACATTTTCAGGAAGTGTGTGTCTAACTGCAGCCTCTCAGACCCCAGAGTTGGGCTACGGCAGTGGGACTCATTGAAGAGCATTGGCATCTATATATGAACAAACTCTCATAATATTATTATATTCAGTAGTCTAATATTTATATTTCGCTTGGGTAGCTTACACCCCAGCAGTATGAACATTGATTTCTCTAACTTTGTAAGCCTTGCTTTCCCTTTCTCTCCTACCCCTCCCCCTTCCCAGTTCTCCCATCAGGCTTACTGTCTCCGACTACATTGTATCTGTGTGCCGCCCACTCTCCTGACCCTAAACGTCACCCATTCCTTCCCTCCAGAGATGCTGCGTGTCCCGCTGAGTTAATCCAGCATTTTGTGTCTATATATAAATATGTATATAGACAATAGACAATAGGTGCAGGAGTAGGTCTTTCGAGCCAGCACCGCCATTCATTGTGATCATGGCTGATCATCCCCAATCAGTACCCCGGTCCTGGCTTCTCCCCATATCTCCTGACTGCTATCTTTAAGAGCCCAATCTAGCTCTTTCTTGAAAGTATCCAGAGAACCAGCCTCCATCACCCTCTGAGGCAGAGAATTCCACAAAATCACAACTAAATGGCTTATGCCCCTGTCCCACTTTCACGACCTAATTGGCGACCTCTGCCAAGTTTGCCCTTGACTCACACTCGCAGCATGGTCGCAACGAGGTCGTAGGAGGTCTTCGTAACTTTTCCTCATGCTCGTGAGTGGTCTCCGCGTACTCGTGGCCTCAAGTAGGTCGCGGCGTTTTTTCAAGCCTGATAAAAAATGTCCACGAGTAAAAAAAAGGTTGGCATGGAAAAAATGTAGGTAGTCATAGGTAGTCATAGGTCGGTAACTGGCCTGAGAAAAAAAATGCAAACATAACATCATTTTATCATGTGATCATTTTCCACTCGTAGCTAGTCGTAGTTGGTCTTAGGTGTGGAAGACTGAGGTCGAGGGTGTTCGTAGGAGGTCGTAGACATAGTCGTAGGAGGTCGTAGGAAGTCTTTTACTTCGGCGAGTCAACACGACCTTGACATTTTTTTCAACAGGTCGGGGATTTTTTCAACTTGTGGATTACGTCGTCCAAGTGGGACAGGCCCTGTACCCTTTATTCTTAAACAGTGGCCCCTGGTTCTGGACTCCCCCATATATATATTTCTACTGTGTATATATAATTTTACTGTGTATATATTTTTTTTTTTCCCTCTCTACTGAGTCACATCAGTCTTATATGCTTTTCACTGATTTACAGACAAAATTGACTCGTGAATGGTTGTTAAAAAAGAACCTATTTGTTAGCCGAGGACAGGCTGTGTACCATTTTGGTAACTGCTGTGGAAGATGGTCACTCAGGGTAAAAGTAGCAGCCAGGTCTATGACACCATGACTGGCTCTGACATGACAGCTGTGGAGGTTAGTCCGGATGAGAAGTTGTGATACAGAACACTCCTGCAAAGTGAATATAAGGAGTTGGATAGAAGGTAAAAGAACAGGTCCTCTATAGTTATCATCTCAAGAATACAGCCTGTGCCACATGCTAATAACCCTATTCAGTGGTGGAATAGTCTTTTGGAGATTCTGAGAGACAGGATTTCTTTGCATTTGGAAAGACAAGGACTGGTTAGGTAGAAACAAAGAACTGCAGATGTTGGTTAATACACAAAAGGACATAAAGTGCTGGAGAAACTCAGCAGGACGGGCAGCATTCCTGGAGAGGTGATGTTTCAGGTCCCGATCCTTTTTCAGACTGATTGTGGGGGGTGAGGGGGGGGGGGGATGAGGGAGAAAAACTGTAAAAGGGGAGGGGCAAGACCTATGTGGCAGATAATAGGTCGACATAGGTGAGGGAGCTGGTTGGAACAAAGGCCAATGATAAGAAAGGAAGGAAGGTTTGAAGAGCTTCGGATCGACATGGCTTTGTGCATAGGAAATCGTGTCTCATGAATTTGAGTTTTGTGAAGAAGGTTGATGACAGCAAGGGATAGATGTTGTTTACATGGATTTTAGTGAGGCCTTTTACAAGGAATAGTAGATCTTGTCCGCATGGTAGATGTTGTATGCGTGGACTTTAATGAGACATTTTACTATACTACGTGAAAGACATGTCCGCAAGGAATACATGGAATCCTGGCTAAGCTACAACATTTGTATGGTGTAGGGATCCAAGGGTGGGCGTGATGGGTTGTTTTATAGATTGGAGTTCAATGACCAGTGATGTGCCACAGGAATTGGTGCTGGATTCCCTATTGCTTGTTATATATATTGGTGATTTGGATGAGAATTTTGGTGGCATAATTAATACATTTGTGGATGACACCAAAATGAGTGGCATAGTGGATAATGAAGAAGGTTGTCTAAGGTTACAACAGGAAATAGATGAACTGGAAAAATAGGCAAAAAAATGGCAGAATTGTAGTCAATGCCTACGATGTTCTGTTGTGCAGAAGCAAAGCAAGAATTTCATTGTCCTGTCAGGGACACATGACAATAAACTCTCTTGACTCTTGACTCAGATGGTATTTAAAAGGTTAGATTAAGACAGGATATACACAGGCCCCTAGTAAATGGTTTGAACAGAGGCCCAGAGGAACAAGTACAGAGTTCCTTGAAAGTGGCAATACAAGTTGACAGTGTGTTGATGAAGGCATATGCGTTCATTGGCCTAGGCTGAGTATTTCCCAGACTTTCATTTCTGATTTCAAACTCTGCATTTGCTTATTTTTTGCTTAATTTTTAAAGCAGGAATGTTGCCTGACATAGTTGATATGAAGAACTTGTAGCAAATGCAATAAATGTGAAATGCTGCAAGAACATCCAGGGATATTTTTTTTACAACCGAGTTCCAGTGCAGCATTTCAACGATTTGTGCAGAACAGAATCTGCAGTGTGGACATGGTACTGCAGTTCCAGTAGTGCCCTTATGGTGGCACTGCAGTGACAAATTGCCTCACCGTCCCCACCTGTCGGCCATCGGTTATATTGCAACTGCTTTCAAACGGTCAACTCGAGTTTGTGGTCATATACGAAAGGTCAGTGAAATGCAGATACAGTGAAAATCTTGCTTGCAGCAGCATCGTAAGCACATAGACTCAAACAAACACACAAAAGCAAATTATACAGTCATACAGCACAGAAACAGCCCTCTCAGCCCACCTCACCATGCCCACCAAGATGCCCTGATCTAAGCTAGTCCCATTTGCCTATATTTGCCCCTCTAAACCTTTCCTATCCATGTACCTGTCCAAGTATCTTATAGATGTTGTTCTTGTACCTGGCTCAAATACCTCCTCTGACAACTCATTCTATGTACCCACTACTCCCTGGTTGAAAAAATATTTCCCTCAGGTTCCTATTAAATCTTTTCCCTTCTCACCCTAAACACATGTCCTCTAGTTCCTGATTCCCCTACCCTGGATAAAAGACTGTTCACCCTATCAATTCCCCTCAGGAATTTATGCACCTCTATAAGGTCATCTTAGCCTCCTGCCCAAACGCTCCCTATAGCTCAGGCCCTCGGGTCCTGGCAACATCCTCATATATTACCTCTCCCTCAGCCCTCGGGCCCTGGCATTCCCTCTCTCTCTATCTCTCTACCCCCACCCTAGTCGCACTAGCTTCTCATTTTCACACTACAATCAGCTTACAATGGCTTGTTCCCTTTATCATCGATACTTTTTTGCATATCTTTCATTCATTGCTCTTTATTTCTCCACATCACCGTCTATATCTCTCGTTTCCCTGATCCCTGATCAGACTGAAGAAGGGTCTCGACCCGAAACGTCACCTATCTCCTTCGCTCCTTAGATGCTGCTGCACCCGCTGAGTTTCTCCAGCCTTTTGTGTACCCTCATATATTATCTGCCATCTTTCCAGCTTAATGGCATCCTTCCTGTAGCAGTATGACCAAAACTGAAGACTACACTTCAAATTCAACCCCACCAATGTATTGTACAACTGTATCATAACATCCCAACTTCTATACTCACCACCCTAACTGATGACTGCCAACATACCAAATGTCCTCTTTCAAACTATCTACCTGTGATGCTACTTTCAGGTAAATATGTACCTGTTTCCCTCTGCTCCACAACACTCCCCAGAACATCACCTATCACTGCTGCTAATCATGCCTTGCACGTTCTTATCTAAATCGCTGATTTAAATCACAATGGCCAAGTACTGATCCCAATGGCACACCATTAGTCACAGGCCTCCTTCTTCTGTCATTTTCACCATTTAACCCATCTGACCTGAACTATCTGTGAAGAAGCCCAGCATTATTTGTGTTCAATAGTAACTCACGCATCATTGAGTCAGAGCTCATTCAGACACCCAGACCCAGAAACACAACCCAAGAATTCAGGATGGCGAGAGGGAGCACTGCACCAAGGCAGTTGCAGTCTTTTGGATGATTCTTGACGCAAGGGTTTCTCGGATGATTGTTATTCAAAGATTAGCTGGTGAGTTCATCCACCAGTCCTATATGTATCTCTTATCCCATGTACGCCTCCATAACATCACCCCTTTCCCTCCTGTGCTCCAAGAAATAAAGTTGTCATCTGCTCAACGTCTCCTAATCTTCTTATCGAGTCCGCACACAGGATTAGAAGTTGTTCAGCCAGAGCTGAACACACTTCTCGGCATCTGCATACAATGGTGTCTGTCTTGCACTTCTTGTGCTTCTTGTGCATGGAGGTGGAAAGATTGTTAAAAACAGGGCCGCGATGTGAACGCTCTTTCCTAGACCCCACTTCCCCTAATAGCTCAGGCCCTTGAGTCCTAGCAACATGCTTGTAAAGCTTTTCTGCACTCTTTTCTGCTAAATGGCATTTTTCCAATAACATGCTGACCAAAACTGAACTCAAGTGCGACCTCACCCATGACGTTTACAACTGTAACATAACATCCCAACATCTATACTCAATTTCCCGACTGACAAAATCTGGCATGCAAAATGCCTTCTTCACCACCCTGAACATATGTGACACCACTTTCAGAGAACAGATGCAGGGATTTAGACAGATATCGCATAGAAGAAAACAAGCCTAATGCAGGCAAGTGGAATTAGTGTAGAAGGACAAAAGGAATGTCATCAGTGTGGTGGGCTGAATAGTCCATTTCTCTACTGTACAATTCTATGACTCTGGGTGACTCTCAAGAAGGTATTTTTTATTTCAATCCCAACTATCCAACCCTTATCCTGAGATGCTTCTCCCTTGCTGCAGTCTTTCCAGCTTGTGGACACAACCTCTCAGAATACACCCATGATCACATTGAGATATCCAAGACCTCTCAGAACCATGGGTGTGTTACACCCAAGGTAATGTTACACCCACCGCATGCTGCTCTTTCATCAGTTTACCATACAATAAATTGCAGTAGTACTTCCATATACAAATCTCAGACTTCAGTGTTACACCCATCTTACAAAGAGTCATAGTCATGCAGTGTGGAAACTGGTCATTTGGCCCACCATGTGCATGCCAACCATTGGGCGTATTAATCATGAAGCCATCTATGCCAAGCAATTCAAGTGTTCATCTTGACACCTCTTAAATGTTGTCAGCAACTCTGCTTCCACCACTCTCTCAGGCAGTGCTCACCACTCTCTGGGTAAAAAGGTTTCCCCTCAGATTCCCTCCAAATCTCTCACCCCTTACCCTAAATGATGTTCCTTTTATTTCAGTGCTTCACCCAGTGCATATTCCTCTGACTCCAACGTAACACCTAATGTGTAATCCCTTTGTCTAGAAATAATTCCAGACATAGTGTTGCATCGTGGAAAATTGTATTAACATCATGCTAAGCAACTTTGTACACATTCCCAGGGAAGTGTAGGACTGTTGTTACAATGAAATGTCAGTGTAGTATGAGATGACCTTGTTTCTTTACACTGCTTTTGAAACATCCACCTAAATGACATCAACAGTAGTGCCATACATCATACAGTGCAGTTCGGCCGACCAAGTCAGTGCTGGCCTCTACACTAATCCCAGTTTGTTCCCTTTCATCATCCAACCTCAGACACCACCACACACCAGGAATGACCCATACTGGTGAATCAACCCAACGACCTGTACATCCCTAGCAAGTGGTAGGAAACCAGCACATCTAGAGGAAATCCTTGCAACCACTGGGAGAATAAGAACACTCTTGCAGGTCTGGACCCAGTTTGCCACATCAGCTCCACTTGAATTAGTTGTTTAGTTTAGTTCAGAGATACAGCGCGGAAACAGGCCCTTCAGCCCACTTCCACACTGACCAGCGATCCCCACACACTAGCACTACCCTACACACCAGAGATAATTTACAATTTTTTTACTGAAGCCAAATTAACCCACAAGCCTACGTGTTTGGAGTGGAGGAGGAAACTGGAGCAACCGGGAAAAACACACGGAGGTCACGGGGATAACGTATAAACTCCATCCGCAGTCAGGATCAAACCCGGGTCTCTGGTGCTGTAAGGCAGCAACTCTACCGGTGTGTCACCGTGCATATTGGGAAGAGGCTGTCTGGAAGAAATGCCATTGGTTTGGAGGAACAGTCATTATGTTAAGGTGGGCAAGGCTGCAATATTACAGAAAATACTTGGGAGACAATAAGTTCTCAAAGATGTCCAAAAAAAAATATTGAGGACAACTTTTGATGTTATTGTCCCCAATCTGAAATCAAAAATACAATACAATAGTTATAATTAAAGTATATCATGATAAACTAAGCAGTTTCTAACTGGGAGATGAAGTCTTTATTTGTGACATCAGTTTTGGACCAAAATGGATTAGTGCTGGAGAGTACAGACCATTGTCATATCGGGTAATTCTGGGAAATAGACAGAACATCCATCAACCAAATAGATGCCTGGCTCAATGGATTACCACAGGTACCAAAACATAATTGGGTTTTGAAGTGACTTTGGATAATTCTACACCATCTGGAAGAATTGCTGAGGATGGCATCTCCTGCAGTGAACAGAACGGAGAAGTAATCTGTTTCATGGAGGTCAGACACTTTACCAGAGAGTGGAGATCACCAAACAGAAATGTCACTGTGAGAAAGACATTGCAAACCTTGTCCATGGTGCCATTATTAATATAACAGATTACCATTGATAAAACAGATTACTATTTGTTAGAGAAGGAACAGCAGATACTGGAAAAATCGAAAGTAGACAAAAAATGCTGGAGAAACTCAGCGGGTGAGGCAGCATCTATGGAGAGAAGGAATAAGTGACGTTTCAGGTCTGAAGAAAGGTCTCGGCCCGAAACTTCACCTATTGCTCCAACTTGCAAAGCAGTTCATATATTAAAGCCTTATATATTTTGGGAACTATTTGAGAGGCCAAAGAGGAAATGCACCAGGTCGTTTACTGATTGTTTTAAGTTATGTCTGTTAAAATAAACGCTGCAATCCAGGTGTGTTTGACATGTATAATGCAAAAAGAGTGACTCTGATCCAGTTACATAGTGAATATAATATAATTGAAAACAATCTCAAAGTCAAAGTCAAAAGTCAAAAGAGTTTATTGTCGTGTCCCTGACAGGACAATGAAATTCTTTCTTTGCATAGCACAACAGAACATAGTAGGCATTGACTACAGTTATATACGTAAATACACACATTAATTAATAAATTAATAAAGTGCAAATAACAGATGGAGGGGTATTAATGTTCAGAGTTTTGTCCGAGCCAGGTTTAATAGCCTGATGGCTGTGGGGAAGTAGCTATTCCTGAACTGGGTTGTTGCAGTTCTCAGGCTCCTGTACCTTCTACCCGAAGGTAGCAGGGAGATGAGTGTGTGGCCAGGGTGGTGTGGGTCCTTGATGATGCTGTCAGCCTTTTTGAGGCAGCGACTGTGGTAGATCCCCCCGATGGAAGGAAGGTCAGAGCCGATGATGGACTGGGCAGTGTTTACTACTTTTTGTTGTCTTTTCCTCTCCAGGGCACTCAAATTGCCGAACCAAGCCACGATGCAACCGGTCAGCAAGCTCTCTACTGTGCACCTGTAGAAGTTAGAGAGGGTCCTCCTTGACAGACCGACTCTCCATAATCTTCTCAGGAAGTAGAGGCACTGATGAGCTTTCTTAATAATTGCATCTGTGTTCCCGGAACAGGAAAGATCTTCACAGATGTGCACGCCCAGGAATTTGAAGCTCTTGACCCTTTCAACCATCGACCCCTTGATATAAACAGGACTGTGGGTCCCCATCCTACTCCTTCCAAAGTCCACAATCAGTTCCTTGGTTTTGCTGGTGTTGAGGGCCAGGTTATTGTGCTGGCACCATATGGACAGTCGCTCGATCTCTCTTCTGTACTCCGACTCATCCCCATCAGTGATACGTCCCACAATAGTGGTGTCATCAGCGAACTTGATGATGGAGTTCGCACTGTGACCGGCTACGCAGTCATGAGTATAGAGTGAGTACAGCAGGGGGCTGAGCACGCAGCCTTGAGGTGCTCCCGTGCTGATTGTTATTGAGTCTGACACATTTCCACCAATACGAACAGACTGTGGTCTGTGAATGAGTAAGTCGAGGATCCAATTGCAGAGGGATGCGCAGAGACCCAGTTCTGCGAGTTTGGTAACCAGCTTGGAGGGGATGATTGTGTTAAATGCCGAGCTGTAGTCAATGAATAACAGCCTGACATATGAGTTTTTGTTGTCCAAGTGGTCCAGAGCGGAGTGAGGGCCAGCGAGATCGCGTCCACCGTTGATCTGTTGTGGCGGTAAGCGAACTGCAGTGGGTCCAGGTTTTTGTCGAGGTAGGAGTTGATTTGCGCCATGATCAACCTCTCGAAGCACTTCATCACCACAGGCGTTAGTGCCACAGGTCGCTAGTCATTGAGGCACGTCACCTTGCTCTTCTTGGGCACCGGTATTATTGATGCCCTTTTGACACTTCAGACCTCAGAAGTGACAGGTTGAAAATTTCCGTAAAAACTCCAGCCAGTTGGTCCGCACAGGTTTTTAGAACACGACCAGGTATGCCATCAGGTCCAGACGCTTTTCGAGGGTTCACCTCCTCTAAGTGTAAATGCATGATCCAGAATAATTTGTTTGTTCAAAGAGTCTACATCTGAAATAAACCAACCTTTACTTTTTGGAGATGTTTATTTTTATTTTTAGTTCTTTTCATTTTTGTCTTCCCTTATCACAATTTATATAATTATTTGAATTTAATTTAAAAAGCAGAGTAGAAATTATTGTCACTTTACTGTAAATAGATTAGATATTATTACGCAGACTTCCATTTTGCATAGTTGCAGCAAGTGGTATAGACTTTGCCAATGTCTCCTTATTACTTTGCTACACATTCTCCAATCAAAAGATATTTGGGTGCTAGAATTTCTGAATGGCATCACCTGTGGGTTCTCCTCCCATTCGCCTGCCACCCTGACTTAGAATTATACTTCAACTCATCATGGCTGGGTCTAAACCTACAAACTTGTTCTTCATCCACACTGGGTGCGCATTCACCAGAAGGAAGCCAGCTGTTCAAGAAAATGGCTAACCATCACTTTCTCAAGTGCAGTTAAGGATATACGCAACTAACACTGGCCTTGGCGACAATGTCAAGATCCCTTAAATAAATAAAAACATATTAGATTACTCTTCCATCATCATTCTTCCGACCCAGAGCTCGAGGATCTCAGCTCCAGGGAGAGGATGAGCAGGCTGGGACTTTATTCCTTGGATTGTAGTTAAATCTGTTTCAGAGCAATGTGAGGCCTTGAAAGAGATAACGATATGGTACAAACCACATATATTTCCCATTAAGGAGAAACTCCTACATCTGGGCTCCTATCATTGTCAATGGCCATACAAGGCAGAATAAGAACAAAAAATAGTTTATGACAAATCCTTCACACTTTATTTGATTCGACTGTTATACTTAATGTCTTGAATGTTACTTATGGTGTACGTTCAGCTACCTTCTGTATTCAAAACATCTTAAGTTCCTATAATAAAGTGTTATATTGAGTGCTAACATCATGTGTTACAACAATTGTGCATTCCACTGTCTCCACTATTTTACTTTATTAGAACAATCCCCTAGAAGAGTGGCCAACTATACCTACGTTAATGAGATGAGGTAACTGTACTGACAGCTGTGGTCGACACAATTCACGGAGCACTAATGTTGAAATTGAGCAAAAATGTAATAAATGCAGGGGACTGCAGATGCTGGTTTACAAAGAAAGGCAAAGTGCTGGAGTAACCCAGCAGGCAGACGGCATCTTTAGGGATCATGGAAAGGTGGCATTTCGGTCCCTTGGGACATAGGGTCCCTTCTTCAGACTGATTGTATTAGGGGGGAGAAAGCTGGAAGGGTGATGGGGACAGGGCAAAGCCTGGCAAGTGATGGCAGGATAAAAATACAGGGGCTTTATTGGCAGATGGGTGGACAAAGGCCAGAGAGGAAGTGGACAAAAGGCTGTGAGATATATCTAGTTCTAGTGTTCCACCAAGTGCCTGTTACTTTCTCTCCAGTGTAACACATGCCATCCATCCCTCATGACCCTGTGTGTGGTATTACATTCAACAACATTCCTTGGTGGGACGTGGTTCAAATTATTGCCAAAGTCATAAACTTATCCACATTTTATCCAGTTAGGGTCTCATTAATATCCTCAATCCTTCTATCAATGTATCTGAATTTAACTTACAATGTTGCAATTTCTTTCACATTTAGGTTAATAATGGCCCTGTCCCACTTGGCGATTTTTTTAGGAAACTGTAATTTTTTAGGCGACTGTCATAGTCTTAGCAGGTCGCCAAGAAACCGGTGACAACCTACGGCATCCTGGCGACAACTTACGACAGCACCTTCGTCGGGAGAAGTTAAGCTAGGCTCATTAGCATCAAACGCACTGTCGCCGAAAATTTTTCGACATGTTGAAAATTTTGCAGTGACCAGAAAGACGCTACGACTTTTTGCACGACTGAGGAGACTACTCCCGGCGACCACAGGCAAACATGTGGCGACAAACTAGTCGCCTGTAGTTACCTAAAAAATCGCCTAAGTGGGACAGGCCCATAACTTGTTTTAGTATAAACACAGTCATCTCTATTTTCAATCAAATTAAAATGTTTCCTTGGATACCAGTTTGTGAAATGCCAGTCTACAAACCCATCCTGTGCAGGGGAAATTATGCCGTCATATAATAATATAAATTTATTTTACCATTTGTCCTCTCCAGCCCGACATATGTACAGCCTACATATACGAGCGAGCCGGGATGGCTGTGCGGGCTGCTCAGAGCTGCAGGCATCTTCTGCCATGTGGAAACTTGGTTTGTGACTGTATGAAAAACTTGTGAACTGTTCGGTTTACAAACTGTTCCCAGGAACAGAAGCGTGAGGTAACCTGGGAGCGGCCTGTAATGTGATATAACAAATGTAAGCTGAACAGTTTTATTTGCCTTTTAATTAATAGATGTTTTTAAATTGTTTGGTAGCCCGGCAGCGCACTGGTGCCTGCTCTGTGAATATACTGTGCCATGTGGGAGAATGTTAGTTTATTTAGAGATACAGCATGGAAACAGGCCTTTTGACCCACCGAGACCATGCTGACCATCTATCACCCATTCACACTAGTTCTATGTTATCTCATGTTCTCATCCTCTCCCTATACATTAGGGGCAATTTTACAGATGCTGATTAACCTTCAAACCCGCGTGTCTTTGGGATGTGGGAGGAAACCAGAGCATCCAGAGGAAACCCACACAGTCACATGCAGAATGTGCAAACTCCACACAGAGAGCACCCAAGGTCAGGCTCGAACCTGGGTCTCTGTGGCAGGAACTTCACCCACTGTTCCATTGTGCCACCTTGAAAACTGCTGGTGCAGGAAGAGGCACCAACTTGGGCATTCAGCATTATAGCTCTAGGCTTCAGTTACTACAATACTTGGGGGGCGGAGGGTGGAGGTTTTATGGAGAGCACCCACAGCTAAAGGGATCTCCAGCAAGATGAAAGCTCATCTTGGATATTCTTGGTGAATTGGCAACCTCCCAATTTCTATCCAACATAACTACCTGTTGCCAGGAAGTACAACAGATTTGAAATTGAATTGCACCTAAAGATATATGAGCAGATGTTTAAAAGCTTAATTAATGAGACACTCCAGTGCAGCCATTGTCTTCATCACTCCTTGGTCTACCATAATGGGCCACATACATCCAACTAATACACGGTGGAAACCTCATGGGAAATCTGATCTCGCATTCTCAATCACTGCGGATGCCTTTCTGCCTACCATTAGTATTAAGATCATAAGGTCATAAGTGATAGCAGAATTAGGCCATTCGGCCTATCAAGTCTACTCCGCCATTCAATCATGGCAGATCTATCTCTACCTCCTAACCCCATTCTCCTGTCTTTTCCCCATAACTCCTGACACCGTACTAATCAAGAATATATCTACCTCTGCCTTAAACAAATATTCATTGACTTGGGCTCCAGAGCCTTCTGTGGCAAAGAATTCCATTGATTCATCATTCTCTGACTAAATAATTCCTCCTCATCTCCTTTCTAAAGGAACATATTTTAATTCTGAGGCTATGACCTCTAGTCCTAGACTAGTGGAAACATCCGCTCCACATCCACTCTATATCCAGGCCTTTCACAAGCACTAGAACAAGGTAGCCAGGTGACCAAACATATCATTAGCTGGTTTTGCTCCAAGTCAGAAATTATCCTGATTTCAATTCTCCATCATCACTGGATCTAAATCCTACAGCACCTATCAACAGAACACAAGCAACCTTAACAGAAGTCATGGAGTCATAGAACACAGAAGCAGCTCTACCAGCCCTTTATGTTTGCTCCAACCATCAGTTTTTCACTGATCCAACTTTACTCTCTCCATATTCCTATCAACTCTTCCCAGGTTCTACCACTCACCTACACACCAGAGACAATTTACCTTGGCAAATTTACCAACCAACCTGCAAATGTTTGGATAGTGGGAGGAAATAGGATCACACAGTCACATGGAGGAAGTGCAAACTACATTCAGAAAGCTTGCAAGGTCAGGATTGAACCCACATCTCTGCGACAATGAGGCAGCAGCTCTAATAGCTGCGTCACCATGCTGCCCCTGTGCTTTCCACTGACACTTGACTTTACCAGCAGAGGAGCTGCAGGTATGTCACTTAGAAAATAATAAGATCTGAACCATGAACAGAGTAGGACTAATTAACTGAAGGCCTCTGTCACATCCTATTCCAATGAATACATTTATACTTTCACTTAAACATTTGGTCGATATCTGCTCCCTGTTCCAGGTGGGACCTGTTCATCGTGGACAGATTACACCTCATGGATGAGAATGGAATCCCTCATCGTGGGAGGAGATTCTGCAGAGGCAGAGACAATGAGACTGCTTGCAAGAGGCAGAGTGGGAGGTGTAGTCACGGTAATCGTGGGAATCGGTGGTTTGTGGTAGACATCAGTCCATTGTGATGGAGACCGAGATCCTGAAAGGGGAAAGAGGTGTTAGAGATAGTCCAGGTGAATTCGCCATTTGTGATGTCACATTCTCAACTCTGGCTGTTCTTCCTCAGGGAATCACCATCCTTGGCAGAATCCAACATGGAAAATCTGTCTTCGAATGAGATAGATTAATGGATTCTTGCACTGTGCTCCTGCTCTCAACTCTACCTGGCGATTGTGTATTCCTGCTCTGCCTGCATATTCCAATGAGACTACCTGTGTACAACATGTAACAGTCTTGACTTCATGTATATGCCCTCTACGTCAAAACAGCTCCAGCTCTGTGATCCCAGACTTCAAGCTGCTGCAACTGTGGACCCGTCCTGCGCAGGTGGACGTCTATTCCCAGCTGTCCTGAAGATTGTGGCATCAAACTGAACTCTTACAAATGGTAGTAAGACAGTAAAACTGCTGGATCATCGATCAAAATACAGGACTATTGAAGAGTTCAGATCCCACTAAGGCAGATGGGGAATTTAACTACCAAAAGTTAAAAATTTAAAATCTGGAATTTGAAATACAAGTCAATGAAAAAGACAGTCTCAGTAAGAGTCTCAGTAAGAGTAACCACTGTTGATAATAAAGCATTTGGTTTGTTTTTTAGTGAATGCCCTTAAATAAATAAAGCTGCCATCCTTACAAAATATGCCCTAGATGTGACTTCAGACCACCATCAATCGCATTTCACAATGGACAATAAATGCTCGCATTGTTGGTGATGTCCACATCTGCTGACTGGATAAATAAATAAAAGGTAAGTCCCAGACTATGCCCAGCAAACATTCTTTTGCAATTTACCCACTTTCAGCAAGATTTCACCAGAACATACATCTTCTCCTTAATTCTGTATGACTTTATGGCCTTTGCCGAGATCCCGATATCAATATCCTGAATTTGGAAACTGGCCTGGACCAACCCATACAAACACCATGGCTACAAGGTCAGAGGGGGGGGGGTACCCCATGGCACAGCTCAGCTCCTGAAAGCCTGGGATTGTACCACCATCTTGGCACTGGTCAGCAGGATTGGGGCATGTCAAAGAAGATTCACAAGGATGTTGCCAGGACTAAAGGTGTATAAAATCATGAGGGACATAGATAAGATATATGTAATGTTTTTTTTCTCATGTAAGGGGAATCAAAAACTAAAGAGGCTAGGTTTAAGGTAAGAAGGGAAAGTTTTAAAAGGGACCTAATGGGCAACTTTAGTAGGTGATATATACATGGTACAAGCTGCTAGAGAATGTGGCTGTGGCAGGTATATTAATAACATTTAAAAAGCATTTGGACAGATTTGTGGATAGGAAAGGTTTAGAGGAATGTAGGCCTAACATTGGCTAATGGGCCTGTACCACTTGGGCGACATTTTAGGCGACAGCCTGAAAAGTGGTTGTCGCGTCGTCGTCGGGTCGTGACACGTGGTGACGCATGGAGTGACGTGCGGTGACGCACGGGTGACGCGCAATGTCTCCCTGCCGCTCCAGGGTTTTGGAATGTTCAAAATCCTGGGGCAACTCTGAGTGTCTCATTATGTTGTGCGCCCTGTCACACGCTGGCGTATGCAGCCCTGCAGGTAACGCCCGATTAAGTCAGGGTTAGGGTTAGGGTCCACAGATGGGCTGTAAAATATTATTCCTTCAATGCATGGTTTTTAAACATTAATATATTTATTATATTAAAATTAAATCAATAAAATCAATTGTGCAAATGAAAAGATGTCTGAGTCATTCAGCTTTATTTATAGATGTATTGGTCTGCTTCCGGATCCAATCACCATCTCCATAACTTTTCACAGGGATGGATTCAGTGAGTGTAAACTGAACTCCCCTCTTCCCTCCACCCCCCTCTTCCCCCCTCCCGCCCCCATCCCTCCTTCTCTATGAGCGGGGAGAAGGGAGGAAGAGGGGGGAAGGGAGGAAGGGGGGAGAGGATAGGGGAGAAGGGAGGGGGGGAGTGGAGGGGAGAGAGGAGTTCACTGTGGGCCCTAACCCTAACCGGGCAACACCCACAGGACAGCATACGACATGATGAGACACCCAGATGTCACCCCTGGATTTTGAACATTCCAAAACCCTGGGGCGACAGGGAGACACCGCGCGTCTCTATGTGCGTTGCCACGCGTCACGCCCCGACCACGAAGCGACAACCTCTTTCCAGGCTGTCGCCGAAAATGTCGCCAAATGTCGCACAAACCCCTAACCGGGCGTCACCCGCAGGGCAGCATACGTCAGCGTGCACGTCATGCAACTTGACGGTTTTACGGGCTCCGCAGTCGCCGAAAAAAATCGCAAAGTGGGACAGGCATCTTGGTCGGGTGGTCAAGTGGGCGGAAGGGCCTGTTTCCGTGATATGTGACTCTGTAACTCTGTAACCGGGTGGGCGCCGCGCTCCCTCGGGACGCCCAGGGAGGGGGGCGACCGGGCGGGAGAGTTTATTTTGCAGGCAACGGGACGCCGTAAAACCAAGTTACCCGGAACCCCGACTGCAACCTGAGAGACTGAGGAAGGAACTGCAGATGCGGCTTTAAACCGAGGATGGACACAGCACGCTGGAGTAACTCAGCGGGACGGGCGGCATCTCTGGGGCGAACACGCTTCAGCTCTCGGGCCGAGACTGAGAGTCAGGGAAGAGGGAAACGAGAGACCCTGTCTACATTTCTTATTTGCTCATTGCAAACCAGCTTAAGTAAAAAAAAAGTCTCCAATATTTCGTTTGCAAAGCGGAGGGGCCGGTGTTGGTAACCTCTGCAGCAAATGCTGTCCCGGGATCTCCATGGGAATGCCCGCCCGCCGCCGCCGGGGATCCCCCTCCTCCCTCCCCCTCCTCCCTCTCCCTCCCCCGGGCAGTGACGGGATGCAGCGGCCGGAGAAGCTCTCATCTCATCTCTCATCTCGCCTCCTCCTGCGCCTCCAATGTATATCCATTCCTTTCACAGCGGAGGGGTCCAGGGAGCACCGAACGTCACGATCGACGCTGCTGATGGGAATTTGTTATAAAGCCGCTCCTTCGCCCCTTCACTCGTGCAAACAATAGAGAAAGAGCAGTTGCAAGTCGCATTGTGTCCAGAGAAAGCCATTTGTCACATCTGCGTGTCATTCTCTCAAACAAACCATTATTTTGCTTTAATGCAACCAGTTCAGAAAAAAGTGCGTCAAAGTAATTGACGCCAGTGCAATAAATCCATTTGCAAGAGATGTGCCCGAAATGCTTCAAGTTGGAGAGCGAAGATTTACAGGAACAATTGTCCATTTCCCTGCAGTCAGATTCTGAAAAGGAAGGAATCCTATCTACAGTCGGATTGCACTAATATTTCACATACCGTTGCGGGGCTCATAGTGCTTGCTGGATTGCAGTAATGCAAGTTTTAAACCATTCTGTATAAAACTGTTATCATTACCTGCACGAGTATTAACTGGGGTAACATTTAACAGCTCAGTGTCGATGAATACCCTGTTACGACAGCAGAAGCTCGTCACATTCTCTGTTCCTTGTACAAGATACTTGCGTCAACGTGCAGGAAGGAACTGCAGGTGCTGGTTTACATCGAAGATAGAGACAAAATGCTGGAGCAACTCAGCGGGACAGGTTGCATCTCCGAGACGCTGCCTGTGCCGCCGAGTGACTCCAGCATTGTGTGTCAGATTTGCGCCACAAGGAATCGCCCGGGTTTGAGAGCTTTAAAACAGCTCGTTTCCAGTTTTGTACATGTACAGGCTCACCTGCACATTCTCCAGGGTACTCACTTGTGGCCAATTAAATGCCACCTTCCCAGCGGTGTTCATGACCCATAAAATTAATTTAGAATACACCACATGAAAGGGACCCGAAGCGTCACCCATTCCTTCGCTCCATAGATGCTGCCTCACCCGCTGAGTTTCTCCAGCATTTTTATCTACCTTCGATTATTCCAGCATCTGCAGTTCTTTCTTAAACATGAAAGGGAACACTTCGTTTAGACAATCTTGTGTAGGTCTTATGTAGGTACAGAACCCAGTGAGTAAAAAGGAGCAGTCTGTTTTTTGTATGGCTTGTGTGTGATCTTAAAATAAGCCCCAGGTGAAGTAACGCTTTGCTGATGTGTGCATGTGTGAGTGATCACCAGCTCCTACATATCTTCAATAAAGATAATGTAAAAGACCTTGTGTTGTGCACTCATATATGTCTCGGTGTCACTGCACGCATTAAAGATACATGTGAAGTAAGTGAGAATTATTGGGATTCAACACAATACAATGATAAAGATGTAAAAGGTATGAGGGGCTGTAAAACCAATTGTTAAAAGTGCAACTTCAAATGTATCATCAAATACACCAGCTCATCTGTAAGATTTGGACATTGAGAGTTTGGCATCCCAGTGCTTGAGATTAGCAAACATTTAGTTGACAACTGAAATGAAATAGAACACCTGTGAAGATCTTTCCTGGTCCGAGAACACAGATGCAATTATTAAGAAAGCACATCAGTGCCTCTACTTCCTGAGAATATTACGGAGAGTCGGTCTGTCAAGGAGGACTCTCTCTAACTTCTACAGGTGCACAGTAGAGAGCTTGCTGACCGGTTGCATCGTGGCTTGGTTCGGCAACTTGAGTGCCCTGGAGAGGAAAAGACAACAAAAAGTAGTAAACACTGCCCAGTCCATCATCGGCTCTGACCTTCCTTCCATCGAGGGGATCTACCACAGTCGCTGCCTCAAACAGGCTGGCAGCATCATCAAGGACCCACACCACCCTGGCCACACACTCATCTCCCTGCTACCTTCGGGTAGAAGGTACAGGAGCCTGAGAACTGCAACGACCAGGTTCAGGAATAGCTACTTCCCTACAGCCATCAGGCTATTAAACCTGGCTCGGACAAAACTCTGAACATTAATACCCCTCCATCTGTTATTTGCACTTTATTAATTTATTAATTAATGTGTGTATTTAAGTATATAATTGTAGTCAATGCCTACTATGTTCTGTTGTGCTATGCAAAGAAAGAATGTCATTGTCCTGTCAGGGACACATGACAATAAACTCTTTTGACTTTGACTTTGACACCATAGAATTTCAAAGAGAATGAATTAACACTACTATTGGAAATTGTCATTACCGAAAAGAAGGACCTTATCAAACAAACACAGAATATACTACTACAATATAGAATGGTAGTTTTAGCAAATCTAATGTAGAACATCGTTTTAACCAATATATTCAGTTGAGATATATTGTATTTAATTGGTTTTGATTTTAGTTCATACTCACACCCCAGAGCATGAAGGAAACAGGAATGGTTCAGAATAAAGACTCAGCTTCTCAAAATGTCTGGGAGTTTCTAATAATTAATTTCCAAGGTGTGGCTGAAAGCACACCTGGGAGAAAAACTATGTGGTCTCAACAATTTCTTTCTTTCAACATTTTTGGTCTTAATTTATAGCTGGGGACGGGGTAAAAGGATGTTTCAGAGTCTCAACCCAAAATATCACCCATTCTTTCTCACCGGTCACTCCAGATTTTGTGTCTATCTTTGGTGTAAAGCAGCATCTGCAGTTCCGTCCTACACAAAAAAGGATGTTTGGTTGAGAGTTAGACATCATCCAGCCAGGGAGTGAAGTTCGTCCTAGATTCAGTGCATTCTTATGCCTACAACTTTTTTATCCTTTTTGCTATTTCAACCCAGAGCATTACCCTTTACCAGAATAATCTCTGGATACTTTGCTTCATGATAACTGCAAGACTCTTTAACTCAGTGCCTGCTTGTTGTGGTTCCTTGCTCCCTCACCAAGAGATTTCTGTTCATTTGTACTGAACTGGGCATGCAGGCTGTTCACTCGCATTCCCTAATATGTTCAGGAATTGATTGCATTGCCTTTCAGATTGTTTCATCTGTAGAAATTAAGATCTATTATTTCATTATCAATATTTAGTCAACATCTTATAGCTTATCCACTTACTCTTTCTTCCTAAAGTGTAAACATGCAATTCAAATACACTGCCTTTTAAATCTGTTTATATCAGCACCTGACATGGCTTCCAATTAAATGTCATATAATATATGATGCAAGTATGCATGACCTACATGTCCACATCGTTTAACAAAGTGTGTAGATGCATGTACCATCAGGATCTCATTTGTTTAGTTAATACTAATTAATATGTTTACCAATTAAGTTATGCTATAGCTGCAGTTATGATTCCAGATGATCTAAAAATTAATAAGGAAATATTAATAGAGGCTACACTTAAAAAGCCAGATTGGATGCATTGTAGGTTGTTGATGGAAACAAGTGAGGACAATGCAGAGTTCTTGGCCACAATCCTCCACATATTCAGGAGTAACAGCTGGGGCCTGGACTATTACCAATGCTACACTCTTGTTTGAAAATGGATGTAGGGATAAACCCAATAACTATAGACTGGTCAGTTTCGCTTTAGTGGTTCTAGATTGGAATAATTAGCTATAGAATTAATAGTCAAGTGGGAAATGAGGACTAATAAGAGAAAAACAAAAAAGAGGCATGACGTGCTGGAATAACTCAGTGGGCCAGGCAGTACCTCTGGGGGAGAGGCCTAGACGATGTTTTGTATTGGAACCCTTCTTCGGACCAATTTTAGTATGGGGAGAAAGCTGGAAGAGAGGTGGGGTAGGACAAAGAAAGACAAGAAATAGGTGGATACTGATGAGAAGAGTTGGATTGGCAGGTGGTTGGACAAAGGAAAGAGATGAAAAGACAAAATATTGTAAGATATGGAGATGAGAGAATTGGCATGAAACATGAAGCCAGAGGAAGAGATATAGGTGGAAGGGGAAGGGGAAAGGGGGGCAAGTTTGTGGGAGAAATGACTGCACATCCAGGTGAGGCATAGGAAAGGGAGGGGGAAAATTGAGGGGGGGGGGGGGTTGTTGGTTAGTAACTTAAAATTGGATATTTCCAGTTTCATACCGTTGGATTGTAAGCTACCAAAGTGGAGTATGAGGTTCTGTTCCTCTAGTTTGCTTTCTGGCTACACAGTCATGAGTATAGAGTGAGTAGGGCAGGGGGCTGAGCATGCAGCCTTGAGGTGCTCCCGTACTGATTGTTACTGAGGATGAAGTATTTCTGCCAATTCGAACAGACTGTGATCTTCGGATGAGGAAGTCGAGGATCCAATTGCAGAGGGATGTGCAGGGACCCAGTTCCGTGAGTTTCGTAACCAGCTTTTTTTTAATTTTAAATCAAAAACATTTATTCCAACATTAAAATAGTATTTACAACACAATAAAACAAAAAAGTACCCACCACCAAAATACAAGACAAAACAAATATACCAAGTAAACAGCTATATTACAATCCTTGTCCAGGATACACTCAAGCCCCTCACTGCCCAATGGTCCCGGAAGTCCCCCATGGTCCCCGTGGACAGCGCGTAGTCCCTCTCCAGTACCACCCGGGCGCGGACATAACCCCAGAAAGGGGGCGGGCAGCTGGCTCGGGCAGATCCCTCTTCCGCCAGGCGCCGTGACTCGCGGATGGCCAACTTGGCCAGACCCAGGAGCAACCCCACCAGGACACCTTAAGCCCTACCCTCTCCCCGATGCACAGGGAGTCCAAAGATGAGGATGGTGGGTGAAAAAAGCAGCCAGAAGGCAAGGAGCAGCCCCTTTAGGTATTGGAACAGTGGCTGCAGCCTCACGCACACCATGTACACGTGGTACACAGACTCTTCCAGCCCGCGACAGTGGCAGGCGGCTGGCGCGTCTGTGAACCGCGTCGTAACCAGCTTGGAGGGGATGACAGTATTGAACGCCGTGCTGAAGGCTATAAACAACAACAACCTGACAGAAGTGTTTTTATTGTCCATATGGTCCAATGCGGAGTGGAGAGCAAGTGAGATTGCATCCTCTGTTGACCTGTCGTGACAGTAGGCGAACAGCAGTGGGTCGAGGTTCTTGTCGAGGTAGGAGTTTATGTGCACTATAACCAACCACTCAAAGCACTTCATCACCACAGATGTTAGTACCACTGCTCGATAGTCATTGAGGCACGTCACCTTACTCTTCTTGGGCACCGGTATTATCGATGCCCTCTTAAAGCAGGTGGGAACCTCAGACCTCAGAAGTGAGAGGTTGAAAATGTCCGCAAAAACTCCAGCCAGTTGGGCTGCACAGGTTTTTAAGAATACGACCGGGTATACCATCAGGTCCAGGCGCTTTCCGCGGGTTCACCCCCCTGAAGGATCATCTGACATCGGCCTCTGTGACTGTGCCTGTAATATCATCAGGGCAAATGGGGGCTCGGGAAGGCACATCAGTGTTCTCCCTATCAAAGCATGCGTAGAATGCATTGAGCTCGTCAGGGAATGATGCTTCGCTGTCGTTTGAGCTGCCTCCTGATTTCGTCTTGTAGGAGGTCATGGCATTCAAGCCATGCCACAGTTGCCGAACATCCGCCTCATCCTCCGGCTTCTCCGGAATATGTTTGGAAGATTGTGGCCAAGAACTCCGCAATTTCCTCACTTCTTTCCATCAACAGCCTACAATGCATCCAATCTGATTTTTTAAGTGCCGTTTCTTTTAATACTTCTTAATTAATTTTCAGATCATCTGGAATCATAACTGCACTGATAGCAATAAGTTAATTGACAACCATATTAATCATTCTGGCATTGGAGGAGGCCCAGGACAGAAAGGTCAGTATGGGAGTGGGAAGGAGAGTTAAAATGATTAATAACCAGGAGATGCCTTCATGGACCCAGAACAAATGTTCAATGAAGTGATCGCCTATTCTATATTTGGTCTTGCCGATGTACAGGGGGCCACATTGGGAGCACCAAATGCAGTAGATGAGGCTAGTGGAGGGGCATGTGAATCTCTGTCTCACCTGGAAGGACTGCTAGGGTCGCTGGATGAATGTGAAGGAGGAGATATATGGACAGGTGTTACATCTCCTGCGGTTGCAGGGAAAAGTACCCGTGGAGGGAGTAATTTGGATGTGAAGTGATGAGTGAACCAAGGAGTTGTGGAGTGAGTACTCTCTGCAGAAAAAGGGAAAGGGTGGGAATGGGAAGATGTCATTGGTGGTGGGATCACATTGGAGGTGGCAAAATATTGGAAAATTATGTGTTGGATACAGAGGCTGTTGGGATGCAAAGCAATAATCCGGGGAGTCTATCCTTATGTTTAAGAAGGAACTGCTGATGCTGGAAAATTGAAGGTAGACAAAAATGCTGGAGAAAATTAGCGGGTGAGGCAGCATCTATGCAGCAAAGGAAATGGGCGACGTTTCAGGTCGAAACCCTTCTTCAGACCCCTCTATCCTTATGTCTTTTTTGGTAAACCAGCAACTGCATTGAAACATAGAAAATAGCTGCATGAGTAGGCCATTTGGCCCTTCGAGCCAGCACTGTCATTCAATATGATCATGGCTGATCATCCAAAATCAGTGCCCCATTCTGCCTTTTTCCCGATATCCCTTAGCCCTAAGAGCTAAATCTAACTCTCTCTTGAAAACATTCAGTGAATTGGCCTCCACTGCCTTCCGTGGCAGAGAATTCCACAGATTCACAACACTATGGGTGAAAAAGGTTTTCCTCATCTCAGTCCTAAATGGCCTACCCCTTTTTCTTAAACCATGACCCCTGGTTCTGGACTCCCCCATTGGGAACATTTTTCCTACATCTACCCTGTTCAATCCTCGAAGAATTTGATGTTTCTATAAGATTCCCTCTCAGCCTTCTAAATTCCAGTGAATACAAATCCTGTCAACCCATTCTTTCATCATACGTCAGTCCTGTCATCCCGGGAATTAACCTGCTGAATCTACACTACACTCCCTCAATAGCAATAATGTCCTTCCTCAAATTGGGAGATCAAAATTGCATACAATACTCCAGGGGCGGTTTCACCTAGGGCCCTCCTTGCTCCTAAAGTCTTATCCTCTCGCAGTCCTTTCTTCACTGCCTGCTGTACCTGCATGCTTGCTTTCAGTGGCTGATGTACAAGGACACCCAGGTTTTGTTGCACCTCCCCTAATCTGACACCATTCAGATAATAATTTGCCTTCCTGTTCTTGCCACCAAAGTGGATAACCTCACATTTATCCACATTATACTGCATCTGCCATGCTTCTGCCCACTCACCCAACCTATCCAAGTCACCCTGCAGCCTCATAGTATCCTCCTCGCAGCTCACACTGCCACCCAGCTTTGTGTCATCCATAAAATTAGAGATGTTAAATTTAATTTCCTAGTCTAAATTGTTAATATATATTGTAAACAACTGGGGTCTCAGCACTGAGCCTTGCGGCACCCCACTAGTCACTGCCTGCCATTCTGAAAAGGCCTTGTTAATTCCTACTCTTTGCTTCCTGTCTGCCAACGTGTTCTCTATCCATGTCAATACCCTACCCCAAATACCATGTGCTCTAATTTTGCACACTAATCTCTTGTGTGGGACCTTGATTTCAAAGTTCAGATACACACATCCACTGGCTCTCCCTTATCCATTCTACTTGATACATCCTCAAAAATGTCCAAAAGATTTCCCCTTCATAAATCCATGCTGACTTTGACCAATCCCATCACTGCTTTCCAAATGCGCTGTTATAACATCTTTAATAATCGATTCCAGCATCTCCCCCACTGCTGATATAAGGCTAACTGGTCTATAATTCCCCGTTTTCACTCTCCCTCCTTTCTTAAAAAGTGAAGTTACATTGGCTACCCTCCAGTCCACAGGAACAGATCCAGAGTCGAGAGAACATTGAAAAATGATCACCGATGCATCCACAATTTCTAGGGCCACCTCCTTGAGTAGTCTGGGATGCAGACCATCCGGCCCTGGGGATTTATCTGCCTTCAGACCCAACAGTTTACCTAACATCATTTCCTGAACAACGTGGAATGCCTTCAGTTCCTCCCTCCCACTAGATCCTCGGTATTTCCGGGAGAATGTTTGTGTCTTCCTTAGTGAAGACTGAACCAAAGTACTCGTTTAACTGTTTTTGCCATTTCCTTGTTTTCCAACATAAATTCACCTCTCTGACTGAAAAGGACCTACATTTGTCTTCACCAATCTTTTCCTTTTTACACACCTATAGAAACTTTTAGTCAGTTTTTATATTTCCTGCAAGCTTTCTTTCATGCTCTTTTTCCCTCCTCTTTATTAATTAACCCCTTTATCCTCCTCGGTTGAGTTCTAAATTTCTCCCAGTCCTCTGGTTTGCAGCTTCTATCCTAGCCAATTCCCATCTCATACCTTTAATATCAATATTCAATATTCAAGTTCAGGACCCTAGTCTTTGAATTAACCGTGTCACTCTCCATTCTAATGCAGAATTCCACCATATTATGGCCATTGTTGCCCAAGGGGCTTTGCACAACAAGATCACTAACTAATCCTTCCTCATTATACAACTCCCAGTCTAGGATGGCCTGCCCACTAGTCGGTTCCTCTACATATTGGTTTAAAATCCCATCCCCTTTACATACCAGGAAATCCTCCTCCTCAGCGCTACTACTAATTTGGTTGGCCCAGCCTATATGTAGATTAAAGTCACCCATGATAACCGCTGTAACTTTGCATCCCTAATTTCCTGCATGATGCTTTCCCCAAACTCCCCACTGCTGTTTGATGGTCTGTATACCATTGCAACAAGCGCTTTGTGCCCATGGCGATTTCGCAGTTCTACCCATACCAGTTCTACAGCATCCAAGCTAATGTCTCTCCTTATTATTGCATTAATCTTCTTTTTAACCAGCAATGCCACCCCACCTCCACTTCCTTCCTGTAGTTCCTTCCTGAATATCAAGAGCAAGAATCAAGAGAGTTTTATTGGCATGTGTCCCAGATAGGACAATGAAATTCTTGCTTGCTGCTGCACAACAGAATATGTAAAGATAATACAAACGGAAGATAAAAGTTCAGTGTCCATAGACCATAGACCATATATACACAATAAATAATCAAATACCCTTACATGTTTAGCTCCCAGCCTTGATCACTCTGGGGCTATGTCTATATCTCCGTAATTCCAACTATAACATATTCCTTAGTAGTTAGTAGTTTAACTGCGCATTCAATTAATTCACCTTATTTCAAATGCTCCTCACATTAAAAGCACAAAGCTTTCAGGTTAGTTTTTCTTATCACCCTTCTACCTTTTGCAGTCCCTTGTGTCTCAGAGAAAACCAACTTAGACACAATAGTTTGTGTCAACTAAATTAATTACGTACTTTGAAGTGATGAAAAGGGTTGGTGAAGAAAACATGGTTAATGAGGTGCACAAGGGCTTCCAAAAGGCATGTAATACGGTGTCACAAAATAGGTTTCATCAAAATGGGAGGGTTCTGAAGAAAAGGAATTGGAGCAACGTAAATAAAGAAATGGCTGAGAAATAGGAAGCAATGAAAGTATGATTTTTGGACTGGATGGTGAAGTATGGTGAAGTTCTTTAGTATAAGTAATAAAACGCATAGGACAAATTTGTAGACCGTAGAAAAGTTGCAGGCATGATAAACCAAGAAGATAACATTGGAATTTAAGGAGGCATAAACGGGTTGGGCAAATGGGAGGATAAATGGCAAATGAAATTTTATGCTCAGAAATGATAAATGTTACATTTTGGTAAGATGAATTGATAAAAGAAGCACTAACTAGACGACACGATTCAAAAGTCGATAAAAGACCAGAAAGATCTATGGCGTCTGTGCATAGTTCCTTGAAAGTGGCCGAGCAGGTTGGGGAAACAGTATTTAAAATGCACATGTGAAAAAGTATACATCTTCTAGATGAGCTGGGACGCATCCTCAGTGATGTGACCTGGGGTCATCGGGTCTTTCGGGTCTCACAACATCAGACACCCTCGCCCAGGCGACCCAGCCGGGGTTGATCAGGCCCCGACTTGCGTCCCAGCAGCAACCGCCCACGGATCAGCCATCTTAGTAACTACTCTGCAGGGGTTGGGAGACTCTAGTGCGTGGAGGGACTGGGCTCTGTGGGGTGACTCCCGGCCGGGCTCTTCCTGCGTCTCACCAGGCTCAAGGCCTGTGCAATGCATCTCTTTCTCCTTCTCCGAGCATTTCATTCTCGCCTGATGGATGTTTAGGCCACGATGGTTCATCAGCCTTTCCGTAGCTTTGTTGGGTGTTTTTCCTCACGAAAGACACAGACTGGGGTGCTAACCCAGCCTTTCCCAGGTGCCGTCTTTCCGTGCCGTCAACTGTCTCTCCAGTGGTCTAAGGTTCAAAAATAGAAGCAAGGACCACAAAATCTCTTGCTTTTCTGAAGCACCGGTTCAATCATAATTGGGATAGTGTGATGATGAGCCACATTTTAAGGAGGATGTAAAGGTTTTAGAGGGGTTGCAGAAGAGAATTGTGAAAATGATTGCAGGGGTGAGGGATGTTAGTTACAGTATGTGGACATGGTGGAGAAGCTGGGGTTGCCCTTCCTGAAAGAGTGGATGTTGGAAGGGGTCAGATAGAATAGTATTTAGGGAGAAACTGTTCATAATGGTGATGGTGTCAAGAACTAAGACACATAGAATGGAAGTGATTAGCAAAGGTACCAGCTATGATGTGAAGGAAAGCTTTTTCATGCTGATCCATAAGCTAGGGTCCTGTCCAATTAACCTCCATCCCCACTGCAGACATTGGACCTCGATGGGCTGAATGGCCTCATTCTGTTTCTACGACTCGTGACATTATTGATGAAACAGATGCGCCACAAAGCTGAGAATAAATATCTGCACTCTGTATCTTCCTATTTGCTCTATCTATTGTCCTTGAATTTGGTTGGATTATATCTATCTATATTATAGACAATAGACAGTAGACAATAGGTGCAGGAGTAGGCCATTCGGCCCTTCGAGCCAGCACCGTCATGCAATGTGATCATGGCTGATCATCCCCAATCAGTACCCCGTTCCTGCCTTCACCCCATATCCCCTGACTCCGCTATTTTTAAGAGTACTATCTAGCTCTCTCTTGAAAGCATCCAGAGAACCTGCCTCCACCGCTCTCTGGGGAAGAGAATTCCGCAGACTCGCCACTCTCTGTGAGAAAAAGTGTTTCCTCATCGCTGTTCTAAATGGCTTGCTCCCTATTCTTAAACTGTGGCCCCTGGTTCTGGACTCCCCCAACATCGGGATCATGTTTCCTGCCTCTAGTGTGTCCAAGCCCGGAACAATCTTATATGTTTCAAATTATAAATGTTACAATATTATTATCTGAAGTAACTGGAAAGCATGCAAAACAGGTATTTTCACTGTACCTCGGTACACGTGGGAATAGGGCCTGGATACCCTACTGGGTGGTCATGAGGGCAGAATCCGTTATCGTATTCAGAAGGGAGCTGCACAGGAATGTGAAAGGAACGGGCTTTTTCAGGGGTGTGAGGGGTGGGTTGGGGGGCGTGGGTCCAGCCACATTACGCTTATACTAAGCAAATACGGATTCGATGGGTGGGATGCCCACTCCCTGTGGTGTAAATGATGTACTTCTTATTCTGAAAATCCCTTCTCATTCTTTCAAACTCCACACACATACGTCAGCTTTCCAGCATCTGCAGCGTTTTGCTCTTGTATGAAACATCCCGAGGCTCTATTTGCATAAGGGTAGCGGAGCCCTGACCCAATATTTATCCACCAGCGAAGTCACAGGAAAGCAATTAAAATCTAGCTATTACCACTCTGGCTGTTTGTATGAAAATTGGCCGATGTATTTCTTACCTTACAACTTTAAAGGACTTAATTGGTCGTAGAGCGTTTCTATTGGGTATCCTGGGCTAATGAAAGATTATTTGTTTAAAGTTAATTTCCTTACAAGCTATTTCGCTTGTTTTCCCGATCCTTCCATCACCTCGTAGTTTGCGATCTGTTCCCAGGCAGTTTAGCGATTCCTTGCTCTGCAGCGGAGTCTCAGCAAAGACTCCTTATTCGTGTCGGGAACAGGACTCGAACCCATGACCTGTGAGTTCCACCTACTGACCGAACAGACTTGACAAACATAGAAACATAGGTACAGGAGCAGGCCATTCGGCCCCTCGAGCCAGCACCGCCATTCAATATGATCATGGCTGATCATCTAAAATCAGTGCCCCGTTCCTGCCTTGTCCCTGTATCCCGTGATTCCTTTGACCCTCAGAGCGAAATCTAACTCTCTCTGTTGCTTCACATCCGAACTTTAAAAAGCAATCGCAAATAAACAAAACACCATAAAGGTCTGGTCATCTTGGGGTAATACATTTCCCGTTAAAAGCTCGTTAAACTATGGTTAATCAAAATAAGCACAATGAAACATGCTTTTGATTTCTGTGTTCCGTGTTTTACAAGATCGTGTTCATCTTTGAAATCTCTGGTAAGGAAGCTATCAACACGTTCTGGGCTCGCTCTCTCTCACTCTCACTCTCTCCCTTTCTTGCCATGCCAATATATCTGAACTTCCTCCAAACCCCGAACATTGCTCATCCAATTAAAGATGAAATTTGGCCAGGTCGGGAACAACTGGGGTCAGGCCGGGTTTGCAAATCGCTATATGAATCACACGCACATTGTGCAATGGAATTGGGAATATATAAAGGACCGGCACAACGTGAGCGGAGTAAGGAGCCGGGCGAGCAGCCAGTACACAGGTAAGCCGACTCTCACACAGGGAGGGGGAAGAAACTCTTGCTTCCAGCGGGGTTTTCCACACTTTCCTTTTCAGGAAGGGGCGTGAGCAGCACAGACGGATTTTTAGCCGTTGCTGTCATAAACTGCTTTATTCAACAAGCACTTGATTTGGGGCCGGAACTTTAACCTAACATGTAAAAGGGTTCTCGTACCATTGGTAGATGTCTGAGCGTCTCTCCGGCCAGCACCAGTGTTGAGAACTTTAAAAACTAATCGAAAGTTGTTTTCTCTCTCCTATCCACCTGTCAGCAGTCCCTCGATTGTTTTACGTTGTCTGTTTCATTCTTTCGCTCAATCCTCCTGATAAAAAATGTGCACCCCACCTCACTGGTCCCCCCCCCCCCTCTTCCCTTCCCTCTCTCGCTCCATCGCTATTTCTTCAGTCATCCCTGTCCACTTCATGTTGTTGCTTTCTCTGCCTCTTTCTCCCGCCTTCTCTTTCCTGATTCCTTCCCTGCTGCCTTCCCTCTGCCTCTTATCTATCTATTTACTAGTCATTTTCTTGTTATATTCGATGTCCCCTTCCCCTTGTAGGTCTGAAGAACCCGAAACGTCGCCTGTCCATATTCCTCCACAGATGCTGCCCGACGCGCTGAGTCGCTCAGCACATTGTTTGTGTTCGAGGTTGTCGCATTTGCAGCCGCTTATTTCTCCATCCTCCTCGTCCTTTACAGCCCCTGTCCGTGTCGCCGTGATCTCCCCCTGGCTGCTTTCCTTCTCAGCGATTTGGCAATGTCTGCTCGACTCAACACCTCGGTTGTTAAAACTGCTGTGTGTGACAGGGCAATAATTCGGACAAACTTCTGAGCGAGCATATGCCGGGTGTAGAGATGTGAAGGGACTGTCACGCCGATGCAGCAGAGATCAGGGTCCTTCTCCTCCCCGTGTAGCAAGCAGTCGCCCCCCCCCCCCCCGAGCTGCCCCGGCCCGGGAGGTGAGAATCTGATAGGAATTGTTCGCAGCTCCATCTCACTGAGAGTCCGCCAGCCCCGGGTGCGGAGGTGTAAAGCAGCCCTGTCCAAGACATACCCCGGGCTCAATTCTCGGGGAGTGATGAGCAAGTTGCGTGAGAGAGGACCCAGGACCAACAGAGAAAGTGCAGGCTCTTCCAACAAATAGTTTTCAGAGTGTTAGAAAGTTGCCCGAGGGGAGTTTCTCTCTAATAAAGCACAATGTTCTCCAATTCAACACTGAATTGGCAGCGGTGTCAAACTGTGCCACCATCCTGTTTTGTTAGATTCAACAATCTCCGTATCTTGGACAACCCGAGTCTCCAATTGGCAAGATGAGAAGCTTGGCCCTGCCGGTGTTGGCCGCTCTGTGCTTCCTGACTCCTCTCCGCGCACTGCGACCCACGGCCGTCCAGAAGCGCATCGCAGACGCGCGGATGATGGCCCAAGTCATCATTGCCCGCCTTCAGGTGGTGAAACCCCAGGTAAGACAAGACCTTCCCATTCCCAACCGCGCCAGATGTGATGTGGGAGTGGCAGCTATCACGGATGTGGGTGGGAGAAGCGGGCAGAAGTGGAGCTGAAGGGAGTTGGGGGGGGGGGGGGGTGAGGGAGGGAGGGGGCAGGGAACTAGCGAATAGAGAGCGAGGGGGACAACTGCAGAGTCTGGACACCCTGCTGTATGCTGAGCGATGGACATTGCCTCTAACGGCCAGGACAGTAAACTGGAGCACGGATTTCAGGCCGTGCAATGTACTAATCGTGTGCCCCGGGTCAGTTCAATGGAGATACCACTGACCACAGAAGCTGGAATCTTGAGCAAAACACAAACTGGAGGTGACACAGACAGCTGGAGCGACTCAGCGGCTCAGACAGCATCTCTGGAGAAAAGGAATAAGTGACGTTTGGAACAGCGACCCTCCGAACGTCACCTATTCCTTCTCTCCAGAGATGCTGTCTGAGCCGCTGAGTCACTCCGGCTCTTTCTGTCTATCTTCGGTTTTAACCAGCATCCGCAGTTTCTGCCTGCACAGACTGCAAGGAATGGATTGGCGACGTTTCAGGTCGGGAACCTACTTCAAACGGGCCAGTCTGAAGAAAGGTCCCAACCCGAAATGTCGGTTGTTGACACAAGGGACTGCAGATGCTGGTTTACAAAACGAATAGGGCACAAAGTGCTGGAGTAACTCAGCTAGTCAGGCAACATCCCTGGAGAGCACGGATCTACAGACGGCGTTTCGGGTCGGGAGCCTTCTTCAGGCTGTCGTCTGTCCAGTCCCTCTCCAGATGCTGCCTGACCCGCCTTGTCCGGGTCACTTGAGGTCCACCGACCATTGTGCAGAGGCTGGCTGCCTTTGCCTTCAGTGGGCATGGCGATGAGCGAGTGAGAAGGTGGCTGTTTGAGGGGCATCTCCTTCAGCAGCCGCCAGGAGTGGCGGTGGACGCCTACCCCGACCAGCGCTCATACATGATGAACCTGACGAAGTGGAGGCAGGGGTAGGCAGAAAGATGAAGCCAGAGAGACGGAGCTACTTCGGGCGAGTTGTTCATGCCTGAAGCAGCTGCAAATTTCATTACCCTGTTCAATTTTAAATAAAATTCGTTAAAACATTTGGAAATAAAATAACGAATTTAAAAAAAAACTATAGATATGCAAGTTCAAAAATAGAAACCCAAGATGTTCAACGCTTTGGGGTATAAAACCTCAACTATTTCTCAATGTATTTCAAGCAGATTAAAGTGATCAGAAATAAAGGTGAATTATAGAAAAATTCTATAATAATTTTTATAAGTAAAAATCCCGTCCATACACAAGCAGCTTCCTGAGCGAATGCTCTTCACACAATCACTTCATGGATACTTATGTTCCAAACAACTCGGTTACGAGACTATTTCGAGAGTAAAAATATAACCGTCCGATCGGCAAAACGAAATTAGCAGACGCAAGTCATCCCGAATATTATAGACCACAAACAGAAGTTGCGTAATAGCTGTAACACGAAATGCTATTTCTTAATAAATTAGGAAATCTTCATCGATCCCCATAGAACGTGCGACTGAGAGTAGAAAATTAAAGTGGAAATGTAAACGAAGTTGAAACAGGAAGAACACATTATTTCAATAAATAATGAGCGAAATGGACCGAAGAAACCCCTACATTTCATTACAGACATTTAGACTGAGGTTTCCGGATCTGAGGTATCCCGATTAATACAATGGAAATCACGCCGTGGTTTATTTAAAAGTTGATTTAAACTTCGGGATTAGTTTCTTTCTCTGGTGTATGGGTGGATATATTGGGATCTTGATTTGATTGTTTTATTTTGATTACAATGATCAGGAATTCTGTTTTTCTCTTAGAGAATAGAATGTAACTATAAACAACCAGAACTCACGTTGGAGGGAAGATTGTAGCTTGATACAGTCCCTTGCAAGGGGTGACATTGAAACGGGAGATGTGGAGTCAATATGGATAGAACTAAGGAATGGATAGGGTCATTCAGAACGGCAGGCAGTGACTGGTGGGGTACCGCAAGGCTCGGTGCTGGGACCGCAGCTATTTACAATATACATCAATGATTTGGATGAAGGGATTCAAAGTAACATTAGCAAATTTGCAGATGACACAAAGCTGGGTGGCAGTGTGAACTGTGAGGAGGATGCTATGAGAATGCAGGGTGACTTGGACAGGTTGGGGGAGTGGGCAGATGCATGGCAGATGCAGTTTAATGTGGATAAATGTGAGGTTATCCACTTTGGTAGCAAAAGCAGGAAGGCAGATTATTATCTAAATGGCGTCAAATTGGGAAAAGGAGAACTACAACGGGATCTGGGGGTCCTTGTTCCTCACTCAATGAAAGTAAGCATGCAGGTACAGCAGGCAGTGAAGAAAGCAAATGGCATTTTGGCCGTCATAACTAGAGAAGTTGAGTATAGGAGCAAAGAGGTCCTTCTGCAGTTGTACAGGACCCTAGTGAGACCATACATGGAGTATTGTGTGCAGTTCTGGTCCCCAAATTTGAGGAAGGACATTCTTGTTATTGAGGGAGTGCAGCATAGGTTCACAAGGTTAATTCCCGGGATAGCGGGACTATCATATGCTGAGAGAATGGAGCGGCTGGGCTTGTGTACTCTGGAATTTAGGATGAGTGGGGATCTTATTGAAACATATAAGGTTATTAAGGGTTTGGACACGCTAGAGGGAGGAAACATGTTCCCGATGTTGGGGGAGTCCAGAGCCAGGGGCTGCAGTTTAAGAATAAGGGGTAAGCCATTTAGAACAGAGATGAGGACACACTTTTTCACACAGAGAGTTGAGAGTCTGTGGAATTCGCTGCCTCAGAGGGCGGTGGAGGCCAGTTCTCTGGATACTTTCAAGAGAGAGGTAGATAGGGCTCTTAAAGATAGCGGAGTCAGGGGATATGGGGAGAAGGCAGGAATGGGGTACTGATTGTGGATGATCCTGCACCTATTGTCTATTGTCTATTGTTAATAATATGATCATCAGAGATACCTATGTTGTATATCAGCATGTAAGCCTATGCATTGGAAGAGGGTCAAGGAGGGAGGACACACAACAAGCAATTTGACCACAAATATTATTTTCCCAGCAATCAGACTACTTAAACACCCCACAGCCGCAAACAGTTGAGTTTGTTGAGTTTACTTAAAGAGAGTTTATTTAAACAAGGGTTTGGATTTAGTTTATTGTCACGTGCACAGTGAAAAGCTTTTGTTGCGTGCTAACCAGTAGTCTGAAGAAGGGTCTCAACCCGAAACGTCAGCCATTCCTTCGCTCCATAGATGCTGCCTCACCCGCTGAGTTTCTCCAGCAATTTTGTCTGCAGCAGAAAGACAGTGCATGATTGCAATCGAGCCATCCACAGTGCACAGGTACACGATAAAGGGAATAACGTGACTAACATATAGTGCAAGATAAAGCCCGTAAAGTGAGCAAAAGTAGAGCAGTTTCTCTAGAAAAATGCAGATAGTAAAGAATAATCACAGAAATAATATGTGTAAACTTCCAGGTGTGACTGATGTGGTAACTTTTCAATCAAATATATTCTGCCTGAGATTAATGGCAACTATCATTTATCTAGTTCATTAACAAACAAATCATAAAGATGAATAAAAGCTTTGTGAATGAAATAGACTTGAAGGAGCATCATACGTGAGCGGAGTGAGGGAAAGAGCCGAGGGGATCGTGATGCGAGCTCACAATCTTGGGCCTCGGCTACTGAGGGCACAGCTGCAAATGGTCACAGCATTGTTGCACAATGGTCGACAATGGGAGAAGCAAAGAGATATCGAAGAGTTATTGATCTGGAGGCCACTGAGAAAACTCTGAAAATAGGTTTCAGATGCATGCTTTACAGAGACATTTTCTTCCTTAGCTGAAAATAGGATATATAAAAGGAAACGTTTTACCAATTTGGGAAAGTGAAATAAAGCGAGACGTTTCTAATTCCTTGCTCAAGCAGCACAGACACAATTCAGTGAACCATTGGTTTGGTAGTACCATCTACGTCGGTTGTACCATCTAAGTACTAGAAACGTCGCCTATTCCTTCTCTCCATAGATGCTGCCACACCCGCTGAGTTTCTCCAATATTTTTGTCTTCCTTCGATTTTTCCAGCATCTGCAATTCTCTCTTAAACAAATCTTTTTACCAGGTATTTCAGGTTAACATTTCAATGCAATAGTGAGATAGTGCTACATCTTTGAAGCTGCTATTATTCTTGACAATAAGGCAACAAAGTCTGGATCAATTCAGTAGGTCGGGCAGAATCTTTGTTGTGAGAAAAGCAGAAGTAAGGTTTCAGGTCAATGTCCTTTCAGTTGAACAGGTTTTTACATTTTATTTAACATACTACCCTGGAAGTCAGAGAAGACACTAAAAAAATGTAAATCTAGGTCAATGGCATTATTTACATTGGCCATATAAATACACTTATTTTTAGACAGCGACAGGCAAATAGATGTATGAATGACATCAGTAGATGGGTAGCACTTTAGTTTGAAGATGTGGGGTAATAGATGCTGGCAGAGAAATAGCTCCATAAGTTAATGGTATTGAGAAGTGGTTACAAACTTGCAGTATATTTTTGTTTCTTTCAGATCAATCGTGCTCCAAGCATAGAAATAGGAGGACTTGCTGCGATTCCAAAACCACTGAACATTACCATGGAGAATCTGGGGACCGTGTATAGGGCATTGGACTGTTTGATTACGTGCGTCTACACTCTCAATATAAGTAACTCTGCGCAGATCTTAACTGATATGAGGGGCCTCAAACGCATTGTCAAAACCTTGGCGACTGCGCATGCCTGCCCCAGCCCGCAGTGTGAATCAAAGGACCAACTGAAGATTTTAATAAAGAGGCACACTGCTTTTCCTCTCACCATTCGATACACGGTTCTGGACAGGCTCGAAATGTACCTCCAAAGACTGATCAGGTTACTCGGAAACAACTTGAGCTGCAGTGCTGCGTCCCTGGAAAGGTCTATATAGTTATATATTTTGAGCATTGGAAAGTATACCCACTTCAGAAGTGTACACTTTACAGATACTTTTTACTTCCTTAGTTGCAAATAGTTTAACTTCACATATTTCAGTTTTCTATAGGAGCATTATAATTGGATTCAGTGACCCTGCTCCAGATAATTCACCAGAATTGCTCCTCCTTATTGCCACTTAGCAGCTTGTGTGGTAAAGCCTATCCACCTGAATGTTAGCCGAAGATACAGTTGTATTTCTCCAACTTCTAGAGTTGTAGATTAAGGGAGGAATCGGGGACTGGTGGAGAAACACCCCAGCAAGAATCATTGCCTTAACGTTTAGGGGAGAAGATGTTGGAAGAGAAAATAATTATAACACATGTCCACATATGACTATGTTGGCATCTCTATGCTCCAACATAGTACATGAAGAGATGCTTATGCCTGGGTGAAATAAGGTACAAGGGCTATCAGAGGCATCTCATCTAAGAGATATCTTAAATTTATGGAATACATTCATTTCATCAGAAGCTCAGCTGGGAATTGCAGAACAGAGTAATAAATTACCCAAAAACTCAAGTTTGATTAATCAAAACATTTCCCTAAATATAAAAAGGTACATATCATACACCTTAAATACTTTCAATAAAGACAAAAGTGATTCAGATGTGAATCTCTCTCCCCATTTATTAGTTATTAGCAAATATATGTTTCTGCTAGTTTATCTTTGGCCAATAGCTTGTCACGGGAGAAATATCCCAAATTACAGTTGATTATCCTTCTGAGCTATGGTGATAAATTGGTACGATATTATATCGAATCTGGCACTGATGGAATTCTTACAAAGGAAGCATATCGGGATTAAATCAAGGTAAACAATCGTCTGTTGTTAAAGATGCCCAATGGTTGATTTAAAGTATCCCAAAAAAGCTATTAAGACTATGTCAATTGAAATGTCAAAACCTTTGGTGGGATACAGAAACCTGGTTGCTAAATTCAATTATTAAAGATCAGTCAGGAGCTAAATGAATGACAAAACAAACTTAGGGATAGAATGATGCATGAGAAAAGAGGAATAGAAGCAGGCCACTCTGCCCCTTCAGCCTGTCTTGCCTTTCAATATGCCAGTTACCATAGTCCTCTGTATCCTAGTCTTACAAAAAATAATCCTCCCCTGTACCTTTCTCACTGATTAAGAAAACACTCTTGGTTACCACTACCATGCCTTGCTGATATTTATGGTTAATTAGGTTGATGTAAGGTTGTTTCAGCGACCGCAGAGAATGTCTCCTTCAGCTGTTACTTAAATAAATTAGTGCAAATGAGATTAAATCACATAAACTCCATTGCACCTAATCTTCCAACTAAACACTTATAGAGCTGAGTTCAAACAAAACTCTGCTCCCACATTCAGTTCACCCACCATCTCTGTGCTCAGAGATGTGTTGGTTCTCAGCTGAAAGCATCTTGGTTTCAAAGCTTTCAACTTTGCTCCAAACCTCCCTTGTCACATCCATGTTTTAGTGATGTGCACTAGCCTGAAAGGTATTTAAGAACTCTGCTTATCCTTACATTTGACCACTCATAAATTTCTGATTATTTATCTGTTATTGATAAACGTGAATTCCACTGCCTCAGCCATTGAAATTTCCACCCGAAACTCCTCTGCCACTTTGGATTGGACATGCTAGAGGCAGGAAACATGTTCCTGTCGTTGGGGGAGTCCAGATCCAGGATTAAAGATCTGGACTCCCCCACAGTTGAAGAATAAGGGGTAAACCATTTAGAACGGAGTTGAGGAAAAACTTTTTCACCCAGAGAGTTGTGAATCTGTGGAATTCTCTGCCACAGAAGGCAGTGGAGGCCGATTCTCTGGAAGCTTTCAAGAGAGAGTTAGATAGGGCTCTCAAAGGTAGCGGAGTCAACCAATATGGGGGAAGGCAGGAACGAGGTACTGATTGTGGATGATCACAGTGAATGGCGGTGCTGGCTCGAAAGGCCGAAAAGCCTACACCTGCACCCATTACTTTTTGTCTATTGCCTATTGTCTATTATCTCTTGCCTTAATGGTGCTCCTTAAACCTGAATTCTCAATTGAGGCTTTTGGTGAACCAAAATAAGATCACTTTTGACAAATGCAAATCATTTTATTGCTGAAAGTAATAGAAATACTTTCATTAATGTTGTCAAAAGTCAAAACTTTAGGACTACCCAAATACCAGTCAATAAAATACATTTGGCATGTAAATCAAATAACCTGCAGATGCAGAAAATCTGAAACAAATACAGTAAATGTTGGAAAAATTCAGCAGCATCTGTGGGCAGGGAAACAGTCAACATTTTGAGTCTGCGACCCTTCATCCGAACATTTGTAATGTAGGTACTTCAGTGATAAATTAAGTAATATCAAAGCAATCCCCCCATAGGGGGTTTATGTTAGAATTATGCAGCTACAGCAAGTGATTTCTGTAATGTTTACCACATCAGAGTTGGTAACTTTTATTTATTTATTTACTACCAATAGACTATCCAGCATAGAAATGATTTAGAACAAAGAATGATTAATTTTCCTACTGGGTTTTGTTGCCACAGTATTGAGCTCTTTCTGACCCAGTCCAGCATGGACCAGCTCCCTATCTGCACCCAATTAAACCTTTAAAATGGCCATTTGGTACAAGGATTTAATGCAGTATAAAGCTACCCTACATTTTCTCTCTCTCTTTCTCTTTCTCTCCCTCCCCTCTTCCCCTCCTCCCCTCCTCCCCATCTTCCCCTCTTTCCCTCTTCCCATCTTCTCCCTCTTCTCCCTCTTCTCCCTCTTCTCCCTCTCCCCCCGCACCTCACCAGAAGCCTTGAGCAATACAACCTTCTGGTTTGTGGCACTTTCCAGTCACTTGCTGCCACTCTGATGAAGGCTGTATTTATTTGAAAGACAGGGCTTTTAAGCCACCAGTGATTCCCACGTGTCTTGATCAACTGTTGCTCGGTAGTTACTGAATGTGTGTTCTGGTCCTTTGAATGTGCAAACATTATCCAAGTGAAGAGAAGTGGGACTGATAAAACAATGTTGAGGGAACTGTATTGTTTTATTCCTTGAATATAAAAAAATAACTTATTTATAATAATATAGATTTTGTGATTAATGCTTATATTTTTAATTTATTAAAAAGTAAGGCTTCAATATCACCACTTTTTGTATCTTTCATTTATGTCTATAATTTCCAAGTCACACGGTTTAGAATCTGCCCGTGTGTGCATCATGTGAGTGATGGTTGTGTCTGGAAATGGTCTGGCTTGAGCACTTAACTATTCTGGAGTTTTACAACAACAAGAGGACATTAACCATATAACCATATAACCATATAACAATTACAGCACGGAAACAGGCCCTCTCGGCCCTTCCAGTCCGTGCCGACCATTTGTTTTCCCCTAGTCCCATCTACCTGCACTCAGACCATACCCCTCCATTCCCTTCACGTCCATATACCTATCCACTTTACTCTTAAATGTTAAAATCGATCCTGCCTCCACCACTTCTGCTGGAAGCTGATTCCACACAGCCACCACCCTCTGAGTAAAGAAGTTCCCCCTCACGTTACCCCGAAACCTCTGTCCCTTAATTCGCATGTCATGCCCTCTTGTTTGAAACTTCCCTACCCTCAATGGGAAAAACGTATCCACGTCAACTCTGTCTATCCCTTTCATCATTTTAAATACCTCAATCAAGTCCCCCCTTAACCTTCTGCGCTCCAAAGAATAAAGACCTAACTTGTTCAACCTTTCTCTGTAACATATTTGCTGGAACCCTGGCAACATTCTAGTAAATCTCCTCTGTACTCTCTCTATTTTGTTGACATCCTTCCTATAACTAGGCGACCAAAATTGTACACCATACTCCAGAATTGGTCTTACCAATGCCTTGTACAATTTTAACATTACTTCCCTACTCCTATATTCAATGCTCTGATTTATAAAGGCCAGCACACCAAAGGCTTTCTTTACCACCCTATCTACATGCGATTCCACCTTCAGGGAACTATACACAGTTATTCCTAGATCCCTCTGTTCCACAGCATTCCTCAATCCCCTACCATTTACCATGTACGTCCTATTTTGATTTGTCCTGCCAAGATGTAGCACTTCACACTTATCAGCATTAAACTCCATCTGCCATCTTTCAGCCCACTTTTCCAAATGGCCCAAATCTCTCTGTAGACTTTGAAAATCTACTTCATTATCCACAACACCACCTATCTTAGTATCATCTGCATACTTACTTATCCAATTTTCCACCCCATCATCCAGATCATTGATGTACATGACAAACAACAGTGGACCCAACACACATCCCTGAGGCACCCCACTGGTCACCGGCTTCCAACCTGACAAACAGCCATCCACCATTACTCTCTGACATCTCCCATTCAGCCACTGTTGAATCCATCTTGCTACTCCGCCATTAACACCCAAAGATTGAACCTTCTTAACCAACCTTCCATGGGGAACCTTGTCAAAGGCCTTACTGAAATCCATATAGACAACATCCACTGCTTTACCCTCATCAATTTCCCTAGTTACCGCTTCAAATTCTCGAACTAGGTCTCAAAAGAGACCTAGTACGAGATTCTCGTACTAGGTCTCAAAAGAACTATCCTATTGCCCCTTCGCATTAGCTCTTTCTCTAATAACTTTCCTATTCAGGACCACAGCATTTGTATGGAAATAATTGGGCTGATTTTGAAAGGTATAAAAAAATTGTTTTTTCCCACCTTTCAATTTAGGCGATGCAGATCACACCATTCTGGATATGAAATAGATTCCTCGCTTGCCCCGATGTTTTTGTTGATTACGTTAAATCTGTGGCCTTTATGGTCATGCTGCCATCAGGTTTTCCTTGCTTCCTCAAAACACTTAATTATTTTAATTAGGAATTCCGAGTTCCTATTTAATCCTCTCCTTATCCTTCTCCACCATCTGATAAGCAATCTTAGTTTCTCTGGTCTCTTTGGTTAATGTTTAATCTTAGTCAACATTATCCAAGAGCTGGTGACCTATGTTGAATATCCAGCTGTCAGAAAACTGCCTGACACCATGATGGTGTGCTAGTAACATTACAAACATCCGTTAAATATTGAGAAGATTAAAGTCATCATCTCAGTTTGAGTCACAAATGTCATTCTCTCGCCACCATCAATATCTCCCCACTAGGATCTGTATGGGAATGAATCAGATTGGTAATCATAACTGGTCTCATATTTGACTCCGAGATTATCTTCAGCCCATATATTGGCTCAATCACAAGTCATACACCTCCCCTTCTGCAATAGCAATTAATTCCTCAGTCAATTCATTTGCTGCTTAAGTCTTCGCTACTTGGAAATTTAATGTACCAATGCTTTCTTGGCTGGTCTTTCTTGTCCAGCTGTCATAAACTTGAAATCATCCAAATCTCTTTTGCCTTGTTCTAAGTCTTGTTCAACGATCACTCCAGTACTGGTTGACCTGTGTTGCCTCCCAGTTATGTAATGTTATCATTTGAGAATTTGTATTTTCCTTACCAAATTGTGAATTACTTTTTCCTCACCACAGTCAACTTGATATTTCTAATCTCTTCGCTCCTCCAATTCCTGATTCTTGATCACACAAGAATTTAATTATTCGACCTCTGACCTTCAATTGGTAGACTTGAAGAGTTGTAGAATTACAAGGCATGGAAATGGGCCTTCCATGGGTCACCACAAACAATCAGGCATCCATTTAAATGAGCCTCATTTATTTTTCTATCATTCTACCCCTCAAATGTACACCAAGGGTAATAAAAGTCCGTCATAACAGTTTTGGTGACATTTGTGTTTCAGAGATAGGATTCACTTTACCGCCTGAATAATAGATCCTGGGATGTAAGATTGAAAACATTCAACTTCCCGGCAATCTTGTAGATAGCACCATCATTTTCTGTTGAATACATAAAATATGCTTTGGAGAAAGATAAGAAATTAACGGTTGCCTGCGCCTGAAAGTTAGGACATTCTAATTGACCTTTGCTTATAAGCAGCCTGCACTGCTTTCTTGACCTAGCTCATTCAAAGGCCCATTCCTGAACATCACTGGTGAGGGAATAATTTGCAGTGCATCAGACAAAGGAATGGGAAGTAATTGGGGAGCTACGAGATCCATTGACTTTATCAAAGAGGTAACATAAGCAGGAGGGATTGAATGGCCTCTATCTGTATGAATTATCATCTAAATCCACAGATCAGGTTACTGGTTAAACAACAGTGTATTAAAGTCCCCACAAGCTGCATCAAGAGAGATCCAATAATCATTTTAAACTGTCTGTTTAATATAATCACCACATTTTGTTATGAGGTAGTTTTGCTTTGTGAGTGTAAATCATGTTGATTCATAAAGAAAAATGAATTAAAACAAAAATGTTAATTGGGAATTGCATTCGTCACCAGCCCATTACAGATTACTGCCACTGTCTGATCTGACCACTAATTGGAGCCCCATTTCCGTATCCGACCTCTCGGTCCTGGGCCTCCTCCACGGCCAGAGTGAGCTACACCGCAAGTTTGAGGTACAGCACCTCATATTCCGCTTGGGGAGTCTGCATCCTCTGGGCTTGAACATTGAATTTTCTCAATTTTGTTAACCGTTGCTGTCTCCTCCCCTTCCCACCTCTCCCTCAGCCCTCGGGCCCTGGCATTCCCTCTCTCTCTATCTCTCCCCACCCTAGTCGCACTAGCTTCTCATTTTCACACCACAAACAGCTTACAATGGCTTGTTCCCTTTATCATCGATATTTTTTTGCATATCTTTCATTCATTGTTCTTTATCTCTCCACATCACCTTCTATATCTCTCTTTTCCCTGATCCCTGACCAGTCTGAAGAAGGGTCTCGACCCGAAACGTCGCCTATCTCCTTCGCTCCTTAGATGCTGCTGCAGCCGCTGAGTATCTCCAGCTTTTTGTGTACCCTCGATTCTCCAGCATCTGCAGTTCCTTCTTTAACAATAATTGGAGCAGGTGTGAGCAGAAAATTCCCAATCATTTATTCGGTCCGTGATGTATCAACTTGCTGCAAATAGTCAGTAGTAATTATTCATCGCCAAGGATCACCCAGCCAAGTAACTCTGCCATTTATTCCAAATCACGCAATCCTCAGACCAAAAATGCTATAAATAGACCTAAGGAATCCCACAAGCCTGCAGAGCAACCATATCTGGTCATGAATGGTTGTGGACAACCATATAACCATATAACCATATAACAATTACAGCACGGAAACAGGCCCTCTCGGCCCTTCCAGTCCGTGCCGACCATTTGTTTTCCCCTAGTCCCATCTGCCTGCACTCAGACCATACCCCTCCATTCCCTTCCCGTCCATATACCTATCCACTTTACTTTTAAATGTTAAAATCGATCCTGCCTCCACCACTTCTGCTGGAAGCTCATTCCACACAGCCACCACCCTCTGAGTAAAGAAGTTCCCCCTCACGTTACCCCTAAACCTCTGTCCCTTAATTCTCATGTCATGCCCTCTTGTTTGAATCTTCCCTACCCTCAATGGGAAAAACGTATCCACGTCAACTCTGTCTATCCCTTTCATCATTTTAAAGACCTCCGAACAAGACAAATGAACAAATAACTGCAAAAGGATGGTCTTCCATTTCTCTCGTCCTCGACTGGGGTGGAAGCCATAGTTTAAGTGTTAAAGGCAAGACTGAAGCTTGTGAGTGTCAGGGATGAGCCCTGCAGCTTGCTCCTGAGGCTGTTACCATGCAGATGCCAATCCTCAGGCACTCCACTTCACTCCGGGAGATTACAATCTTGAGACAGGGCACAGAAAAGATTATGGACTCCAACAACAAGTACTCCAAAAATCTTAGCTAGTCATACTGTATCAAAATAGCTAGCTCCAGCATGGAAAACTGCCCACGCATGTCCTGGCATGTCCAAGACAAATCAATTCCAGCCATTTGTCCACCTATTGATCAACTCTCAATCGTCAGTAAAGTGATGCAAGGTGCTGCTGGTCATGATTTCGAGAGCAGATCCCGATCAATAACCGACTCAGCAATGTCCTGCATGTGTAGGAAGGAACTGCAGATGCTGGTTTACACTGCTGTAGTACCTCAGCGGGACAGGCAGCATCTCTGGATAGTCTGAAGAAGGGTCTCGACCCGAAACGTCGCCTATTTCCTTCGCTCCATAGATGCTGCCTCACCCGCTGAGTTTCTCCAGCATTTTTGTCTACCTTGATTTTCCAGCATCTGCAGCTCCTTCTCAAACATCTCTGGATAGAAGGTATGGGTGGTGTTTCTGGTTGGGTCTGAAGAAGGGTCTCAACCCGAAACATCACCCATTCCTTCCATCCAGAGATGCTGCCTGATCCGCTGAGTTACTACAGTAATGGCCTGCATGTGTTCTACCAATATTATTCTGCTCCAGGCATCAATCTCAGTCAAAAAAGCACAACAGAGGATGTACTTCCTGCGGCAGCTGAGGAAGCACAATCTGCCACAGGCAATGATGGTCCAATTCTATACGGCCATCGCAGAGTGTGTCCTCACCTTCTCCATCATGGTCTGGTTTGGCTCAGCCACCAAGCACGACATCCGGAGGCTGCAGCGAATCGTCCGATCAGCTGAGAAGGTTGTTGGCTGCAACCTTCCCTCCATTGACGAACTGTACACTGCAAGGGCCAGGAAACGAGCGGGTAAGATCATCTCTGTCCCCTCTCACCCTAGCCACAAACTCTTTGAATCACTTCCCTCAGGAAGGCGACTCCGGACTGTCAAAGCTGCCACAGCCAGACATAAAAACAGCTTTTTTCCACGAGTAGTAGCTCTACTCAATAACCAAAAACCTGTAGCCTCCTTTTGCTTTGGTATTTTATTTAATTCACATGTTTCAATCAAAAATGTTTTATTATTAATGTTTAATGTTTTATGTGTCATTCCTAACTGTCACTGCATGCCATGTTGTCACTTGTGGGCAGAGCACCAAGACAAAATCCTTGTATGTGAATACTTGGCCAATAAACTTATTCATTCATTCATTCATTCATTCAATACCTTTGTCCAAATATTGAGAAAGATGAATTGCTGAAAATGGAAAATGAGAGAGACTGCTTCTAACATCAAAGCATTCTAACATTGACCACGTGGGCATCAAACAATTGAAAATCAACCTGTTTCCAGATGATGCTAACTCATGTTGAACTTCATTCACTCCCCTCACAAAGATGCTGCCTCTTGTTGGGGTCCCACGTTCATTTCTACCCTTTGACATTTTAATCAACTGTCTTTCCTTCACTATATCAGTGAGCACTTTGATGCTAGAGTTGGTCTGGTTAGAGTCAAATCATCTTCACTGTCAACAGCCAAGCCAAATGACCCCATTTTTTTCCAAATTATATGAAAGGGGGGTCTTTAAGTGCACCATCCATACCAGCTCACAGAGCCTCCCAATCCCTCGTTGATTACCCTGAAACCTATTCTCCCAAGATTCTACCACTCACCAGAACCAATTCACATATTTTTGGGGATGAGGGAGAAATTGGAGCTGTAAGAGGAACAACACAGGAAATTCCATGCAGACAGCAGGAGTCAGAATTGAACCAGGTTGAACCTCTTGTGCCACTGAGAGCACTTTAAGAAAAAATTGAAAATTTCATTTATTCCATTGAAGTAAAAAGTCAAGTTGTATCATCCAAACATTTCATGCTGCCTGTCAAAATTGTTCAGTTGAGAACAGTTTATATCAAAATGATGATCAAAATGCAGCAAAATGTGACGGGGGAGGGGGGAGTGATCTGCCACCAGGTGTTTAGTGCAGCATACTGAGGTTAGGTGCCTTTGCTTTGCACAGTTAAACCACCTTGAGGTTCTGAACGCATGCACTTGTGCTGCGAGCTCACTTGCAAATATTGTTGGGTTTCATAGAAACATAGAAACATAGAAAATAGGTACAGGAGTAGGCCATTCGGCCCTTCGAGCATGCACCTCCACTATATATTATCATGGCTGATCATCCAACTCAGTATCCTGTACCTGCCTTCTCTCCATACCCCCTGATCCCATTAGCCACAAGGGCCGCATCTAACTCCCTCTTAAATATAGCCAATGAACTGGCCTCAACCACCTTCTGTGGCAGAGAATTCTACTGATTCACCACTCTCAGTGTGAAAAATGATTTTCTCATCTCGGTCCTAAAAGACTTCCCCCTTATCCTTAAACTGTGACCCCTTGTTCTGGACTTCCCCAACATCGGGAACAATCTTCCTGCATCTAGCCTGTCCAATCCCTTAAGAATTTTGTAAGTCTCTATAAGATCCCCCCTCAATCTTCTAAATTCTAGCGAGTACAAGCCGAGTCTATCCAGTCTTTCTTCATATGAAAGTCCTGCCATGCCTACTTTCAATGACTGGTGTACCATGACACCCAGGTCTCGTTGCATCTCCCCTTTTCCTAATCGGCCACCATTCGGATAATAGTCTACTTTCCTGTTTTTGCCACCAAAGTGGATAACCTCACATTTATCCACATTATACTGCATCTGCCACACATTTGCCCACTCACCCAACCTATCCAAGTCACCTTGTAGCCTCCAGCATCCTCCTCACAGCTAACACTGCCCCCCAGCTTAGTGTCATCCGCAAACTTGGAGATGTTGCATTCAATTCCATCATCCAGATCATTAATATATATTGTAAATGGCTGGGGTCCCAGCACTGTGCCTTGCGGTACCCCACTAGTCACTGCCTGCTATTCTGAAAAGGACCCGTTCACTCCTACTATTTGCTTCCTGTCTGCCAGCCAGTTCTCTATCCACATCAATACTGAACCCCCAATACCGTGTGCTTTAAGTTTGTATACTGATCTCTTATGTGGGACCTTGTCGAAAGCCTTCTGAAAGTCTAGCTATAACACATCCACTGGTTCTCACTTATTCACTCTATTAGTTACATCCTCAAAAAATTCTATAAGATTCGTCAGACATGATTTACCTTTCATAAATCCATGCTGACTTTGTCCAATGATTTCACAACTTTCCAAATGTGCTGCTATCCCATCGTTAATATCTGACTCTAGCATGTTCCCCACTACCGATGTTAGACTAACTAGTCTGTAATTCCCCGTTTTCTCTCTCCCTCCCTTTTTAAAAAGTGGGGTTACATTAGCTACCCTCCAATCCTCAGGAACTACTCCAGAATCTAAAGAGTTTTGAAAAATTATGACTAATGCATCCACTATTTCTGTGGCTACTTCCTTAAGTACTCTGGGATGCAGCCTATCTGGCCCTGGGGATTTATCAGCCTTTAATCCATTCAATTTACCTAACACCACTTCCCGGCTAACCTGGATTTCACTCAGTTCCTCCATCTCATTTGACCCCTGGTCCCCTGCTATTTCCGGCAAATTATTTATGTCTTCCTTAGTGAAGACAGAACCAAAATAGTTATTCAATTGGTCTGCCATGTCCTTGTTGCCATAAATGTGGCATGTCTAATTTATTCAAAGTCCCTACACATGAAAACAGCAAAACACACCTCAGGTTTCATAAATTACATCACCCTCACATATACTGCAAAATTGGGCAAATTACCCACATGTTATTTAGCTCAACAGTGCCATTTGCTGGAGGGAAATGGTTTTGAACCTCCTATCATCGCCACCTACATCTTCCCAGTACCACCAATTGGTAGTCCATAGTTTGTTACATTTTCCAAAGTCTATGGTTAATAAAACATAAATTAAATTGTTGAAACTAATTGAAAAGGCTAGTTAGTACAGATTTGGAAATGTTCATGAGAGGAATAAGGACTACAAAAGAATAGGAAGTACGTAGGCTGCAGAAGTTAAAGGAAGGGCAGCATGAGCAATAGGAGATAATGCATATAGTCTGTGGAAGGAAATTAAATAGGTAAGTGGGATCCTAGCTCGAGAAGAGATTAGCTGTGTGGGTTGGGTTCACTCTATCTTGTCATAGACTATACCAACTGACAATAACCTTAGGGTAGGAATTGAAGCACAAAGGTGGTGATCATTCCTATTTATGATTAAGAAAGAACGACAGATGCTGGAAAAATCGAAGGTAGACAAAAATGCTGGAGAAACTCAGCAGGTGAGGCAGCATCCATGGAGCGAAGGAATAGGTGATGTTTCGGGTCGAGACCCTTCTTCAGACTGATGTGGGGGTGGGCTGGAGACAGTAGGCTGTGGGAGAGCTGGGAAGGGGAGGGGAAGGAGGGAGAAAGCAAGGACTACCTGAAATTGGAGAAGTCTATGTTCATACCGCTGGGGTGTAAACTACCTGAGCGAAATATGAGGTGCTGTTCCTCCAATTTGCGGTGGGACTCACTCTGGCCATGGAGGAGGCCCAGGACAGAAAGGTCAGATTTGGAATGGGAGGGGGAGTTGAAGTGCTGAGCCATCGGGACATCAGTTTGGTTATTGCGAAATGAGCGGAGATGTTGGGCGAAGCAATCGCCAAGCTTACGTTTGGTCTCACTGATGTAGAGCATTGACACCTAGTGCAGCGGATGCAATAGATGAGGTTGGAGGAGGTGCAGGTGAACCTCTGCCCCACCTGGAAAGACTGCTTGGGTCCTTGGATGGAGTCAAGGGGGGAGGTAAAGTGACAAGTGTAGCATTTCCTGCAGTTGCAAGGGAAAGTACCAGGGGAGGGGGTGGTTTGGGTGGGAAGGGACGAATTGACCAGGGAGTTATGGAGGGAGCAGAAAGCCAAAAGGGGAGGAGATGGGAAGATGTGGCCAGTGGTGGGATCCCGTTGGAGGTGGCGAAAATGTTGGAGGATTATCTGTTGTATGCGACGGCTGGTAGGGTGGAAGGTGAGGACAAGGGGGACTCTGTCCTTGTTACGAGTGGGGGGATGGGGAGTGAGAGCAGAGCTACGGGGTATAGAAGAGACCCTGGTGAGAGCCTCATCTAGTCGAAGAGGGGAACCCCCGTTCCCTAAAGAATGTGGACATCTCCGATGCCCTGGTATGGAACCTCATCCTGGGTGCAGATGCGGCGTAGACGTAGGAATTGGGAGTCGGGGATAGAGTCCTTACAAGAAGCTGGATGGGAAGAAGTGTAGTCCAGATAGCCATGGGAGTCAGTGGGTTTGCAGTAGATGTCGGTCAGTAGTCTTCCTATTTATGAAGTGTGTTTGCAGTGAGTGAGGTGGATAAGCCAACTAATTCTCTTCTCACTCTGATACATTTAAGCCGCAGCTAAACTGGTATATTAACAGAACTTCCTTTTTTCCCTTTTCCGAACAGCCTCCCCATAGCAGGTTGTATCAGTAATCACTAATCCAATTCTAAATGATGGCAGGTAGAATCATTCTTCAATTCAGAATTAAACTGCTTGAAATATAATGACACTGGGATTGCTAGTTGGGGTAATGTAAACAGGGAGCTCCTTGAATAAGTAATTAAGTAAGTAAGTAAGTTTATTGGCCAAGTATTCACATACAAGGAATTTGCCTTGGTGCTCCGCCCACAAGTAACAACATGACATACAGTGACAGTTACAAATGACTCAGAAAACACTAAACATTAATAATAACAGAACATTAATGATAAAACACCATTGTTCAAGCATGTGAACCAACAAAATACCAGATCAAAGGGATGCATACTACGTTTGCTCGGGAAGTGCATGTTGAGACATTATGGAGCGAGCTTTAGTTTGTAACAAACCTTACTGACCTAATCGAGAAGCTGTGAATAAAATAAAATCTCCCTCCTCATCGTTAAACATGGAAACTGAGCAGCAGAAGTTAGTCATTTGGCTCTGCAAGTCTGCTCCACTATTAAATGTGATGATGACTGATCATTAATCTCAATACCACATTCTCATTTTCTCCCCCTTCCCCTAGATTTCTTTCATGTTTCGAAACCCATTGGTCTCTTTCTCAAACAAATTAATTGGCCTTCATAACTCTCTGTGATGACAAATTCCACAGATTCACCACCCAGAGGAAAGACATTTCTCATTATCTCTGTCCTAGACATCATTCCCCATCTCCTGCAACTGTGAATCATGGTTCCAGAGAACCCAGACAGGGGAAACTGTTTCTTGTCAGAGTATTGCACGTTTCAATGAGATCCTCTCTTATCCCCTCCTGGGATAGTTGGGCCGTAGTACAAACATAAACAAGATCACCAGTGAATAGAGGCCAAGGTGATTCTATTTCTATTTCTATTTTGACTGCTGTCCAACTATCCAGGAATCAGTCTGGTGAACCTCAATTGCACCCTCACTATGGCAAATAAATGTTTTCTCAGGATAATAACCCAAGCAACACAAAAACAGTCATGAACACAAAATCCAGGTTCAATAATGAATTCACCTTATGAAAACACTTGATCTATTTGAAGATTTTCAGCAAGACTCCACTTTTCTAACAGAGTAGCCTTTAGCATGATCCATGACGGCACACAAGAGGCAAGTGTTTCAGAAGCTTTTTATTGATACTGCGTGACATGGATAATGTTTCTGGTTTATTTCACAGCCTGTGTGGTGTAAGAGATTAAATGTGCGTGTCCTGTTGGGTCCCTTCCCAGTCCGTCTGAAACCCAGCTAGTGAGTCTTTGGCAACTGAAAGAGTCAGTCTGCTCTACAACTGCATGGTTTAAGCAATTTTCCATGCTCTTGCCAACATTACTAGGGAAGGAAAACTAAATGAGGAGCTAATGCAGTTTGGGGAAAGACTGAGGAAACTGAGTCACATGGGCTGCAGTTGATCTATGTCAATATTTAATAAATCACAAAAGGAAAATTCATTTTGGAGAATACCTTTTAATAATATTACCTTGTTTCTTGGGCAAGGCAAGGCAGGAATTAGGACATTAGGAAAAAATACTGTAATTAGTCCATGAGCAATAGAACTTCCCTGATTACCAATTTTACAGACATTTGGAGACATTCTACAATTTTAACCCTAGGTTTTTATACTCACAATTAGATATGGCAGATCGGTATCTTAATACCATTCATCTACCTTAGTTCTACAGCCCTTAATAAGATGACCCAACAAAACTTTACCAATCCTATGTTTGAAATCTCTAACTGATCCCCAGGCCAATCATCCCATTGGAAGAACAAGTGAAAAGATTATCCTGGGTTATTTCCGGATTACACTTTGTATTCCCCAACTTCTTGCTGAAGGCATTCCTAGTTGGAGACATTTTATCCGTCTCAGCGTATCTCACAGGGAAGGGTGAGCACTGATGAAGAAGGAATTTAAATTCATTCTAATCCAATCATCTACAAAAACACTTTTTCCAATTTGTTTTTTACCTGCACAACTTCTGCTGATGGTGGTAATTTACTCATAAAAGTATTGCAATTGAGAGCACACGTGCTCATCATTGTCATTTTGGGCATTTGAAATTTGAAGTTATTCAGCGATTCTGACATGGAAATTAAAACGAAAGCAATGAAAGGGACCTTGGATAGGATGTGAAAGATTGATAAATTCTTGTTTTTCAGATGGGAAGTAGATATATGGTGTTATTCCCAACAGTAAGCTTTAGGACTGCAGCTCTTTTGGATAACTATTACTGGCCAGGGGTTGGATAAATAGGGCCAAATTTCAAAAATTGCAAATGCGATGAAACTTGGATAACAACAGACTTGGGAGAACGGCTAGTTGAATGGATGGCATCCAATACAGTGAAGTGCAAAGTAAAATCTTTTTTACAGGAAAAATAGGAGATACAAGAACTAATTGGTGCAGTTACAAACGAGAGCACATACCAGAGGTGAAATTAAGCTGGTACTTGTTTATACTCCGTATGAGTACAGTATAAACTATTCTGGTTAGAAATTTTAATTACTTTCATCCCAGGTGCCGGAGTGGGAATCCTGGGCAAGAATGCACACAAAGCATGAAAACCTGCTGACGTTGTGAACACAGATAAAAATACAGATGAAACTCTTGGCTTTATCAGTTCAAGCATAAATCCAAAAGCAAGAATATTGGGCTAAATTTCTATCAAAAAGGGATTAGTACTTGGGTGGAATTTTGTGTTTTTAAGAGTGGGCATCGCACATTCGTAAGGCACCAAGAGAGGAGTTTTACTTGAATGTTATCACAGATGAAGATGTTCAATTATTTGGATAGAATTAGTTAGAGCAGAGAAGGTAGAGAGAGGTAGAATGTCAATAGCGTGGCAACTAAAGAATGTGGATTTAAGGTGATTGGTAAAAGAACCCAAGGTGACAATTGAATTATTTTTTGAAGTGTGCTATTAATTATGATCTGGAATTCGCTGACTGAAAGGGACAGGAAGGAACCCAGGTGGGCTAATTCTGTGTAGGTCATTCAATGATTCTAGGTTAACATTTCAATTACTTCATTAAAAAAACATCACTGAGAATGTTATTTACTTTTAGTATGAATGAAATTTCCTGATGTCAGTTCTCCGTTAGATATTTTGTATGTCTTCCCACCAAACTGGCGCTCCCCATGTGAAATTCATTTTTGTGTTTTCATTCGGATCATCCCTTAGAATGCTTCACTCTCCGATTAAGGAATCAGTTTATCTCCACATGCAGTAGGACCTGGGTATCATGAGTACATAAGTGACAAGCCACGTAATTGCTTTACATCATCCAGGCAATAATAGTCTCCAAAAAACAAGGATTTAATCACTTTCTCGTGGCATTCATTGATATTAAATTACTGGCCGTCAATACGCTGGGGCTCACTATTCATCAGAAATTTAGGACAAATAAATATTGGTTTCCTCCAGTAAGTGAATTGCTTCCTAACTTGAAAAACTCTTCCACTAACACAAAACACGTTAGGAATGTGATGGAGGCCACCACTCATAAGGATATTGCAGAATATCAGAAATAAAGCTCCTGTCATATCAAAGAAGCCTGGCACCACCGAGGGCAATGGTGGCTGCTTGAAAGATGCTTGAACCATTCACTTCCTCCACCATATATATGCAAGAGACTGCAGACTTTAGACTTTGGAGTTTTAGACTGCCAGCTCATCCTGTTGACTTTGTTAGCTGCTGTGTGTCAGTTCACCAGTAAATCTGCTGAAGTGCTCCAGATGTCTCAGTGTTCGCCTTCACTATTTGACAGCCTCTATTTCCCACATTCCTTAATAATGTCGTGTTTTGCATTTGCCCTGTGAAACTTTACCTGCGACTCTTCACCTTCTTTTGTAATTGTACAAACTGAATCACGAATCTGAACTTGCCTTCTTGTGTTTACCTGCTCCCCATCTTATTAACACAAATGTTTTAAATATAAATGAAGCCTGGAGGCCAGCAGCAATACCCAAGATACACTATTCCATTGTGTACACTTCTCCATCTCACAATTCAAGCAACTTCTCAAACAAGTTTGCTTTCTATCATTCAATTAATTACTTATTGGTATCGCTTAGCTCATACCTTTCACACCATGATTCACTGCATCCAGCTCATCATTCATCGACATTTCAGCCAACTACAATGTGATCCCACCATCAGTCACATTTTCCACGCCACACTCCATTCTGTGCTCCACAGGGACCATATTTTCCTCGTCTCCCTGGTGCACTTATCCCTCTAAACCTATCGCTCCTCTCCCTCCCAAAAACTTCTTCCTGCATCTGTAGGTGTAACATCTGTCCCTGCATCTCCTTCCTCACCTCCATCCGGCGACCTGAAATCCTTCAAGGTGAGACAGAGCTTCATCTCCGCCTCCTCCGATCTTGTCAACTGCATTCAGTGTTCTCGAAGAGACGCGCTACATGTTTACATTTGCCACCACCCCTCCTTCCTTTCTTATCAGATTCCAGAGTCTGCAGCCTTTTATTCTCCCCATTACCCCCCAGCCTCTGTCACCATCTCCTCCAAAACACGGGTCTCACCAGTCTGCCAGTCTTTCAGTTATGCTCAACATTTCACAATAGATGGAGGGGGGAGGGGAAGGGGGGGAGGGGAAGGGGGGGAGGGGAAGGGGGGGAGGGGAAGGGGGGAAGGGGGGGAGGGGAAGGGGGGAAGGGGAAGGGGGGGAGGGGAAGGGGGGAGGGGAAGTGGGGGAGGGGGGTAAGAGTGTTGCAGCAGGAATTGAGAGACCAAGAGGAACCAATGGAGATGGCATTGGTATATTGTTGTCACATGTACAGAAATAAAGTTTTTTTTAAAGTTTGTTTCTCATGTTATTCAGGCAAATCACGCCATAGACCGGAGAGGGCAAAAGAGAAAATAAATAGAGTGCAGATTAGATTGATAGAGCTACAGAGAAAGTGCAGGTTCAAAAAATAATGCAAGGGCCACAATGAGGCAGATTGAAACACTTGAGAATCCATCGCTAACATATGAGAGATCCATTCGAGAAGGAAGAAGTTGTTCTTGAATCTGGTGGCACGTACTTTAAGGCGTTTCTATCTTCTGCATGATGGGAGAGAGGAGAAAAAAGAATGACCGGCTGTAAGAAGTTGTTGATTGTGTTGGCTGTCTTTCCGAGGCAGCATGAAGTATAGATGGCTTTGATAGGGAGACTGGTTTGTGTGATTGACTGGGTCACGTCCACATTAATTTCTTGCAGCCTTGGCCAGAGCAGTTGTCACTCCAAGCTGTGGTGCTTCTGTTAATCCTGCCCACATTGGAGAGGCTAGGACTAAAATTGGGTAAAGGCTTCAGGGCTGCTGGGAGATTTGGTCAATTTGGAAGTGCTCTCTGTGGAATTGGGACAAGCTGCAGAGTGGTGCCAGTTTGTCTAGAGCCTAGATCCAAGCTGCAGGAAAAGAGTAAGAACATCTGCAGACCGTGTCAATTAGGTGCAAAATGCATGGAATGGATTGGATGACTGCAAACCAGACATACACCTTGTAAATAATTGTAAATAACGTTGCAGAGTTCTACTTTGCTGAATGTTGATTGGATGATCAGGGCAAATGTTGCTATGTTTGCTTCCCTGAGAAGCCCTGTTTGAATACAATGTATTAGCTGCTGTATTATTGGGTTAGGGAAATGTCTGTTATGTATGGGGTTAATCAATATCTGTAATTGGATTGTAAAGAGACCACCCCCATATGGTTCGGCCCCTCAATGTCCGGGGACCTATAAAAGTCCGCTGCCACAAGGTCCCGCATCGATCTTCTGGGAGAGCGCTTAGGACTGCGTGACCTTCTGAAGGCCTAGAGGGCTTGAACAGGCAGATACGAGGATCAAACCCGTGGTGATTAAGTACAGTGGTGGGAACTGTAATTGTGGTTTGTCAAAATAAAGATTAGTTGATCAAGTGCTTGATTCAGGGGTTTTTGACTGAAACTAGATTGGGGGGAAGCTTAGAACGAGCAATTTACACTTCTGGGTAGGATGCTTTGCATGGTGCACCTGTAGAAATTGGCAACTGGCTTTGGAGACAGGCCAGATTTTGTTAGCCTTCTGAGGAACTAGAGGTGTTAGCATGCTTTCTTGGCCACAGTGTCAGTTTAGTTGGACCATAATAGATTATGTGATTTTCACACCCAGAAAATTGAAACTCTCCACCATCTCCACTTCAGCACCACTAATGCAGACTGGGTCGAGTACTTCATCCTGTTTGCTGAGTTGACGGCCGGCTCCATCATTTTGCTGACACTGAGAGAGGGTTGGCGTAATGCCCTGCTACCAAGCTCTCTGTCACTTTCTTTATTTAATCTCATCTTTGATTCAGCCCACTACAGTGGTGTCATCTGCAAACTTGGAAAGGGAGCTAAAGCGGAATTTGGCCACACAATTGTGAGCAAAAAATTTGGCTCGTCTCCAGAGCCACATAAACCCATTTTTAGTTTGGCAATGTTACACATAGATGGTTGCAGTTGATTAATCAGTCTGAAATTCAACCAAGGGCGGTGGATGGCATATTGTAAGCCACAAGGCAAATACCAAATGATTAGTGAATGTCATTTCAAGCATGCAATTGAATGATTTCCATTTACTCAATATTAGCAACTGTTTTGCACGAAAGTACATCTACTGTCACAGTAATGGAAACATTTCATTTCAACATTACACACTCACCAGCTGACCTGTACTGACCTGTCTCATAGAACAACATAGTGCAGTGACAGGAGAGAAGGTAAACAGCAAGTTTCACATTCTAGACTTATTCACCTCAATATTAAACTGTTCCAATGTCTTGGTCAGCTCCCTTATGACCAACAATGGCACTTGGGCAATAATCATCATAGTATTGACATGGCACATATAGACTTACAGTATCAAGCTCCAAAGATGTTACTGATTTCTGGCTTGAAATATCTACTCTTAACACAAAATACAACATCTTTCTTTTCTTTCACTCTGGCAACGCAAGAAATATAATCTTTCATAGCACCACCTCATTCTGTTATTCATGTAATGAACTTCACTTGACACAAGACAGCCTCCTCAATACCTTACCACTTTTGGAACTCAGCCTCTCCCACAGTTGAGCTATCATTTGCTTAATGTTGTCGCATCCTTAGATAACCATATAACATATAACTATTACAGCACGGAAACAGGCCCTCTCGGCCCTTCCAGTCCGTGCCGACCATTTGTTTTCCCCTAGTCCCATCTACCTGCACTCAGACCATACCCCTCCATTCCCTTCCCGTCCATATACCTATCCACTTTACTTTTAAATGTTAAAATCGATCCTGCCTCCACCACTTCTGCTGGAAGCTCATTCCACACAGCCACCACCCTCTGAGTAAAGAAGTTCCCCCTCACGTTACCCCTAAACTTCTGTCCCTTAATTCTCATGTCATTCCCTCTTGTTTGAATCTTCCCTACCCTCAATGGGAAAAGCTTATCCACGTCAACTCTGTCTATCCCTTTCATCATTTTAAAGACCTCAATCAAGTCCCCCCTTAACCTTCTGCGTTCCAAAGAATAAAGACCTAACTTGTTCAACCTTTGTCTGTAACATAGTTGCTGGAACCCAGGCAACATTCTAGTAAATCTCCTCTGTACTCTCTCTATTTTGTTGACATCCTTCCTATAATTAGGCAACCAAAATTGTACACCATACTCCAGAATTGGTCTTACCAATGCCTTGTACAATTTTAACATTACTTCCCTACTCCTATATTCAATGCTCTGATTTATAAAGGCCAGCACACCAAAGGCTTTCTTTACCACCCTATCTACACGTGATTCCACCTTCAGGGAACTATGCACAGTTATTCCTAGATCCCTCTGTTCCACAGCATTCCTCAATTCCCTACCATTTACCATGTACGTCCTATTTTGATTTGTCCTGCCAAGATGTAGCACTTCACACTTATCAGCATTAAACTCCATCTGCCATCTTTCAGCCCACCTTTCCAAATGGCCCAAATCTCTCTGTAGACTTTGAAAATCTACTTCATTATCCACAACACCACCTATCTTAGTATCATCTGCATAATTACTTATCCAATTTTCCACTCCATCATCCAGATCATTGATGTACATGACAAACAACAGTGGACCCAACACACATCCCTGAGGCACCCCACTGGTCACCAGCTTCCAAACTGACAAACAGCCATCCACCATTACTCTCTGACATCTCCCATTCAGCCACTGTTGAATCCATCTTGCTACTCTGCCATTAACACCCAAAGATTGAACCTTCTTAACCAACCTTCCATGGGGAACCTTGTCAAAGGCCTTACTGAAATCCATATAGACAACATCCACTGCTTTACCCTCATCAATTTCCCTAGTAACCGCTTCAAAAAATTCAAGAAGGTTTGTCAACCATGACCTTCCAGGCACAAATCAATGTTGACTGTTCCTGATCAGACCCTGTTTATCCAAATGCTTATATATATTATCTCTAAGTATCATTTCCATTAATTTTCCCACCACTGACGTCAAACTAACAGGTCTATAATTGCTAGGTTTATTCTTTGAACCCTTTTTAAACAAAGGAACAACATGCGCAGTACGCCAATCCTCCGGCACTATTCCCGTTTCTAATGACATTTGAAATATTTCTGTCATAGCTCCTGCTATTTCTACACTAACTTCCCTCAATGTCCTAGGGAATATCCTGTCAGGACCTGGAGACTTATCCACTTTTATATTTTTCAAAAGTGTCAGTACTTCCTCCTCTTTGAATCTCATAGTTTCCATAGCTACTCTACTTTTTTCCCTTACCTCACAGAGTTCAATATCCTTCTCCTTGGTGAATACCGAAGAAAAGAAAAGAAAAGAAAAGAATACCGAAGAAAAGATGAGTTAATCCCTGTGGAAGACAGTTGAAATAATTACGGGGCAGGGACAAAAAGCTTGCGGATGATCCTTTATCAGGTAACATTACTGCCTTTTCAACAAAATTAACTTTTCCACCAAACATTTGTCAGACATGGATTATTCCTTTGAATGGAGATTCATGGGTGATTTATATGTAGGACTTAAGATAATTGCAGGGTTTGATAAAGTGGAGCAAGATAAATTATTTCCTATAGAAAAAAAGGGTACAATCTTAAAATGGATCCAGGCCATCCACGCCAACATCATAAAGCACTTCCTCACACAGCTGCTTTCTCCACAAAAACATAATGACATCAGAGCCAAATACTAGAAGTTTCTAAACTTTACAAGTAATAGACAGTTATGAATGGATATGGAAGGCTATGGAATCAAAGCAGGTAAATGAGTTTTAGATATTGTTCAGGCATGATATAACTAATTGGCACAGTACAGACTTGAGGAGTGAAATGGCCACCAGATATTCCTATGTCCCTGCCTACACTCCTTTGTCATATCTGATGTCTTCCACCCCATTTTCTATCTGCACAGGTCCTGGTTTTCCAACGTTTTCATTCAATCCTTTGTTGAGCCCAAATCCTCATCCTCGAGGCATGAGTTCCTTGCGGACCCTCAGCTGGTCAGGCAGCATCTCTGGGGAACATGGATAGGTGACGTTTCAGGTCAGGAGCTTTCTTCAGACCGATTGTCGGGAGTGGAAGAAAGCTAGAAGAGAGGAGGGGCAGGACAAAGTGTGACAGGTAATAGATAGATAGGCAGATGGTTGGACAAAGGCCAGAGATGAAAAGACAGACTTTGTAAGGCAAAAGATTGAAGAGTTGTGAATTGGAATATACAAGGTTCACGACCCAAAATATCGCCTGTCCATGTTCCCCAGAGATGCTACCTGACCCCTTCAGCTACTCCAGTACTTTGTGTCTTTATTTGTAAACTAGCATCTGCAGTTCCTTGCATCGACATTAGGAAATCATCTTGTTGTCCTTGGCAGATGTCCTTGTATTGGTCAAGTACAAAGCATTGTGGTTTGGAAAAGCTCAGGCTTCTCTGGGAAAAACTTGGGGGAGGCCACTTTCATCAAGACCCAAGGAATAGAACTGGTCAATCACTTAAGGCCCACAGATAACTTGAGGGGCTTCTGTTAGCCTCGAGCTCTTCCCAAGAGGCTACATCAGGGGTGGGGAACCTTTACATGTTGGAACGCCACATTAAATTAGCTGTAATCTAATAAGGCCACATCCAAGAAACTTCAATTAGATATACTTCAAAATGTGCATTATTTTGTTAAAATAGCCCTATTGACTTACTAATGTATTAATTGTGGCCGTCAGTCGGGGAAGATTATTTCATTGAATCCTCTTTTACTCTTTGGTATTTTAAATACGTTCATTTTAAGATTAAAATAAAAATAATAAAAGACCAATAAAAATAAAAGGATTTGTTCTACAAAATTTGGATTCATTTAAAAGTCTGCACTTAATGGCCTAGAAGTCCGCAGGTTCTCCACCCCTGGGTTACACGATGAAGGAAATTGATCCGTTTTTCACCATCCCTAGGTTAAGTGATCAGGATTTTTTTCCAATTTTCATATGCGACTCCAAATTAAAAGAGTGCTATAAACAAGACCTTTAGTTCTACTTTTGCCATAATGCGAATTGTTAAAGAAGAACATTCTTCTAGCTTGTATAAAGCGGTGTGACACGAACAATCTTGCAAAGATTCTCTGAATTTACAGAGCTACTGGCCAGGCATTTTCTTCCATTCTATATTGGCGCGTAGATTTTGTTTTACTCAAAACATTCCCAAGTTGTGTCTGATGAAACTGTTTGGCTACAGTTCCCAGTTTAACTAATCATCTCCTGCTTGACCACCTTCTGAGTCATGATTGTGACATTTGGTTTTGCTGCATATATCGTGTGGGCTCAAGATTCAACATTACCCAATCGTTCTTTGTCGCACACAAGCAGCAGGAACAATGTCTGTGCTTATTGATTGGCGGGTTAAATTGCTAGTTAGCCTTCTGTCTTTGTGCTTGACCTGAACTTTCAGGTCAGAAGTAGTGACCTCAAGCACCCTTAAAGAATCTGTATTGAAATATGCCCAGAAGCAATAACCCACATCATGTGCCCAACTGCAACATGAGGAACATATTCAAAACAATCAGGACTGAGAAAGTGATGAGTCAAAGTGGTTCAGAATAATATTTTATAAAGCACTGAAACAGGAATCCAACAGAAACTATATTTTGGTAAGTGTGCAACAACATGCATGTGAGAAGAGTTAGTGCAGAACATCCAGCCCATTGTGGCTGTAAACAATTGTACAGACACAGTCTGGTGTTTAAGTCAGCTTTAATCATCAGTCATAATGGCACAGTACAATACATGTTAGTTCCACTCCACCACTGGTGTGACTACGTAATATAGCAAGGGAGTGTTAATATAAAGTGTTCAATAGGGTGGAGTTAATGATAATACATTACTCTGATTGGTTCACATGCAATAACGAATCTACATTCTTCCCCGTAGAGGAGTTATTAAGTAGTTGTTAGAATAAGTACGGTTAAACATACTCGCCGTATCTGTCCAGCGGTCTACTAACCCGACCCGAGCGCGTGCGGACAAACCCCTCCCCCTCCATTCCGAAAGAGTTAGTAGGGCTGGGTGGTGGAGAACCCGAGAATGAGAACGCAGCCGGGAACCTGGAGATGAACGGCAGGGCGAGCATGCAGGTCCAGGGGCACTGGGGAGCGGGTTGATTGGTTCACCTGCAATAACCAATCTACAGTGACCATACAGAACATCTGGTACAACCAAATACTTAAGCCATTCGCTCCCTCTTGCTTCATCATCCTCTCTGTGTTTCCCTTTCACAGATTTATCCAATGCATTCAAGGTATTGTACCTTCTTCCATCGCCCATTCAAGCAATGCTTTCCTCATCATATGAACGCTCCATGTTTCAATGAGTTTCACGCTGCTGACTCTAATTCTGACTGCAATCACCTTAAATCATGTTCTCTGGTTAGTGATCAATTTCACCTGATTTATTTCAGAGCCATTCAGGAAGCGGAAATATCAGCAAAAACAAGCAGCTCCGTGGGAAACATTCACCTTCGTAACCATGAGGTAGTTTGGGACCCTTACGTAATTCCCAGTCTGCTCACAATTGTCGCTCATGAAATTCTGACCGTGTGCTAATGTTGCTCTCTTCATGGAGTGCAATGGCTATAGATTCCCAGCTGTTGCGCCAGGAAATCTGCCCACAAAACCTGCCCTAGATTAAACAAGACTAAAAGTATTTTCCACAGCAAGAACAAAGTGGAATACATATCAGTCCATTTATTTCAGTAGTTTGAACATTTGTGAACGTATGCGCAAACACATATATATACATAGATAGATATGTTTGCAAGAGTGTTAGACCATATACTTCCCTTCCTAGTTAAATTTACGTATTAGGTAGGAAATGTTCTCCACTGGCTAGAGTCATATCTTCCTCAAACGGTGAATGGTTACGTTCATTGGCGAGCATTCATCGTTCCACTGACTTGTTTCCTAGGTCCAACTACTTTCAAATTTATCGTCAGTGAACTTCCATAAGATCAGAAGTGGGGAACAGTTTATACAGTCTATCACAACTCCCCAGCTAATGAAGCAATCTGTATCCACAGAAACTTTAACCTGGACAAAAGTCAGGCTTGGACTATTAAGTAGCCTGCAAATGTCATCTCTTACAAAATGATCTTTCCCATGGCACTCAACAGCACTGCCATTGTGAAATTAATCTCCAGCAACTTCCTGGCAGTCACCATAAAATCAGAAATATATACCAAGCTATCAGAAAGGCAAACCATGTACTAACCTGTATTGCTCTAACTATACAGAGAGTGAGACATCAACGGAAATAATGTGCACAGATTTGGTCTCCCAACCTAAGGGAGGGTGGGTTACACAAAAAGCTGGAGAAACTCAGCGGGTGCAGCAGCATCTAAGGAGCGAAGGAGATAGGCGACGTTTCGGGTCGAGACCCTTCTTCAGACTGGTCAGGGATCAGGGAAACGAGAGATATAGACGGTGATGTGGAGAGATAAAGAACAATGAATGAAAGATATGCAAAAAAGTATCGATGATAAAGGGAACAAGCCATTGTAAGCTGTTTGTGGTGTGAAAATGAGAAGCTAGTGCGACTAGGGTGGGGGAGAGATAGAGATAGAGGGAATGCCAGGGCCCGAGGGCTGAGGGAGAGGTGGGAAGGGGAGGAGACAGCAAGGGTTAACAGAATTGAGAAAATTAAATGTTCAAGCCCAGAGGATGCAGACTCCCCAAGCGGAATATGAGGTGCTGTTCCCTCCGCTTGGTCTCACCGATATAGATCATCTGGCATCTGGAGCAACGGGTGCAGTAGATGAGGTTGGAGGAGGTGCAGGTGAACCTCTGTCGGACCTGGAAGGACTGCTTGCGTCCCTGAAAGGAGTGGAGGGGGGGAGGTGAAGGGACAAGTGTTGCATTTCTTGCGGTTGCAAGGGAAAGTGCCCGGGGAAGGGGTAGAGCGGGAGGGGGGGGAAGAATTGACAAGGGAGTTGCGGAGGGAGCGGTCTTTGCCGAAGGCAGACAGGGGGGGAGATGGGAAGATGTGGCGAGTGGAGGGGTCACGTTGGAGGTGGTGAAACTGGCGAAGGACTATGTGTTGTATTTGCCGGCTGGTGGGGTGAAAGGTGAGGACCAGGGGGACTCTGCCCTGTTTGCGAGTGGGGGAATGGGGAGAGAGGGCAGTGTTGCGGGGTATGGAGGAGACCCTGGTGCGAGCCTCATCAATAGTGGGGGAGGGGAATCCCCGTTCTCTGAAGAATTAGGCCATTTGTGATGACCTGGTGTGGAACACCTCATCCTGGGAGCAGATGCGGCGTAGACGGAGGAATTGGGAATAGGGGATGGAGTCCTTACAGGAAGCAGGGTGGGAGGAAGAGTAGTCCAGGTAGCTGTGGGAGTCAATTGGTTTGTAGTGGATGTCGGTCAGGAGTGTATCACCTGCAATAGAGATGGTGAGGTCAAGGAATGGTAGGGAAATGTCGGAAATGGTCCAAGTGTATTTGAGTGCCGGATGGAAGTTGGTGGTGAAATGAATGAAGTCAGTCAGTTGTGCGTGGGTGCAGGAGGTGACACCAACTGACTGACTAAGGGAGGGTATATTTGTCAAAGAGAGAGTGCAGCAAAGGTTCTCCAGGTTGACACCTGGAATCAAGGCTTTGTCACACGAAGAGAGATTAAGCAGACTGGACATATATTCACTAGAGTTCAGAAGAATGAGAGGTGGAGTCATTCAAACATACAAAATTCTTCCAGGGCATGATATGATACATATGAAGCTGATATTTTTGCTCACTGGGATGACTAGAGCCGGGGTCACAATCTCAAATATCCGATTCATTTAGGAGAGAAATAAGAAGAAATGTATTCATCCACAAGGCAGTGTATCTACAGCCTTCACCACCCATGTGGATCAGAAAACTATGTTGATAAGCATAATCATATCCACAGATTTTTAGGTATTAACTAGACTGTGGGACCCGTTGGGTCCGATGTTCACACGGGAGGGCTGGTCCCCCGACGCAATATTCCACCTCTCCACCAATTCCAATATTGATGGCCAGAGGGGGGGCTTTCTGGAGCACTGGTATGGGTTCTTGGAGTGGGAGCTCTGTCACTCAAGCCTGATGTGCTGGCAGCTCACTCACGGCTGGTGGGTTGGCAGTTGATTCATGGCTTTTCCTTGAAATTCCATTTCAAGCAGGGTGCAAGGCCACCAAATTCAAATCCATTTTTCTACCTTTCCAAGCAGGGTGCAAGGCCACCAAATTCAGGTGCAGTTTCCTACCACTTCAAGCAGGGTGAAAGGCCACCAAATTCAAGTGCAGTTTCCTACCACTTCAAGCAGGGTGCAAAGCCACCGAATTCAAGTGCAGTTTCATACCTCTTCAAGCTGGAGCCAAGGCCACCAAATTCAAGTCCAGTTTCATACCACTTTCAGCAGGGTGCAAGGCCGCCAAATTCAAGTGCAGTTTCATTCCACTTCAAGTAGGGTGCAAGGCCACCAAATTCAAGTGCAGTTTCTTACCATTTCATGCAGGGTGCAAGGCCACCAAATTCAAATGCAGTTTCATACCATTTCAAGCAGGGTGAAACCACCAGAAAACCACAATAAAACCACACAAAACACAAAACTCACAATTCAGTAGACATTCAGTGTGTTCAGTTGATTCACAGCTCAGGCAGAGTCGTGATCTCTCCCTCCCCCATCATGCAGTGACTGAGCCACACCCACACTTCCGGGTTTGATAACCCCTCCCCCTCCCACTGGAAAACGTGTGCCCTTCATGGCGTGATTGACAGGAGAGAGATTCACAACATTTTTTAAACACTAATAACACTTTTATTTTTCATTGATGGGAAGAATCCTCTGCACCTGCTGAGCAGAGGGGGACTGAGTAAGATGGCCAAAAATCACAGCCGTAAGTGGTAGCGTTTTATCTAAAATCAATATACAGTGCAAACAGGAAGTTACCCAAAGGACCCAAACCACCATTTGCTGAAGTGCCTTTTAACTTCATCCCAAAGCACCCAAACCACCATTTGTAGTAGTGCCTTTTTTCTTCAACCCAAAGCACCCAAACCATTTGCAGTAGTGCCTTTTAACTTCAACCCAAAGCACCCAAACCACCATTTGCAGTAGTGCCTTTTAACTTCAACCCAAAGCACCCAAACCACCAATTGCAGTAGTTCCTTTTAACTTCAACCCAAACCCCCCAAACAACCATTTGCAGGCAGTGCCTTTTTACTTCAAACCAATCATATTTTCATTTTCAAACCACATTAAGGGCACTCACAGTTGAGTAGACAAGTGTTCAGTGTTATTCAGAGCTCAGAGAGACATGACCCTCTGGCTTTCTCCATCTTGCAGAGACTAAGTGAGGCACACCACTTCCGGGTTTTATAGTCCCTCCCCCTCCCACCAGCAGGGGCAGCAGAGAAAAAATGGCAATTTTTAAAAAAACATTAATATCTCTCTGATTTTTCATTCGATGGGAACAATCCTCCGGTCCAGGAAGGCGGAGGGGGGCTCTGAGCGAGGTGGCCAAAAATGACGGCCATAGGTGGCGGCGTTCTCTCGGAAATCACAGTACAGCGAGCCAAAAGCGGTCAAGATCAGACTTTTAGTAATATAGATAGATACAGGGCGGCACGGAATATGACAATAGAGGTAAGTGACACTGGGGTAAAAGGTCAGACATGGTCTTACAGCAAGCACAAAGGGCTATTCCTGCTTTGGCTTCTTATGATCTCTCATTGAGGGCAGCTCTAAGAACTATCAAAATGCTAGATTCCCATCCCCCAGGTTAAAAACAATCATTTTCAGTACAGGTGCTGATCAAGTTTCAGTATCAAGATGCAAGGCAGCAAAGCAGCAGAACAGAACCTTACAATCCTGAAGTTCTGGTTCTCGATTTTTGTTTTGCTCTTTATTATTCATTTTTGCAGGATATGGTGTGTCGTTGACAAATTCAGCATTTATTGCCCATTCTTAATTAAGTCCCTTGCTTGACCATTCCAGGCCACATTGGAGTCACTTGTAGAGTAAGAGGAACGGATTTCCTCCCTTGAAAGACATTAGAGAACCACTGGCATAGTCTTGTGCTCCTCATCAATGACTACAAGTTTACTTTGATATTGTGGATTATTCACTGAGGTTATCCACAACAGCCATGGTAGGATTGTTGATCACACTGAAGTTATGTCTCTGAATCATTTGTCCAGATATTTAACCACGCACAATTGGTGTGAATCTATGTATGAAGGTAGTAGCTACCTGGTAATACTGCTCCAAGTGGCTTGGGGAAATATCACTGTTCTTTCATAAATAATGCAGCAAAAATCTAGAAACGCTCTTTAACACTGTGGATGGCTCGAATGTAATCACGTATTATCTTTCTGCTGACTAGTGAGATGCAACAGAAGCTTTTCACCGTAGCTCGGTACACGTGACAACAAACTAACCTTAACTATAAAAAGTCCTTAATAGCAAACTCCACATTCCATAATTGATTAAATAAACCACAAATTGGCAGGCACTACTGATGATGTCCCACAAGCTGTGTTGGGGATTCAACTTTTCACTATAATATTTATTAATGTCATACTAAATCTGTTAGAATATCAGACATCTAAATTTGCCAGCAGCAATAGGTGGCATAATACATGTGGATGGATGCACAACATTACAAATATATCAATAGCTTAAATGAATGGGCAAGGTGGTAATTGTGGATTATTCAGTTTGACCAGTTAGCCTTACATCGGCAGTGGAGAAGATGCTTGAGTCGATTATTAAAGATGTAAAGCAGTGACAGGATCGGTCAAAGTAAGCATGGATTTATTCAGGGGAGATCATGCTTGACTAATCTTCTGGAGTTTTTTGATATGTAAAATGGATGAGGGAAAGCCAGTGGATGTGGTGTATCTGGACTTTCAAATAGCCTTTGACAAGGTCCCCCGCAATAGATTAGTGTGCAAAATTAGAGCACATGGTATTGGGGGTAGGGCATTGATATGGATAGAGAACTGGTTGGCAGAGTGAGGAAGCAAAGAGTAGGAATTAACAGGTCCTTTTCAGAATGGAAGGCAGTCAAGTCAAGTTTATTCGTCACATACACATATGAGATGTGCAGTGAAATGAAAAGGGACAATGCTCGCGGACTTTGTGCAAAACACAAACAAACAAACTACAAACAGAATGGAACAGAATCGCATATTATTTTAAATATTACATATCGTGGGAGGAAGGAAAAAGGGAAAAAAACAGTAATTTTGAAAAAACAGTAGAATGGTACAGTAAAGTTAGTCCCTGGTGAGGTAGGAGTTTACAGCCCCAGTGGCCTCTGGGAAGAAACTCCTTCTCAACCTCTCCGTTCTCACAGCATGGCAACGCAGGCGTTTGCCTGACCGTAGCAGCTGGAACAGTCCGTTGCAGGGGTGGAAGGGGTCTCCCATGATCTTGTTGGGTCTAGAGTTGCACCTCCTGATGTATAGTTCCTGCAGAGGGGCGAGTGAAGTTCCCATAGTGCGTTCGGCCAAACGCACTACTCTCTGCAGAGCCTTCTTGTCCTGGGTAGAGCAGTCCCCAAACCAAATCATGATGTTTATGGACAAGATGCTTTCCACAGCTGCTGAGTAGAAGCACGGGAGGATCGATCCTCAGAGACACTCTGAATTTCCTCAATTGCCCGAGGTGGTAAAGGCGCTGCCTTGCCTTACTCACGAGTGCTGCAGCGTGTGATACCCATGTCATATCCTCAGAGAAGTGGACTCCCAGGTATTTAAAACAGCTCACCCTATCCACAGTATCCCCATTTATCCTCAATGGTGTGTACGTCCTCAGATGATGTGCCCTCCTAAAGTCCTCGATCAGCTTCTTAGTTTTTTTGATGTTTTTTTGATGTCCTGACACCAGAGTGCCAGATCAGCCACCTCCTCCCTGTAGGCCTTCTCATCGTTGTCTGAGATCAGGCCCACCACTACCGTGTCATCAGCAAACTTGATTATGGAGTTGGAGCTGAACCTAGCCACACAGTCATGTGTGTACAGGGAGCACAGTAGGGGGCTGAGGACACAACCCTGGGGGGATCCTGTGCTCAGGGTGAGGGACTTCATTGTATTTCCCCCCATCTTGACTACCTGGGGCCTGGTGGAGAGAAAGTCCAGGGCCCAGGTACACAGGGGGGTGTTGAGCCCCATTTCCAGTAGCTTCTCAGCCAGTCTGGTGGGGACTATCATGTTGAAGGTTGAACTGAAGTCTATGAACAGCATCCTCACATAGCCCCCCTTCTGGCTGTCAAGATGAGAGAGAGCGGTGTGCAGAACCTGGGAGACCGCAGCGTCCGTGGATCTGTTCGGACGGTATGCGAATAGTGACTAGTGGGGTGACTAGTGACAATCCCGAAATGAAGGCGAGGAGCCAGGTGTTTCGGGAGGTATTTTTAATAGCGGTCCTTCTCCTTACCAGAAGAGTCTGCTAGAGGAAGGTGGCACCTAAACCCCTGCCCTTTATCCCTCTAGCTAAGGGCTGCCTCAGGACTCATCCATTCCCGTGCCGAGGGGTTTGATAGTGGGAATGGCCGAACCCTTGGGAGCCGCCACACAGTGAAGAATGCTAATTCTTGGCCTTCATCGCAAGAGGATTTGAGTTTAGGAGCAAGGAGGTCCTACTGCAGTTGTACAGGGCCCTGGTGAGACCGCACCTGGTGTATTGCGTGCAATTTTGGTCTCCTAATTTGAGGAAGGGCATTACTGCTATTGAGGGAGTGCAGAGTAGGTTCACCACGCTAATTCCCAGAACGGCAGGACTGACATATGATGAAAGAATAGGACAACTGGGCTTGTGTTAAGAAAGGGGATCTTATAGAAACATACAATAGAAATATATAAAATTCTTAATAAAGGATTGGACAGGCTAGATGCAGGAAAAATGTTCCCGATGTTGGGGAGTCCAGAACGAGGGATCACAGTTTAAGAATAAGGGATAGGCCATTTAGGACTGAGATGAGGAAAAACGTTTTCACCCAGAATTGTGAATCTGTGGAATTCTCTGCCACAAAAGGCAGTGGAGGCCAATTCACTGGATGTTTTCAAGAGTTAGATTTAGCTCTTGGGGCTAAAGTAATCAAGGGATATGGGGAAAAAGCAGGAATGGGGTACTGATTTCAGATGATCAGCTCGAAGGGCCAATTGGCCTACTCCTGCACATATTTCTTGTGTTTCTATGACATAAAAAGGATAGAAGATAATCTTTCAAAGGTAAAAAACTAGAAGCAATGTGGATTCACTGCCTTGGAGATTACTTCCAGAGAATAACAATGAGGTAACAGTGATGCTAAAACTTTGCCGACCCCTGGTTAGAGCACATCTGGAATTCCATGAAGAGATTTGAGGCTCATTACTTAGCATGCATTGGCCCCGGTAAGAACGCATCATGGGTTTACCAAATTTTGTTTCACAGCTTACTTCTTAAGTGTAAAGACCCAAGCTAGAAGTTTATTGCCTGGAATTTAGGAAGATGAATGGCATTTAGTGATATTTATGAAAGTGTTAGGGATAACAATGTAGACAGGGAGAAACTATTGCTGCTGGTTGGGAATTTAGGACTTGGAGATGCAACCTAAAGATCAGAGATGGACATTTATTTTGTGAGGGTAGGAAGCCTCTCTTTTGTAAATGGCAGCAGATGCAGTCAAATGTCTAAATGACTCCAAAGACTAAACTATTTGCTCTCATTCATAGTTTTCTATTTCACAGACCTGCTGTCATACTGAACCTGTAGTACCCAGATGCTCAGGTACGTCTTTTAGTTTCTGGTGGATATTTTTAGAATTATAAACATTCCATAAACTGAATGTAAAACAAACAAAAACAAATAATCCTTTGATTATACAGGTCTTGGGACAAAATGATAAGAGTGTTTAATTGTCACCCAATGTAGGCATTCTTGAAAATTTACCAGCACTTACATGACATCCATAAAATGTTCCAAGGAGCATTGTCAATGTAAATCGCACAAGGAGATGTTGGAACAAGTGCCAAAAACATTTGCGAATAAGGTTTTGGGGAGTATCTGGACAGAACAGAGGTGCAAAAAGGCAAGTGTTTACTGAGAGAATTCCAGACGGTTTGACGGCAGAGTTACTAACGAAGGACTGATTAAAATAAAGGTGTATAAAGATTATATAGGAGTCCTTGGATAGTAGGACATGAAGTTGTTATAGAAACAAGGGGGGGGGGGGGGGTGGGAGGATACCAGCCAAGCATACATGAATGATTTCTTTAACAAGAAACACGGCTTCCTCAGGAGACATGCAGTCAAACAAGACTTTGACCTCAATGTTTTGGAGAGCAACCAGTTAAAATTCACAGCAATTTAATTTTTCCTGTGCTTGCTGGCCTCCCGCCATTGGAGTTTGTCTCAGAGACGAACATAACTCTGAAAATATTTGCCTGCGGGAGGAATATCCTTCACCACTGGCCCAACATCACTTATGTTTGATCTTCTGCATCACGGACCAGAGGTTTGGGTCCATGAATCATCAATAAACCGTGAGCATTCACATTGCAGGTTATACAGCTCTTTGACCTGCTTCTGTCCACCTTAGTCACTAGTTTTAGATGCCTGCACTTGCAAACCAAAGTCCTTTAAAATACCCAGCTTGACGTCGACACAGTGACTGACTGATGAGTTTTAAAAACTCTGCTGTTGCTGAGCCTGGAGGGTGGGGGTTGGAAATGTGCTTACATTGGTATCCAAGGATACGGCAAAATAATGAGAATTGGAATCCGTTCAAGATGAGGGCTGTTACCCTGAGTAAATGGAAATATTTTCCTGCTCTCTGCATCCAACAGCAACATCAAACCCTCCCACAGCACTTACAGCACAAGTTATATGCAGAGTAAAGGTCCTGCTACACATTTCCATCAGACACACTCTGGGCAGGTGAGATGAAGAGCAAAGCTTTGTCTAATCAATCCCATCAAATACGTGCGGGGCAGTGACAGTATAAAACAAGTAAAGAGTGCCCTCGAAACTGCTAATGGAACATTACAAGGTGAGGTGTGGTCCCTATACTGTTTCATGAAGCAGGTAAACAATAGTCTCTTATAGAGGCGGAGCATACATTAGATACATTTTTTTCTTTCAAAATATAATTTGGAGATTGCAGTTTGTCTCTTTCAATAAATTCTAAGCTATAATCTCTCACTTAAACAAAGCTGACAATTTATTACAAACTCGTGGTAAGTTGTAAGCATCCATAAGGGGCCTCATGATGAAATCTTAATTCATGGGCTTCCAAATTGGGATATGCATTGTAATTTTCTGTACCAGATCCTCAGAAACTGAAGTGAGGGGATATGGTGCAGAACACTACATAGTGCTGGACTGAGGAAACAGGTGAGTTCCTACGTCATTGCATGAGTCAGTGCTCTGGTCCACATTCAAGGACTCAGCGGACAATCTAACCGAGCACAGTACACCACTGCCATCGCAGAATTCATCAGTACCTGTGCTGAGGTCTGCTTGCCAAACAGATCAATCTGTGGGTTCCACAACAAAATATAATTGATAACCCGTGAAATCCATTCCCAAGCGAAGACCAAGTCTGAGGCGCACATGTTGGGTGATCCCTACCTGTACAGAAAATGAAGGTATGACCTTCACAAAGCCATCATGGCCAAGAGATCATTCTAGACTAAGCTAGATCCCAGAATAACCACACAGACATCCATTAATTGTGGCAAGGCTTGCATGTTATAACAAGCTAAGCATAGTTGGGCAGAATCACATAGAAATAATCGAATCCCGATGCCTCACAGCTTGATACAGCAACTGCTCTGGTCTGTCCAATGTGACAATAAAGACCGATTGAACCATTGAAAACTTCAAACAACTGCAGGGCTGTGATCGGACCCCAGTCCATCAAGCACGCCAGCCTCTCTCCATCGATACTTCATGCAGCATTTGCTCTGTAGCTGTAACGCTCTGTTTTGCACTGCTTATTTTCTCTTTTGCACTACCTGATGTACTCACCCAGATGGTGAAGTGCCTGGATAGCACGCAAAATGAAATCTTTCCACTATATCTCAGTACACGCGGCAAACCAATGCCCCATATACAGCTAAAACATACTGAAGAGCATCCCATGCAAATTACCCCTAACAAGTCAAAATACCATAAAGGACGTATTGTTCAGAAAGGCCAAGCTTGAGTATTAATAATCACAGGATTGAGAATATCCCAAGCATGAGAGCAACATATGAAGAATGTTCAAATTTTGAAGAGCTGGGAACATCAGGGGAGACCAAGGGCGGAATGAGTTAAACATAGTTGGCGTAGTAAGAACTCGTACTTACTTACCAATGAACTTTTATGACCTCCTGACATCCCAAAACATGTTACAACCAATAAAGAAGTGCACTCGCATGCAACTTTGGAATACCAAAAAAATGATTAGCAAATAAGGTCCACCAGCACGTATGTCAGTAGTGAGAGACAAATATTGGTAGGACATCAGGAGGGCTCCCCAACGCTTCTGCAAATATTCGAGGGAACCTTTTACACCCACCCAAAGAGGAAAGATGGGATCTTGAGTTAATGAATTAGCTGAATGTGGCTGAGCAACAATAGCTGAACTTCCACCGTTGACAGAAACAATCCACTCAAAGTTCTGAAGAGCACTTCAAGCACAAAACCTGGTTGAAATTTGAGGGAAGAAAAAGCTATTAGGAAAAGGTTATCTTGAAAGTGACAGTCGGGCAGGAGAGAAAAAGGTCAAAGAGTTAATGCAAAAAGTTAGTAGTAATCATTAAGGCGAGTTGTAACATTATACGAGGGAAAGATTACAGAATAAAGGGTGAAGAACAATGACCTCATCTTGTCTACAATTTTTTAGCAAGGAGCAGTATTTAACACTTGGAAAGATAATTTTATTCCTAAAATCCTTTGTTTTAATAATTTAGAATTACGAAGTGGAAAGCCCAAGCACATCCACCAGTGGAAAATGAGTCATGGTAAATTCATTAAAGGAGAGAGATTTAATCAGAACCTTCAGAGGAAGAACATTACGATCAGACCTTGACATCAATGATGCATTATTGGGAGGAATGGATGCTGACAATGCAATAAACCAGATTGAGATCCATCTGAAAATCACATTCTTTGCTTTAATTATGTTCATGTTGTTGATTTATGTCTATCTACACCTTTAAACCCCAATTCCATCCAAATGATATCATTGTCAGAATATACTAAAGGGTGGAACAACTTTTACTGAGCTTTTTGTAGGTGCTTCACGCTTGTTGTTCATCACTTATGAAGAAATACCCCCCAAAGTGCTTTCCACAGAGATGCCTGCACTTTCATTGGAGTCCTGGAATCCTGTTCTATTAAGTCTCCTTCCCAGCCCCGATGCATAGTGGCCAGTTGTGGTGCCTTTGCTAGCAGGCTCAAGCAACTGTAAAAAAGTGAAAGCGTGTTCCTGGGGCAGGATTCTGACAATTTCAGTTTAAAAATTCAGGCCAAGGTAAATATAGGCTGGGTCCATGTCTTATGCAAGAAGGGCACATTCACTTTTTAGGGAAGCGGTCTTAATTGAGTAATTTAATAACCATCACTCATATAGGTGCAACCACAATGAATTCATTCGTTAGTGGCTGCGTGAGGAACCCTCAATGGTGTAGGTGGGAAGTAAATAAGCCACATCATGAAATTAATATGTTTTGAAATGCTTGATTAACAGCAAAGGTGTGTCCTCCGGCGGTTAGTGAGAAAGGTGCATCACAGGATCCAGCTGCCACGGGAGTGGCTCCAACTTACTACCCTGTAGGGTGTTGAAGCAATGTTAGAAACCTCAGTTTAATTATCGTTATTGTTCTTGCATGCAATCTTTCAGAACTTTTCTGGCTGCTCTCTTTTAACCCACAGATTGTCAGTTCCTTGCAAATGTTAATCCCGACATGCCACATACCATTTTGGACCTTACCATCCCAGCCTTCCTGAGAGGCCAACCCTGGGAAGTTAATACCCTTGCAATCACAAACCAAGAATCGATGTGCATTTATAAAGCATCTTTCATTGCTTTCAGATGTCCCAATATACTTTATAGCTAATAAATACTTTGAAAGTGTCATAAATGACTAGATTATGTCACCTTCCTTTTTAAATATCAGTTGAATAACTTGCAATGAGATCGAGTATGGGATTTAAGTCTTGTCACAAGATCAAATGAGTTGGATGATTAAAAATAATGAAATAAGACAAGGTGACCATATGTGCCATTGTGTCTGCATGGGCTCATTGAAAGAAATATCACTTTCCCTGGAGCTCTATAATTGTTTTCCCAATGTATCAAATTCCCCTTTTTAGTTATTTTAAATCCTTCTCTACCTTTTCCAGTTGTGTGAAAAAAAAACCTTATCTCCCTCTGGTTCTTTTCCCACTTAGCTTAAAGAGAATTAATCTGTATGGTTGAGATTTAAGGAAGAGATTATTCAAAAAAGGTTATACAGTGCCCTCCATAATGATTGTGACAAAGACCCATCATTTATTTATTTGCCTCTGTACTCCACAATTTGAGATTTGTAATAGAATAAACCACATGTGGTTAAAGTGCACATTGTCGGATGTTATTAAAGGCCATTTTTATACATTTTCGTTTCACCATGTAGAAATTACAGCTGTGTTTATACATAGTTCCCTCCATTTCAGGGCACCATAATGTTTGGGACACATGGCTTCACAGGTGTTTGTAATTGCTCAGGTGTGTTTAATTGCCTTTTTAATGCAGGTATAAGAGAGCTCTCAGCATCTAGTCTTTCCTCCAGTCTTTCCATCACCTTTGGAAACTCTTATTGCTGTTTATCAACATGAGGACCAAAGTTGTGCCAATGAAAGTCAAAGAAGCCATTACGAGACTGAGAAACAAGAATAAAACAGTTAAGAGACATCTACCAAACCTTAGGCTTATCAAAATCAATTGTTTGGAACATCATTAAGAAGAAAGAGAACACTGGTGAGTTTACTAATCACACAGGGACTGGTAGGCCAAGGAAGACCTCCACAGCTGATGACAGAAGAATTCTCACTATAATGAAGGAAAACCCCCAAAACACCTGTCCAACGGATCAGAAACACTATTCAGAAGTAGATTTGACAATGACCACTGTCCGGAGAAGACTTCATGAACAGAAATACAGAGGCTACACTGCAAGATGCAAACCTCTGGTTAGCCGCATAAATAGGATGGCCGGGTTACAGTTTGCCAAGAAGTACTTAAAAGAGCAACCATAGTTCTGGAAAAAGGTCTTGTGGACAGATGAGACAAAGATTAACTTATATCAGAGTGATGGCAAGAGCAAAGTATGGGAGAGGGGAGGAACTGCCCAAGATCCAAACCATACCACCTCATCTGTGAAACACGGTGGTGGGGGTGTTATGGCGGGGCATGTATGGCTGTTGAAGGTACTGGCTTACATTTTCATTGATGATACAACTGCTGATTGTAGTAGCATAATAAATTCTGAAGTGTATAGACACATCCTGTCTGCTCAAGTTCAAACAAATGCCTCAAAACTCATTGGCTGGCGGTTCATTCTACAGCTAGACAATGATCCCAAACATACTGCTGAAGCAACAAAGGAGTTTTTCAAAGCTAAAAAATGGTCAATTCTTGAGTGGCCAAGTCAATCTCCCGATCTGAGCCCAATTGAGCATGCCTTTTATACGCTGAAGAAAAAATTGAAGGGGACTAGCTACCAACAAGCATAAGATAAAGATGGCTGCAATACAGGCCTGGCAGAGCATCACCAGAAAAGACACCCAGCAACTGGTGATGTCCATGAATCGCAGACTTAAGCAGTCATTGCATGCAAAGTATATGCAACAAAATACTAAGCATGAATACTTTCATTTACATGACGTTGCTGTGTCCCAAACATTATGGTGCCCTGAAATGGGAGGGACTATGTATAAACATTGCTGTAATTTCTACATGGTGAAACTAAAATGTATAAAAATGGCCTTTATTAAAATCTGACAATATGCACTTTAACCACGTGTGATTTTTTTCTATTACAAATCTCAAATTGTGGAGTACAGAGGCAAATAAATAAATGATGGGTCTTTGTCCCAAACATTATGGAGGGCACTGTACAAGGGGCAGTTGGGCAGAGTTGATAGAGAGACGAAGACCTTAGATGATCAGTTATAAACGTAACAATTAAGGCGAGCAGTGAGACGTTTGTAAGGTTTGAGACAGACGGAAGGATAACAGTAAAGGGTGAAGTGAACTATGATTTTGCTGTGTGTCTAAGGATTTTTGGAAAGGGCAGCTTGGAAAGTCAATCTATAGTCTGAAAAAAATCCTTTGGTTCTGTAATTTAGAAGTTTCAGATCAATTGAAAAAGACAAGTACATCCACATAGAAAAAATTAGCAATAGTGAATTCAAAGAGATTTAATCAGCATCTTCACAAGGTGCTTTTAGATCATTAACGCTTGGCATCATTGCTGTATCATTTGGGAAGATTGAATGCTGCTTCTCAAATAGTGCCCCGACATTATAAATCCAACTGGACTGTGTTTTTAGGGAACAAGACAGCTCCCAAATTGCTGGGACTATGGGATTACCGTGTTGAATGGAAAGTAATAAGGATCAATTACAAGGGATACTGTATGTGATCTGGAGTTTGCTGAATTTGGGAAATTATTATATAACGTTAACCTCAGATGAAGTGGGTTTGGAGAGAATCCAAGCAGTAGTTTGAACCAATGTGTGCAGTGACAAATGGAATATAATGCATTGGGAGCCGTAAGAAACTTTATTTTTGCATGGATGAGTTGGACAGGATGGCTCTTTTCATTTATCTTTTGCTCTTATGAACATTCCTGGTATTGCATTTAGTTTAGAGATACATTGTGGAAACAGGTCCTTCAGCCCACCAAGCCCACGTTGACCATCACTCACCCAGTCACACTAGTTCTATATTATCCACTTCCTACACACTAGGGGCAATTTACAGAGGCTAATTCATCTACAAACCTGCATGTCTTTTGGATGTAGAAGGAAATTGGAGCACACAGAGGAAACCCATGTGATGTGCGAGCTCCACACAGACACCACCCAAGGTCAGGATTGAACCCGGGTCACTGGTGCTGTGAGGCAGCAGCTCCACCAGTTGCTCCACTGTGCCACCCATTTATACTCATATCAGGTGCTACAATCACACAAGTCAAACATTTAAGATAAAGCCTCTTCAGTTTTAAGTTTTACACTGAAATAAATCCATTTGGGGTTAGCAAACATCTGAGTAACCTAACTTAAAATTTCAAATTGCTTGTTGCAGGGGGAAAAAAGTATTTTTGAATACAAGCCAAGGAGTCAACAAATAAAAAAACAGACCAGAGTGCAATTTTCACATTACAAACTCACCATACTCTCAGAGATATCACAGGAAAGCAATCAGAAGAACACAGCAGGAAGAAAACACAAGAGATGGGCAGGCAGCAAGGTGGACGAGAAGAAATGCCGAAGAGTGGGAGAGTACTGGAATAACTGAATGCAGCGTTGGCAAAAAGGGAAGAAGCCAAAGTTGTTAGTGAAAGGGAGAATCAAATTATTTATCTCACTACACATTGTCATCAGCAGAAACATCAGCACTAAACATTACTAACAATAAGGCAATAACAGTTCAACTAAGATGTAAAATATAACATACACAAAATGAATTTGTACATTTAAACCATGGTCACATTAAAAGATCTGCAGTTGCACGTTGGCCCATGAGTGACAATCATATTTATACAATGAACAGACAAGATTGAACCCATGCAACACTAGGCCAGAGTCAAGGTCTGATTGGACTCTAGCTAGTGTCACTTGTTGGTAACATACATGATGCAAACACATTTTTCCACTACAATTCCATGGACCCTTTGACAAAAGTCACATACTTCTCAACCACACATAAGCTTGGCAGGTTTAGCAAGTGGCAATACATCCACATCTCTCATTATTCAAAAGCCAGGAGCGGTAGCTGAGAACCAGGAGCCTGACATTTCCCTGGATCATCCAAGGGCAACAAGGAGAACTGTAGCACCTTTCTCAGTATTGTGGTTGGGGGGCGGTGAGGGGGGAGAATAGAGGCTCAAATGACATTATGTTCAAACACGACACACTATAGTGATATACAGGTTTAAACTTTAGTTCAGATATTCCATTAAAAACATCCCAGCAGTTTATGCCACAAAGCAGTGGAGCTAGGGTGTCAGAACACTGCTGGCCAGGCGCAGGGACTAAGGCACATTATACAATTATCCAGGCATTCAAAAACATACTTCCACATAACCTCTTATAATTCATTTTAACTTTACCATTTGGGATTTACTATTTTCTCCCTGCTTCGAAGGACTGTTGACAATGAAAAACTAAAGAGACCAAGTTTCAATTCCCAGAACATCCGTTCTGCTCCAATCCTCAATCCAATGGATGAATGTTGGAGAGGAGCAGGCAACCTACGACAATTAGCAAGCTTCAGAGATGAACATACGTGCATAACACACGTGTCAAGCACATTGTTATCTTCCCACCAGATAGACTTCAGTCTTCAGCAGAAACCAATAGCTTGTTCACCACAGTTGATTTGGCCTGCACGTAGCTGTAGAGTCATGTCACTGAGGGGGTCCTACAATCAAGGTACTTAAAGGGTATCTTATTCAAGTCTCACTCTAGATCTATCCCATGTTCAATTCGTGGCTTCTTGTCTTTCACTCTAGTCCTGAAACCATTTACTTTTCTTCACAGAGCAGGAGGCTGGGGATGCCCCCAAGAGCTTCTTCTTGTACTGCTCAACCAGCGAATTAAATCTCATCTCTTCCTTGTTTTGTTTACTTTTCTTGGCCTTTCCAACCTTCAAAAGATTTTAAAGAAAAATTAAAGAAATGACAAGCACACTGAAACAATTTGTAAGTAACCATGCTGATTCCTAGATTGGCTGTCAACCAAGGCCTCTGAAAGACTTCACCCTTCCTGGGCCAGCACAGGGAAGCAGTTAGTGCTGATGAGGGAGCAGAATTTGCTGGTTTCGCGATTATTCTCTTCATCCTCGTAAAAAATGTCAATCTTCCAAGTGTTACCGCAACCCCTTGGTTCCCCTCTCAAAGTCCGAGACTCAGGTCAGAGTAGGATGAAGCAAATGGAAGCCCCACCATCTGACCCTTCCAATCTCAATAATATCATCAAAATAAGCCTTCTGTACATGCGAGTGTTCACAGAACATCTTGTGGGCTGCTTGAGTTGAGCCAAATGCCACAATGTGCAGAAAAAGAACAATCTTCAGCAAAAGTGAGAGGAGGAAGCATGCCCAGCAGAAGCCATTTGAGGAAGATGCGGTTTAGGAAGCAAGTCAATTTAACCTCACACTCAAACTCAGGGCATGGATAAGTATATGGGACTGGGGTCTTGTAGCTAATACAGAAATGTAGCTGGGGGAACAACCAGGACTGGCAGCTCAATATTCTGGGGTACAAATACAAATGGAGCATAGAATGGCTGAGGGATGACCCTACAGAGGTATAGAAAATAATAGGAAAAGATGAGGTGAATAGCAGCATTTTCCCCAGGGCAAGGGAGTAAAATAAAACAGGGCGTAGGTTTAAGATGAGATGGCAGACCTGATGGGTAACTTTTTCCACACAAAGAGTGATGCATACATGGAACAAGCTGCCTGGGAAAGTGGTAGAGTTGGGTACAATTATGTCATTTAAACAAAACCTGGACAGATACATGGATACGAAAGGTATAGAGGGCTTTGGCCAGGCTAGCTTAAACAACCTAAGCCAGCATGTACGAGTTGGGGTGAAGGCCAGTTTCTGTGCTGATAGCTCCATGACTTTACAACCTATCTACCAGTAAGATATTAAAGGACTAACTGCAGAGTAAACTCAATGATCAGGCACCTGAACCTGGTTAACCTGTTGCCCTTGCATATTATCTGTCCATTACCCTATCTAGGCCTCCTCATACCCTCACAATCTCCCATCCTCCCCATCACCTCCACTATCAACCATACTCACCTGTTTGGTAACTGCTGCCAGCTTCACTATTTTCGCCCGGCTCGGCTGCACTTTCACCTTCTTGGGCATGGGTTGTGGCAGCTTTCCTTTATCTCGCTTTCTGGAATGAGAAAGTATTCAGAGCCTTTAGGTTAATACCAACCAGCATTCTGTGAAATTGGGGAAAGTCAATGATACAGTTTCACAATCTTTCACTTCTTCTCAAGAAAGACCATTTGCACTGAACCAAGTCTTCCCTATGCTGAGAGGGTCGTGGAGAGCAGTGAACTATCATTCAAAGATACAAATACCACCCCCACAAGTTTCCCAAGTAGTGTGGGTGAAGGCCCCAAACAAGGAACAGGTGGTGTAGGTCTGGCCCTGGCTAAGGAGTCGGCTAACTTGGCACAGAGGTCACTAGAGCTTAGCCCCACCTGTTTTATGAGAGAGACTTGACCTGACCTCATCTGAGCTGAGAACTACTCGATACTTCTACCCACCTCGCCCAGGTCATCCCACTGCCACATTCAGGTCCACCACTGATTTTCTGGTGATGTTCTGTTATTCAGTTCAACAAAGCACCTTATCCCCCCCATCCTCCTCGAACCACCTGTATACAACCTCAGCGCTTGGGACACGAGTAAATATGGTGGGTTTGGTGTTTAACTTTGGGGAAGCTAGCTTTTCTTTTAGGGGAGTAGCTTTTGCACATATTTATAAGTATTATTGTGCAAGGTGTGTACTACATAAAGCAGACAAATATTTAAATTCCAGTTTGGGCATGCTGCCACACTTTTGTCCTTTGTATGTGCATGATGTAGATCATGCCCCTTCTTCCCAGCCAGCACCTCCCATCACACCCAGGCTATGGGAGGCATTGAAACTTACAAAACATCTTTGCATAAGGAGCCATAAGTCACAGGTTTGAAATAATTGGAAAGGAACGAGGGAAAAGCATTTTGTTTCCTAGATGGGAACATTAAGGTCTGAAATACATTACTTCAGACGATGATAGAGGAACATTCTGACGGAATTTTCATAAAATAATTATATTTAAACAATTAGAAGCTAAATTGGACAACTTTCAATCTACAAGCACAGACTCAGTGAGCTTCTCCTGTGCTGTGAGATTCTGTGGCACATTTCCTAGGATATTCTCATACCGTATTTTGGGGCCTCGGTGTGATGGCAAAGGCAACACCTTCTTCCGCTTCTTGCCATTGGCCAGTTCCACTTCCTCTACCTCAGGCTTGGTGCAAAATCCAGACCATGTTTTCTTGCTTTGTGAGCTGTCTGAGAATTTATGCTGCAGTTGGTCACATAGAGATTTACTGGGTTTTCTGGATTCTGTCGGAACCCCCACTTTAAGTTGCTGTGCCTTCTGTGGAAAAAAAAAACATTCAGCAATTACAAAAATCCCGTGAACCGTTAAATTATTTATTTTAAAGATCTAAATTTCAGTCAATGAAATTAATCAGGATTTGAGCTATCCTCTGTGTTTATCTTCCTTTCACAGTTCCCGTTTCCGCAGGGGCCAACTGACGAACAGCAGTGTAACAGCACACTCCTGTGGTTGCAAGTGGTGAGAACAGCATCTCCAGTTATAAAAAGGAACTCTTGTCAAATTAACCAGTGCTAGGCGCCTACGGGTTACACAACAAATACCTCGTATTTATATATAATTTTATCAATTCCTCAGAATAGCTTGACACACTTCACATCCCAAAACAGAACAACCTATCACTTAACCCACAGAATCAGTTGTTTTATAGATAGTTGTTTGCTTTGATGGTGTCACATTTTGAGGGAGACTCCATCTCTCTGGGTAATCAGGTGGCTAATATGGGACCTCCAAACTCTGTCACAGAAGGACATGAAGGGGCTTGACTAGAAGAACATAGGAGAGAAAACTCTAATAAGGGTGGCACAGTTGTGCAGCTGCTGCCTCACAGCACCGGACATCCGCATTCAATGCTGTCTGTGAGGAGTTTACACGTCCTCCCTGTGACGCTTTGGTGTCGTCTTTGTAGGTTAATTGCCCTAAGTGTGCAAGGAGTGGATAAAGTGGGATAACATAGAGCTAATGTAAACTGGTGATCAATGGACAGTGTGGACAGCATTCTGTTAAACCTTCTCTGTACCCTCTCCAAAGCCTCCACATCTTTCCTGTAATGGGGCAAACAGAACTGTACATAGTACTTCAAATACAGCCTACCCAAAGTCTTACAAAGCTGCATCATGACTTCCAGACAATAATATTCAATGCCCCGACCAATGAAGGCAAGCATACCATATGCGTTCTTTACCATTCTATCTATTGTATTGCCACTTTGATGGAGCTGTGAACATGGACCCAAGATTTCTCAGTGCATTAATGCTGTTAAGGGTCTTGCCATTAACTGCATATTTTCCATTAACACTCACCCTTCCAAAGCGTAACACCTCACACTTGCCTGTATTAAATTCCGCCTGCCATTTCCCCGCCCATTTACTATAGCTGATCCATATCCCACTGTATACTTTGACATATCAAAAGGAATCCATTGAAACTCAAATGGAACATCAGATGTAAACCCTACAGGTGCCGCATAACGCAGCTAAATCATGTCCTAGATCGAGTCCTTACCAGATTGTTTTGTGCTCGCATCTCTTTGATCTTCAGTTTCCTCCGATCCTCCAGTGAAAATTCCACAATTGGTCTCTGTTCCAGAGGAAAAACGGAAAGCAGAGAGAATTATATTACAGATTCTACAGAGACACAGCATTAAGGCAGTACACGCTGTGCTCCAGCTCTTGCATTGGGTCAATGAAGTACCTCATGTCTTTCATGGAGACAGGGTCCTCTTTAACCCATTAAGATATCCCTCTTCCACAGTGCACAAGACGTTCTATGTAACCAGCAAAGAACAGGCATAGAAGGAATGCTATCTAAACTATGAAATGTATTTTAGCCTTTCATTTAAAGTGTAAGATTTAGTCTCCGATTCCCCTCTTATTCAGATTAGTTCTGACAGTGAAGCAGGATGGGGCCTCTGTATTGGGTACATATATGATCTTACAGCTCTGAAAAAATATAATTCAATACATCATACACCATCCCACCAGCTCTTCAAATGATATTCAATCTAGATTCTCCCCAGCTTTCTTAGCTCCTACTCTTACAAATTAGTCCCGTCAACTATTTTGAATCTAAGAGCAGTAACATCCAAACACTTCCCCAGGAAAGAACTGCTTCTCTTACTTGATCATTTCTTGGTTCTTGGTCCTCCAAAATATTCCAACTGGAATTTAAACTGGAGGTGGTGAAGGGAGGGGTTTAGCCAGAGAGGGTTATTGGGAAGAAATTACCACTTTAAATTTAGTTGCATCTGGCTGGGCAACCGTGGTTTGGTGGAGATTATTCCATGCTTTAATAGTGCGTGGGAAGAACAAATTGCTGTACTCATCTGTCTTTGTGGCTGGGACCACAAAGATAATTTAAGAAAACAATTATCATAATGTGGATGAGTGTTGATGTAAATTTGGGGACACTGCTTGGCAACATTCCCAGTCTCCCCATTAATTGCTATGGGGAATGGGTGAAATATTGGAGAATGCAGTGGACTAACTATTGGAGAAAAAGCAATATTTATTTAATGTACGCTTGATAGAAACTGGGATTTTGGCCAAAAGCAATCTTGTCCAAAACAATTTCACTATTAGTAGAGACTTGCATCCTGTCCTTCTCTGTTGTATCTGAACACATGTCCAGGGGGTGGATGGCTTCTGCCTAGTCCAAAGTGCAGAAAGCCTTCAGGTTCTATGTCCCAACTACAACCCTGAACCAAAGCCAAATCGAAGGGAGACACAAAATGCTGGAGTAACTCAGCGGGACAGGCAGCATCTCTAGAGAGAAGGAATGGGCGACATTTCGGGTCGAGACCCTCCTTCAGACTTCAGTCCGACCCGAAACTTCTCTCAGCCTGTCCCACTGAGTTACTCCGCATTTTGTGTCTACCCTGGAGCCAATGAAAGCCAATACCACCTCAAACATCTCAGCAATCCCAATCGGAACAGTCCCACCAAACTTGGCTTCACTTACTTTCTCTGGACCGAAGAGTTCTGGGTTGTTGTTCAGGTGGCGCAGAGTGGCCAGAGAGTGGCTGTGCTCCGTAAAATCTACAAATCCGTAGCCCAGAGACCGCCCATCCTTCTTTGTTTTTGCCGTCTGCAGGTCCCGCATTATCCGACACTAGTGGAAAACGGAGAAGACATCATTAGCCTGTGAAACAAGGGCATTATATGTTAAAGATCCTATATTAAATGAGTTGTCATCCTAAACTTCACAAATAAAGCAATCAACATTTGATTCAAAAACTAAATTTCCATTGTTCCTTTCATGATTTTCTTACTACTATTCACACACAGGATGTGACCCTCACAGCAATACCACACCTAGTGTCCATTCCTCCTAGTTGTCACTGAAATGTGATTACGAACCACAAAGTATTGAAATGGCCAGTCATTTAGCTGCCACATTGAACAAAAGCCCAGATCAGCCAAGTTTCTCATCACTGGCGATCCGCAGAATGTATTGACAGCAGTGCCATTGCGTGCTCAGTAGAGAAAACGAGACTCCCTCCTGCTGGTGACGGTTATTGTGTCACATTTGCCCAACACAAATGTATCTGCCACCAAACAGCTCAAACCATGATACTGCTTAATTACTGCATGAAACACGAACTATTTTATTTGAGACACAAGAGGCTGCAAATGCTGGTATCTGGAGCAAAAAACGAGCTGCTGAAGGAACTCAGCAGGTCAGGTAGGATCAGTGGAGAGAAATGGACCTTTCAGCCCAGATGAAGAGTCTTGACCCGATATATCGACAGTCCCTCCACAGATGCTGGCTGACCTGCTGAATTTCTCCAGCAGCTCATTTTTAACTATTTGAGATATGTATTGTCTCTGCTGAGAAGATATTTGCAACGCTTGTCTTCATCAATATAGGTACTGGGTACAGGAGTTGGGACATCATGTTACAGCTGTACAAGACATTGGTGAGACCACATTTGAATTACTGTGTGCAATTCTGGTCACCCAGCCATAGGAAAGATGCCATTAAGCTAGAATGGGTGCAGTAAAAATTAACCAGTATCATATCAAGATTTGAAGATGAGTTAAAAGGAGCGGATGGATAGGCTGGAACGTTTTTTCCCTGAATTGTAGAAGGCTGAGGAATTACCTTATTAAGGCATACAAAATCATGAGAGACCTACATAAGGTAAATGGTCAGTCTTCTTCCCAAGGTACAGGAATCCAGAACTAGAGGTTGGACGTTTAAGGAGAGAGGGGAATGATTGAAAGAAGACTCGCGGGGCAACTTCTTCACACACAAGAGGACATTAAGGAGGAATGGTCATTTTAACACCCATACGTTCATTTTAGTTCCTGCAAGCAGGGGTATTAAAGAGGTCGTGACATTTGAAAATCTTGCAGGAAAAACAACATTATTGCAAGTTTGAAGCTCTTCAGCTCCTAACCCCCCTTTTCCCCAATGGCACAGTTGTTTCAAGATGCAATCGTCTATAACGGGAGATTTCATAGGAACGCAACTGCCTGTATTTACAAACAACTTGTCAGGTTTTGAAATAAAAGCATTTCAAAAACAAAGTACTTTATCAATGCTGTTAATAAAATGATTCAAATATTCAACCTGACTGCTGCCCTGGGCTCATTCTCTCAAGCATTATTACTGCGAACTACAGGAGGTGGATTTACAGACAGGTCATAAGATCATAAATGATAGGACTGGAATTAGGCCATTCAGCCCATCAATCATGGCTGATCTATCTCCCCCTCCTAATGCCATTCTCCTGCCTACTCCCCAATAACTTCTGGCACCTGTACTAATCAAGAAAAGTCAGGTCTCCCTTTGTTTTCTTTCCTCTTCCATAAACGTGCCTGTGCATTCCTCCCCCCAATATCACTACAATGTCATTGTCACTAGCTCTTACCTCCTTTATCCGAGCTTCCTTTGTACCAGCGGCTTGTAAACAAAGTTTCCGAAGCTGTTGGTCGGTCACTGACTTTGGAACATTGTGGACACATAGCCTTGTTGGCGAGACAAAAATATTCACATCCTTCAACTTGTGCCGCTTAAGTTCCTCAAACTAAACACAAAACAAGTGTGCGGTCAGTCTTGCAATAAACATGTACCTGTTTCACTGGACAAAGATGGCTATTCATGGAGGACATCAAGGAGGAATGGTCAGGAAAGAACTGCAGCTATAAGCAGGACTGAGGGGGTAGTGGAGCTACAACATGTACCTTACTTTGCCTGTATTCGCTGATGTTTCCCTCCCTCATACAGCCTGCTATGCACACTCTCAGCATGAAACTAGTAAACACAGACTTGCTTGTTCAATTTGTATCCTCTAAATATACCCACTAGCAATGCTCTACCCATTGAGAAGATAGTTCCCAATATATTGGGACACTTCACATTCTATAAATATCTTTCCCAGCTAAGAATCCTGCTTGAAAGCATTCTCTCAACCTCCAGGAACAAGTGGATGAGAATAGGGTACAGTAATTGTATTTGTATCGAGGGATGATCAAATAGCTCACCCGCATCCTCTTGGTCATGTCTGAACTACTCATACCCTCAGCAGATTTCATTCCAGCACGAATTACTGAAAAAAAAAGAAAAAAAAACATTTTTTCTCCTACCAGTATCAGATATTTGCTCTGAATGGACAAAATTATTTTGCACCTTTTTAAACATTACGTCAAAAAGATTATTCTGCAAAAAACAAAGATTATTTTAAACAGTCATCGTTGCCATTTGTGAAATTTAGTAGTCAATTTGCACCCACCAAACATCAACATGACAAAAGCTAGATATTCAATGATACCCGTTTAATAAATAAATATTGGTCTGGACAATTGCATCATAGCATGGATCAGAGGGGCTCTCAGTACTTCGGTGATGGTTTTGAGCCCCCACAACCCAGCGTTTTGGTGAGACCACACCTGGAGTATTGCGTACAGTTTTGGTCTCCAAATCTGAGGAAAGATATTCTTGTCATAGAGGGGGTACAGAGAAGGTTCATCAGACTGATTCCTGGGATGTCAGGACTTTCATATGAGGAACGGCTGGATAGACTCGGCTTGTACTCGCTAGAATTTAGAAGACTGAGGGGGGATCTTATAGAAACTTACAAAATTCTTAAGGGGTTAGACAGGCTAGATCCAGGAAGATTGTTCCCGATGTTGGTGAGGTCCAGAACAAGGGGTCACAGTCTAAGGATAAGGGGGAATTCCTTTAGGACCGAGATGAGGAAAACATTTTTCACACAGAGAGTGGTGAGTCTCTGGAATTCTCTGCCACAGAAGGTTGTTGAGGCCCAGTTCATTGGCTATAGTTAAGAGGAAGGTAGATGTGGCCCTTGTGGCTAAAGGGATCAGGGGGTATGGAGAGAAGGCAGGTACAGGATACTGAGTTGGATGATCAGCCATGATCATATTGAATGGCGGTGCAGGCTCGAAGGGCCGAATGGCCTACTCCTGCACCTATTTTCTATGTTTCTATGTTTCCACGCTGTATGACTCCATCACACCTTGGCTACAGTAGATCTTGTAGGGATTGTGCAGTGAAACCCTGCTGATCCATTGCTACTCAAGATACTTACAGCCCTCTCGTGCCAGGTACATGTTGCGTGTTCCAGTTGGCTTATCCAACTTCGTTTGCCGAAGTTTCTTGGCCTCATCACGACTGACTGCAATGGTCACGTTGAGCTTCCTCCCATCCAACTTGAGACCTCCAGTCTGAAAACCAAACACATCCAGTTTACGTCAGATGCCCATGAACATACTGAAAGAAAGGTAAAAGTGACCTGGGTCCCACTTCAGTACACAACCAACATAATACCCGAGAATTCCATGAGCTAGTTAAAGAAATAAGCAAAGCAAGGGTTCTGAGCAGGTACAGGAGAATCACAACAAGCCTACAAAGCAATCCTGTATTAGGGGAAAAATTGTTCTTCCACCAATGAAGAACGGATGGCCACATAACAGCTGAAATTGTGCCTCAGGTGGTGTGAGACAAGATCATCAAATTACAGAAAATGATGATTTTGCCCTGTTTCATCGAAGTACAACATTAGAAGAACAAGAATACTGTAATAGATGACCATGACTCTGAAGGAGGAGGGACTGAGATGTTGGTGCAAGAAGTATTTTGGAGTTGAGGAGATGATAAGTGACAGGCAACTAGCGATATATTATTTTCATACTGGAGAAAAAAGTGGTAATCGACATGTCGTACTCCACAGTCATATACCTTAAACCACCATACAGTATTGGTGCCATGGTTAAGACGTGGGATTGTAACCTAGAGGCCTGGGCTAACAATCCATAGTGCTCAATTCAAATCCCACTGTGGAAACTGAAGTTAATAATCTGAATTAAAACCAAAACTCATGATGATCACAAAACCTTAAAAACTCATCTAATACATCAAAGTCCTTCAGAGAGGAACTATGCCGTCTTTGCAAACTGGCCCATATGCGACTCCATACCCACAGCAATGTGGACAATTAACAATAATATTATTTGAAATGGCATAACCACTTTATTCAGGCATAAAGATGGGGAGCCAATAAATGCTGATCTTGCCCATGACGCTCTTGACCAGAAAACTAAGAAAATAAAAAACTTGTGCACAATGTCCCACAAGAACATCTCCCACTCAGCAGCCTTGTTCTTTCAGAATAGAATCATCATGTTTGAGTGAAATGTGCTTGTCGCTCCCTTATCAATGGACTTTCTTCCTCCTGGCCTATGGAAACTGAAGCATGACTGCAGCTTACTGTGCAGCATATCACCAATGAATGAAAACCAATCCCATTATTTCAATGTGCGGAATCAAATTACTATGGATTCTTGTTTTAAAGACTATTAAAGGATAGAGGAAGGAATGAATAAGAGAGGTATAGCGATTCTCAAGCTCCAGGGAAGAAGAGAGAGAATTGGAGATGGCATGATCATGGTTACCAGGCAAGCGTTTTGGAGAGAGCCACACCAGTTCAGGTAACACACCAGTTCCTCACCTCACTCTGGTTGTCTGCTGCCTCCACACACTTCTGTGCTGATTCTTTTGCCACAAACTGGGCAAATGCACAACCTGCAACATGGAAATCAAGTGCTAGTAAGAATGAAAAGACTAAACAAGCTAAATCAACTTTGCTCTTCCATATTTCTTTACGGAGGTGGCCACTTCACTCCATCGACTTAATACCAACTCAAGAGCCCTTCCACTCTGTTTTTAGGTTTCTCATCGGTTTCCATATTCCATATTATTTTCTTTGTCAGTTTTTTGCTGGTCTAAAATGCTCCCATTTCCTGGCACACTGTTATTCATAGCTATTTTTAACCCACTTATTTGGATTCACCATTTTAAATTTCCACCCTCAGCAATGGATAGGCCTCTTCTTACTATGATTTTCGTGCCTGAAAGCAATACTTTTTGCAAACCATGCATTATTTATTTAAATACTGAGCATTTACATATCCCATCCACAGCCAACCTGCTCCTCACACCACTAATTTCCTTAGTTTGATGTTCCATTCGGATTATAGACAATAGGTGCAGGAGTAGGCTATTCGGCTATTCAATGTGATCATGGCTGATCATCCACAATCAGTACCCCATTCCTGCCTTCTCCCCATATCCCTCGACTCTGCTGTCCTTAAGAGCTCTATCTAACTCTCTCTTGAAAGCATCCAGGGAACCGGCCTCCACCGCCCTCTGAGGCAGAGAATTCCACAAACTCACAATTCTCTGTGTGTAAAAGTATTTCCTCATCTCCGTTCTAAATAGCTTACCCCTTATTCTTAAACTGTGGCCCCTGGTTCTGGACTCCCCCAACATCGGAAACATGGTTCCTGCCTCTATCATGTCCAAACCCTTAATAATCTTATCTGTTTCAATAAGATCCCCTCTCATCCATCTAAATTCCAGAGTATGCAAGCCCAGCCGCTCCATTCTATCAACATACAGCAGTCCCGCAATCCCGGGAATTAACCGTGTGAACCTACACTGTACTCCCTCAATAGCAAGAATGTCCTTCCTCAAATTTGGAGACCAAAACTGCACACAACACTCCAGGTGTGGTCTCACTAGGTTCATGTACAACTGCAGAAGGACCTCTTTGCTCCTATATTCAACTCCTCTTGTTATGAAGGCCAACTGCCTGCTGTACCTGCATGCTTACTTTCATTGACTGATGAACGAGGACCCCAGATCCCGTTGTACTTCCCCTTTTCCCAACTTGACACCATTTAGATAATAATCTACCTTCCTGTTTTTACCACCAAAGTGGATAACCTTACATTTATCCACATTAAACTGCATCTGCCCACTCACCCAACCTGTCCAGGTCTCCCTGCATCCTCCTCCCAGTTCACACTGCCACCCAGATTTGTGTCGCCTGCAAATTTGCTAATGTTACTTTTAATCCCTTCATCCAAATCATTTATATTTACTGTAAATAGCTGCGGTTCCAGCACCAAGCCTTGCAGTACCCCACTAGTCACTACCTGCCATTCCAAAAGGGACCAGTTAATCCCTACTCTTTGTTTCCTGTCTGCCAACCATTTTTCTATCCATGTCAGTACCCTACCCCCAATACTATGTGCTCTAATTTTGCCCACTAATGTCCTATGTGGGACCTTATCAAATGCTTTCTGGAAGTCCAGATACATTACATCCACTGACTATTCCTTGACCATTTTCCCAGTTACATCCTCAAAAAATTCCAGAAGATTAGTCAAGCACGAGTTCCCCTTCGTAAATCCATGTTGACTTGGACCGATCCTGCTACTAATATCCAAATGTGTGGTTATTTCATCTTTTATAATTGACTCCAGCATATTTCCCACCAACGATGTCAGGCTAACTGGTCTATAATTCCCTGTTTTCGCTCACCCGCCTTTCTTAAAAAGTGGGATAACATTGAACCACATTACTTTCAAATTCAGTTTTTATCTCATTGTGGTTGCACTTTTCTAACATATTAGCAAACTCTTTGTGGTTGCACATTATGAGATGTAAAACGCCCTTTCCATATTGATCGAGAAAATGATTTCATACACGTTCTGTGAATTTACCTACATTATTACCACTAATCAGTCTAAATATAGATTTAAGACTGCGATTACTATATGTCCATGTGACACAAACTGCTAATTTAAGTATTTTTGCCATGGCTAATATGACGATCATAACTCTCCCAACTAATGATCAACTGATGCAATACCGCCCTAGATTTGAATATGATCTAGACCTTAAATCCACAAGTTCTTCCCAACACTGCACCTTCAGGTCCTTTCCTGATTTCCAGCATGGGCCATTAGTTCCTTTCTGGTGCACAGTGGCTGAGCTGGTAGTGCTGTTGCCTTACAGTGCCAGAGACCAGGGTACAATTCTGACTTCAGGTGCCGTCTGTCTGGAGTTTGCATGTATTCGCTGTGACCACGTGGATTTACTCGGGTGCTCTGGTTTTCTCTCACATTCCAGTCATGCGGGTTTGTAGGTTAATTGACCTCTGTAAATTGCCCCTAATGTGTAGGTAGTGAATGAGAAACTGGGATAACATAGATTTTGTGTGAACGGGTGATTGTTGGTCAACATGGACTCGGTGAGCGGAAGGACTTGGTTCCATGCTGTAACTCTAAATTAAACTTAACTACTACCACTCACCCTCAGCACTTCTTAGACCTTTCCACTCTCCACCTATGTTAAACACATCCTCCCAGATTATGAAAGGAATCCGGTCCGGAGAACTGTCCATAACCCCAAATGAGTTCACGAGGGCAAATGCAGCTGCCCAGCAATATATTTAAATAAAACATAAGCCATCTGACGGCACTATGTAGTTAAACCAAGATGTTCAGATATTTAACCAGATATTGCCACAAACACGGCAAAAGATGCCTGCAGACCCGCTGCAGCTAGCAAAGCCATTCCGCCATCTCCCAAATGCTCGTATGTATGGGCTGTACATATGTCAGGCATTCGTAACCTGGGGAGGACCTGTACAATGGATTGTGTCTTTGTCATTAATATCAGCAATGGAGCACTGATTTTATTGCCAAGCAGCGTTCTATGTCTCTTGCCTCACCCTTGGAGTGCTCTGTGTCATGATGCATGACAATACGAACATATTTCAGATCTCCAAACTGCTCCAATAGCTCTCCCAGTGATTCTTCCTCAGTGTCAAAAGACAGATTCCTGCGGGAAAAATAGGAAAGCGGTAAATTATGAGATAAATCAAGAGAAACCAGCTGGAACCAAATGGTTACACTCATCAAACAGCACAGAATGAATTAAAACCAGAGGGTGATCCATGTTAAGAACATAGCTGGACACAAAATGATCTATCAATGACGATTTTTCGACCACTGTTAGGGAAACAGAAGTCCAAAGCCACTGACTTTGACTGATCACCCATACCTCTGTTTATAGACATATTCCTCCAAACATTTCCAGAGGTTTGGTTGCACAAATATCACTGATCTATATGGGGATGAATCAGAGTATAGAAGAGAGATCGAGCAACTGTCCATATGGTACCACAAAATGATCTATCAATGACGATTTTCAATAACCTGGCCCTCAATACCAGCAAAACCAAGGAACTGATTGTGGACTTTGGAAGGAGTAGGATGGGGACCCACAGTCCCGTTTATACAATGGGTCGATTGTTGAAAGGGTCAAGAGCTTCAAATTCCTGGGCGTGCACATCTCTGAAGATCTTTCCTGGTCCGAGAACACTGATGTAATTATAAAGAAAGCACATCAGCGCCTCTACTTCCTGAGAAGATTACGGAGAGTCGGTCTGTCAAGGAGGACTCTCTCTAACTTCTACAGGTGCACAGTAGAGAGCATGCTGACCGGTTGCATCGTGGCTTGGTTCGGCAACTTGAGCGCCCTGGAGAGGAAAAGACTACAAAAAGTAGTAAACACTGCCCAGTCCATCATCAGCTCTGACCTTCCTTCCATCGAGGGGATTTATTGCAGTCGCTGCCACAAAAAGGCTGGCAGCATCATCAAAGACCCACACCATCCTGGCCACACACTCATCTCCCTGCTACCTTCAGGTAGAAGGTACGGGAGCCTGAAGACTGCAACAACCAGGTTCAGGAATAGCTACTTCCCCAGCCCTCAGGCTATTAGACCTGGCCCAGACAGAACTCTGAACATTAATAGCCCATTATCTGTTTATTTGCACTTTATCAGTTTATTTATTCATGTGTGTATATATTTATATAATGGTATATGGACACACTGATCTGTTTTGTAGTCAATGCCTACTATGTTCTGTTGTGCTGAAGCAAAGCAAGAATTTCATTGTCCTATCAGGGACACATGACAATAAACTCACGAACTTGAACTTGATCTGGAGGACATTGGTAAATGTACAAATCCTCTTTTAAGTCACCAGATTCCCTTCTCTATGAGCTGGGTTGAGTGTTTCACCACCAGTTTTGCTGCATTGAAGACTACAATTCAAAGGCATCCAAATTATTTTTGGATTTCTCGTCCACTCTTCCATAATAGGCTTCTATTTCTACCTGATGAAGATCGTCCGTGGACATCCACTGAAATGTGTGAAAGATACATCTTCTAGATGCGCTGGGACGCATCCTCAGTGATGTGACCTAGGGTCATCGGGTGTTTCGGGTCTCACAACATCAGACACCCTCGCCCAGGCGATCCAGCTGGGGTTGATCAAGCCCTGACTTGTGTCTCAGCAGTAACCGCCCACGGATCAGCCCTCTTAATCCAAAGCCACCTAGTGGCTTTCTCTGCGGCTTCGCTTGTGGATTGAATGGCCCTCTTCTTTGCCAGCGCCGTAATACCCAACTGGTTGAGGACTTTGCAGAGTGAGCGTCCTGCAAAGCCTCTACAGCCCACCTCTATGGGCTCATACTATGTCTTCCATCCTCTGTCCTGGCACATCTCCACCAGTTCCTGGTACGCGTTTCCTCTCATTAGCCTCTTCAATACGGTCTTCCCGGGGCACTGTCAGCTCCAGAATGATCAGCTGTTTTGTCACTTCGGAGGCGATGATCATGGCTGGCTGGAGTGATGTGCTGTGGAAATTTCAGTTGTTTGCCCAGATCGACGTGCAGCTGCCAGTCGTGGCTGTGTAGAGGAAGCCCGTCCTTGTTTTTGGTTGTGGTTGGGGCTTCTCTTCAGCTTTGACAAAAGCGATTGATTTCTTTGGTGTTTGCTGTTACCGATGGCAGTGGCTATGCTCTCAGCAACCTCCTTGAGTACCTGGTCATGAAGCCACCGATAGCGGCCTTCCTCAAGGGACTTTGGGCAGCTGCTGAGGAGATGTTCTAATGATCCTCTTCCAGAGCAAAGTGGGCAGGAAGGTGTCTCGCTCTTGCCCCAGACGTGGAGGTTTGCTGGGCTTGGTAGGGCATCGTAGAGAGCTTGGACAAGGAACCGGACGCACTGGAATTCTGCCTGCATGATGTTTGACCAGGTAACCCTGAGCTGTGGTATGCTCTCCCACCTTGTCCATGCTCCCTGCTGCCTGAGCCCCACCATCCTGCTCACACGCTCTTCCTCCACACCTGCTCGGACCCCTTCCTGGATTAGATGGTGTCTCGCCGTGCCCTGGGCCTTGCCAACCGGTGTCTTAGGGAAGTATCCCAAACCCGCTCTGCCAGTTGCCACAACTCCCACCAATGCCTTTTGCCTCAGGCATGACTCTGCCACCTCCACTGCTTTCTCTGCCCTCCATTCCCTCCCTGTTCTCACCTCAATGCCAGCCGATGACACCTTTTGGTCACTGGAGTCCCTGTACTGCAGAGCTTCTCTTGTTTGCGCCACCATAAACTCTTCTGTGAGGCCATTGAATGGGATCTGCAAGATGTTACTGGTCCCATACAGTGCAGCACTGTTGAGGCTGCGGGGAAGGCCAAGCCACCTGCGGAGAAAGCCGCTGATCTTCTTTTCGAGGGACTCAACTGTGGTCAATGGAACAGCGTAAACCAGCAGAGGCCACAGGACTTGGGGCAGGATGGAATGCTAATAGATCCAGGCCTTGAATCTGCCTGGCAGACCTGACTTGTCAACTTTGGTGAACCAGGCTTCAAGGTCTTTGATGGACTTTTGAAAGGCGGCAGAAGTCGTGTCAAAAACCTTCCCCAAACTCTCGACAGTTTCTCAGAGATGGAGGGAATGGCAGTTCCGGATAGTAAGAATTGGAATCTGTCTGTCACCTTCCCCTTCTTCAGTACCATGGACCTTGTCTTTGTTGGCTTGAAACTCATCCTTGCCCAGGTGATAATTTTCTCAAGACCTTGTAGGATCCACCTACTTCCTGGGACTGATGTTGTGGTGATGGTAAGGTCGTCCATAAAAGCTCTTATTGGGGGCTGTCACACACCAGACTTGGTTAGGGGGCCTCTGCATTTCACCTCGGCTGACGTGGCCACCATGTTCATGGCAAGAGCAAAAAGAATAACAGAAATGGCGCAGCCTGTTATTATTCCTTTTCCAAGCTGATGCCAGTCTGATGTTTCTGACCCAGAAGTCACCCTCAGCCTGAAATGATGGTCATAATCCAGGATCAGGACCTTGATCCTGCTGGGAACATGGCGTCGGTGTAGTGCAAGCTCAACCAGTTTGTGCGGTGTGGACCCATAGGCATAGGCGAGGTCCAACCACAGAACAACTAGGTCGCCTCTGTTTTCATGGGCTTCTCTAATGAGCTGCGTGACTACTCCAGTGTGCTCCAAGCAGCCGGGAACTCCCGGAATCCCACCCTTCTGCACTGAGGGGTCGATGTAGCTGTTTTTGAGGAGGAACTCAGTTAATCTTCGAGAGACAATGCTGAAAAACACCTTCCCTTTGACGCTCAGCAGCGAGATTGACCGAAACTGATTGATGTTCTTTGAGTTTTCCTCGTTCAGGATCCAAACTCCCTCAGCACATCTCCACTGGTCAGCAACTCTCCCCCTTCGCCATACCACCTTCAAGATCTTCCATAGGTGTCGAAGGAGCTCTGGGCAGTGCTTATACACTATGTATGGTACGCCACTAGGGCCTGGAGCAGAGGCTGAGCGCGGCCACTGCGCTTGTCCCCAAGTAATCGCCTGGTTAAGCCAAAGGGATTGGAAATGAACGCAGCTCACTTCCTAGCTCTCTCTCTTCCTCTTCTCCTGTGCCACTCTGCTCTGCAGAGGGTCATAAGTCTTTTCCTTAGGATGTTTCGTAGGTCGGGCCAATAAATCTTCCATAATAGGCTTCTATTCTTACCTGATGAAGATCGTCCGTCCTTCATGGACATCCACTGAAGGACTGGTCTTGCTCAACTTCTTTTTCTTCACAGGCTTTTCATCTGAAGGAAAAAGACAGAAATATAAAAACAACCCACTTCTTAAGAGGATAGTGTCAGTGTGCGGTGATCGCTGGTCGACACGGACACGGTGGGCCAAAGAGCCTGTTTTAGTACTGTATCTCTAAACTAAAGAGTGCAAATTCTACACAAAATTCTTCCCCTCCATCATTGGCAAAGGTCCCAAATTTCACCAATTTTGAAATATATCTTAAAGAGACAACGTACCATCTTCCTCCTCCAAGTCGCTATCCTCTGAGTTTTCATCAATGGACGCATCATCGTCATCATCATCATCATCATCATCATCATCAGTCTCAGCTTCTAAACTTCCCATTTCGTCATCTGATGCCGTGACCTCTTCCTCCACCACTGATCTGAAACGCATTGTATTCTGATCACGGACAAATTGGGCCAAATTACCTGTTCCTGTGACATAGCTGCAATATAATCCATAATGTGGGACATTCGATGAGCCCAAGTCTTCTGAAAGAGATTCATCAGATTGATGTAACATCCTCAGTTTAGTAGTTGCAATCTCATTTTAAGGTTGAGCTGCACGTGGAATTCTGAGTGCAATAACATCACAACGTTTGTGGAGCTGGCAGATTTCCCCAAGACAGAGATTGGTGAGAATTTACAAAAGTTGCTCAGAATTAGAAAAGGTTTTGAAAGAAGCGACAAGAGTTAAAGTAGATGAATAGGTGAGTTAGCTAAAAAATTACATACATCTGTACTAATGATATAAGGAGGACAGGAACTGAGATCTTTTTAGAGTTAAACAAGTAGGATTTCAAAAGTATAATCTCTGGATTACTCCCACTGCTACACAAGTAAAAACTGAAAAGCAGATTAGTATGCAGTTAGAAACAAGAAGGGGGGCTTTCTTGCGGCCTTGGGAACAGTGGGAAGCCAGGACAGGTCATTCAAACCAGATGGCCAGCTCTTCAGTAGGACTGAGATCAATGTATAGCTTAATCAGTTTTCTCCATACTAAAGAAATCAAACCTCGCCTATCCAGTCTATCCCTTAGCTCAATATTCCATCCCAGGCAACTGCCTGATGAATCCTCTCTGTACTCTTTACTATAAGGTCATAAGGAATAGGAGTAGAATTAGGCCATTCGGCCTATTAGTTCTACTCCACCATTCAATTATGGCTGATCTATCTCTCCCTCCTAACACCATTCTCCTACCTTCTCCCCATAACCTCGGACACCTGTACTAATCAAGAATCTATCTATCTCTGCCTTAAAATATTCAGACTTGGCCTCCACAGCATTCCATGGTAAAGAATTCCACCACCCTCTGACAGATTCACCACCCTCTGACTAAAGAAAGTCCTTTAATTCCGAGGCTATGACCTCTAGTCCTAGACTCTCTCACTGGTGGAAACATCCTCTTCACATCCTTTCTATCCAAGCCTGTCACTATTCTGTATGTTTCAATGAGGTCCCCCCTCTTCTTCTAGACTCCAGCGAGTACAGGCCCAGTGCTGACAAATCTGCATCATAAGTTAACGTACTCATTCCTGGGATCATTCTTGTAAACCTTCTCTGGATCCTCTCCAGAGCCAGCACATCCTTCATCAGATATGATGCTCACAATATTCCAAATGCAACCTTACCAGTGCCTTATAGAGCCTCAACATTACATCCCTCTTTTTGTACACAAACCCTCTGTCTCGCATAATCAATTCCATTTCTAGAATTCCCAGGATCCCAACCGGACAGTAGGATACAAGAATCAGCTTCCACTGCATCTGGCTGTGGAGGAAATGAAAATGGGGAAAGTGGGATCACGTAGAATTAGTGTGAATAGATGATCGATGGTCGGCATGGACTCGGTGGGCTGAAGGGGCTGTTACCATTTTGTGTCTCTAAGCTCCAAACAATCATGGCTCTTGCTTCTGACCATTTCTTGCTGTACTGTGTATTATGAACACAATGAAACTGTTCAGTCCCTTCAGCTCACATTCCAGTGACACCAATCACAGGACAGTTTTTTCTAGAGGGAAGGCAGCTGTTTGGTCCAGGAACAATGGATAGGAAAACAGTGTTTGGGACAATTAGTATTTATGCTCATTTACCTTTTCTTCGGAGCTGTTTTACAAGGCACCTGGGGATTCTGGTCTTTTGTGGGTTCAGTATGTTTGTAGTTACTCAAACTCTCACCATCCTCTTCTTCATTCTCTTCATCACTAACCACATCCAAATGTGTTTCCTTTTTCCCAGCTCCTGTCAATAATAACCATGTATTGCATTGAGAATTCCAAATGGCACTATAAGAGAAAATTATTTCCTGACTAGCAACACTCACATCCGGTTCAGCAAAGCCTAGTTTAAAACAGCTCATGTGGATACAAGGAACTGCAGATGCTGGTTTACAAAAATGAGAATGGGGTTGATTGGGTCTGGCAGTGGGATGAGAAGGGGAGCTGCATACAGGAGGATGGGGTTTGCAGATGCTGGAGTTAAACTGGCACTTTGTCGTTTTTTTTTTAAAACAGCTCAGTTGTTTTCAAAGGTTACACAAAAAGCTGGAGAAACTCAGCGGGTGCAGCAGCATCTAAGGAGCGAAGGAGATAGGCGACGTTTCGGGTCGAGACCCTTCTTCAGACTGGTCAGGGATCAGGGAAACGAGAGATATAGACGGTGATGTGGAGAGATAAAGAACAATGAATGAAAGATATGCAAAAAAGTATCGATGATAAAGGGAACAGGCCATTGTAAGCTGTTTGTGGTGTGAAAATGAGAAGCTAGTGCGACTAGGGTGGGGGAGGGAGATAGAGATAGAGGGAATGGCAGGGCCCGAGGGCTGAGGGAGAGGTGGGAAGGGGAGGAGACAGCAGGGGTTAACAGAATTGAGAAAATTCAATGTTCAAAAATGTTCCCTCGATTCTCCAGCATCTGCAGTTTCTTCGTTAACATAGTTGTTTTCAAATATCTGCAGGCTCTTGTCCTTCCAATTTCCGCCACTTATCAATTCTACAACCCTTGTAGATCACTACTTTCCTTCAGTTATGGCCTCTTGGACATTGAAATTAAATCACCTCACATCTGAAAACCCTCCCGACATATTCCTCTTTGTCATTCATTAAATTTCTAAAATCTCTAAAACCTACCAATTTTCTGTCCTTTTTAGACTTATTGGAATGTATACTCTTATTAGAACTGAAGCATTCACTGGAATTATGTTGAGGAAGCTACATAAATGCAGTTAATGTTGCAGTAAAGAAAGATGAGCAACAAACTGCAGGAAAAGCTGCAGGAAAATATCCCCAAACTCTTCACTCACCACAACTTTAAGTTATTCATAAGCTGTAAGAGGTTGTTGTATTACCTGCATTAGCAGCATCCACCTTTGCTCTGTACTTGTCCTTTGCCACTGCCCAGTCCACTGCCATCGGGCGACCTGGATGAACAACACTAGATCAGACACAATCCATTCCACATGCCATTGCTGCCACCAACCATTTCTCCTTCTGCCCCAGAGTTCTCACTAGATCCCACTACTTCCGTCATCTCGTGGTTCCACCAATTACCTTATCCTCCTGTATGCACCCCCCCCCCTTATCTCATTGCCAACCCCAATCATCCCAATTCTGATTCTCTTCCCCTTCACCACTCCCAATAAGCCTTCCTGTCTTTCCCCTCTACTTTCCCTTTCTCATCTCAGCAACCCATCCTCCACTGCCACCCACCATCCCCTCCCATTCACCTGCTGATATCCTTCCCCTTTCCCCACCCTCTGTAAATCATGTCTCGCCCCACCCACTCTGCCTCTGTCCTGTCCCTCCACCTCAACCAATCCCACCTCCACCTTTACCTCCAAAAATCCAAGGAGTCACAAATCAGTGATACAGTGCCCTTCAACCTGCTATCCCTCAACCCAGCTTACCCATTTCACAGTACTTGTCAAAATTCTCTCATTACCCTTCATTTCCTTCAGGTTCATTCCTTTCAAGGCTTTCCCAGCTTCCAGAACATTCTTGAACTGAACAAATGCAAACCCTCGCATCTTCCCATCTGAGAGAGAGAGTGGAAATATCCAAAACATTCAGTAACCTGGAGCATGATTTGCAAAAAAACATTTCAGGAATCATTTCACTGACTATTTTCTGCAGAGCGGATTTAAAATGTTTGCTGCTGTGTATTCTATCCCTTTTTTCTACTTGTCCTATCCTCATCAACATAAGCCCGCTTTAATCTGTTATTGATTTTTTTTTTTAAAGCTGACACAAAATAAAAACAAATAATGCTGGAAACAATCATGATGCATATTTCAGGCCCAAGATGTAGCATTTGATTACCTTGTGAAAACCATGTATTTTAAAGCCACAAAGTCCAGTTCTATCAAATAAACCGCAAGCAAAGGTTAAGGATCAATGTGAACAAGTTAATACAGTCAAATCTAATAGAGTTCAGAAAATTGAGTCGTTTGTAATTGTTCTTCTTACCAATTTAAGATAGAAACTTACCAGAACGTATGGTCTGGTGAAGAACAAAAGAATGACTCCGTGCCAAGTTTGTATAATACTGCTGACTTTGCAGATATTATGTAGTACACAAAATGTAGTAAAAGTTGTCATTTTATTATAGAAATTAAGATGGAAGCTTGCAGTAATAACATGTGCTTGTCCAAGGCCATGAAGAAGGACGACGAGCCAAGATTGAAAAATATAGCTGACATTGCAAAGATAAGCAATAACTTGTTATTGGAGGAGCCTGATGTGGACCCAGCTTTTCTTGTATTTTGAAAGACTGTAGTATCTTTCAGTCATGTCATATTTGGACTTGGTCCGAGTGTTTTATTGATGAGGGATGAGTACAGCTGTACTAACTTTTCTTTGTTCGGAGAGTGGAAGCATGGGGAGCAAAAGAGTATAGCTGTATACTATTTGCACTGGTCCCCGCCACCTTCGTCTGACGATCGATTAAAGCTTGACTTGGTTTACCTTTAACCGTTTGTGTTGTTGTCTGTTTTAAGAAGCAAACTTTTTCAAATGATTAGAAAGATTAGCTCTGTTTTGGATTATTAGATGAATTGTTTAATAAACACTCAAATACAGAAAAATTAATAGCGTATATATACACAATACTATCTTGGATAGGGAAATCACAACTTCGGAAATATATCGACAAACATGGGAAAATGAAATAGGTTTATCTATAACGAAGGAAACTTGGGAAGAAAGCCTACAATGTATACATCGCTGCTCATTAAATGCTAGACATATATTGATACAATTTAAGGTATTACACAGATTACATTATTCAAAAACGAAATTAAATAGAATTTATCCTAACATTTCTTCTATTGGTGATAAATGTCAGAACTTGGAAGCTAACAACGCATAGTTTTGTAACATGTATAAAACTCAACTATTATTGGACAGAAATCTTTAGAGATATCTCTGAAGTTCTTAAAATTAAACTGGACCCAGATCCAAAATTAATAATATTAGGAGTTCCGGATTCAAATCTAATATTAACAGTAAACCAAATAAATTCTTGGATTACTGTTTGATAATAGGGAAAAAATTAATATTGAAATTTTGGAAGGGAACATTATCCCCCACAATTAAAATGTGGACAGTAGAAATGTTGGAGACGTTGCATTTGGAAAGAATCAGATTTGTCCTAATGGACAAATACGAACTCTTTGAACAGATATGGTCTCCATATACAGAATATTTGAAGGGGTAGTTGTTCTTGGCATCACAACTCAATGGGTACCCGGCAGGATTAGATGAAAATAACTCTCTGTTTTTCTTTTTGATTTGTATACATGTCTCTATTGATATCCCCATTTGAAATTGTGTTATTCACTATTAAGGTGTATACTATAATCTTTTTTTTCTTTTTTTTTCTCTTCTCTTTCTCTCTCTATATAATCAAAATTATTTAATCACTATTCTTATTGATTAAAATCTATTCTTTTCTTTTTCTACTTTCTAAAAAATAGAAGTTTATAAGAATTATTTGTAACATCCGTATACTTATTGAAATAAGTTGGTTGTGCATTTGAAAAGTTGTTATGCCGTTGTTATGATGGATTACTTCTAATAAAAATATTATTTTAAAAAAAAGGAATGTTAGCTCTGTTTCTCTTTTTACTGATGCTGCATGATTTACTAGTTGCAAGCATTTTCTGTTACTGGCCCTTGAACAGTTGAACACTGTTCAATTAACCAATAAACTACCTACTGGGAGAGCACCTGGCAAAAACCAAAAGAACTGATCCTTTGATTTCACTGAGAGCCCCACCTGTTTTTCCTTTACCTGCCTATGTGCCAGCTTACCAATTCCCCACAACCAATCCTGCCTAACAGTTCATCACAAAAGCACTATGGGAATTAACAGAACCTCTGTAACATCTAACCTCAGTAATCCCACTTTAAAAATACCAAGTCAGGTATCTCAATGCGGGAGTCATGACGAACATAGCTGCCGTGCACTCAACAGCAGGTCAAGGGCCAGTTACAGAAAATGTTTGGAACTAATAAATCATGCAGCATCAGTAAAAAGAGAAACAGAGCTAATATTTAAGATCATTGATCCTTAACACTTGCTCACTGTTTATTTGATGGGAACTGAATGTTGTGGCTTTAAAAAACATGGTTTCCACAAGGTAATCTCAACATGGGACTTGACCTGCTGTTGAATCCACAACAAATGTGTTCACTCACTGTTTATTTCACAGGAACTAGATTTTGTAGTCTTAATAATCATAGTTCCAGCATGACAACAGAAAACTACATCATATAGCACAGAATCAAAGATGCAGCAGAAAACCAATTTAGTTTAGTTTAGGGATGCGCGTGAAACAGGCCGTTCGGCCCTTCGAGTCCGCACCGACCAGCAATCCCCGCACATTAACACAAGCCTACACACATTAGAGACAATTTATACTTATACCAAGTATACATACCCAAGCCAATTAACCTCCAAACCTGTACCTTTGGAGTACTGCAAGCAAATTTGGGCCCCATATCTGACAAAGGATGTGCTGGCTCTGAAGAGGGTCAGAGGAGGTTTACAAGAATGATTTTAGGAATGAGTGGATTAGCATATGATAAGCATTTGACAGCACTGGGTCTCTACTCGCTGGAGTTTAGAAGGTTGAGGGCGGACCTCATTGAAACGTCCAGAATAATGAAAGACGTAGATAGAATGGATGTGGAAAGGATATTTCCACTGGTGGGAGAGCCTAGGACCAGGGTTCATAGCCTCAGAATTAAACAGTGTTCTTTTAGAAAGGAGGTGAGGGGGAACTTCTTTAGTCAGAGGGTAGTTAGTCTGTGGAACTCATTGCTACAGACAGCTTTGGAGGCCAAGTCACTGGATATTTTGAAGGCAGAGATAGTCAAATTCTTGATTAGAAATGGTGACGGGAGTTATAGGGAGAAGGCAGGAAAATGGAATTCAAACGCACAGATGATAAAATGGAGTAGACTCGATGGGCCGAATGGCCTAATTCTACTCCTATAACTTGTGAACCCGAAGATCTCGGAGAAAACCCACGCGGTCACGGGGAGAACGTACAAACTCCGTACCGCCAGCACCCGTAGTCGTGATCGAACCCGGGTCTCCAGCGCTGCACGCCCTGTAACGCAGCAGCACTACCGCTGCGCCACCGTGCCGCCCATTCTTTGAAAGTGGTGGCTAATTATTCTGTCTCTGCTGCTCTTTCATATGATTACCCTTCCTTGCAAAATATTTGTACCCGGTATTTTCCTCTCTATTTAAAACAATGTACTTATTGCGCGTCACCTACTTTTCCAAAACATCGTTCAGATGAGTGGGAAGGTGCTTAGCCCAACACAAATATCCCAAGCACAAAACAAACAGCAATGGTTTGAGGACCTAGTTCAGGACTGCCTTCAGTCGGTGGACTGAAATGTGTTCAAGACAACTTCATCCTCGGTCATCACTAATTTCATCAAGAAATGCATAGACAGCTCCGCTACGACAAAGATAATTAGGGTGCATCCTAACTAGAAACTTTGGATGAACATGGAGATTCACTCTGTGCCAAAGTGCAAATCCAAGATTTCAAGAAGAATGATACACACTGTCCAAGAAGGGCAAGTATGATCTTCGTAATCAAACAAAAGTCAGGCGACTGTGGCATAAAAGGTTACAAGGAATGTACAAGTACCTTTCAGGAATGGGTGTCTGGCAATGGGTGTGCATTGGCTGCTACGTGTTCCTCATTCCTTATATAAAAGTATCTAAAATTATGGAAGGTACAGATAGGGTAGTCAGTCAGAATCATTTTTCCCCCAGGATGGAAATAGCAAATACTAGCGGGCATAGCTTTAAGGTGAGAGTTTTAAAGAGATGCGCGAGGCAATTTATAAAAATATAGAGAGGGTGGTGAGTGCCTGGAATGCGTTACGAGGGGTGGTGGTGGACTCAGGTATGACAGCTGCACTGAAGAGACCTTTGGATAGCCATACAGATATACAGGGAATTTAAAGATAAGAGTTGACCTTGAAATCATGTTAGGCACAGTCATTGTGGGCCAAAGGGCTTGTTCTTGTGTTGTACTGTTCTGGTTCTAGCTAACCATCTAAAGCACCAGGTTTCCCTATTTTAAAACCAACCTTTTGTAGGTATGTTGACCTCCAGCACAGTCCCATACCGTGAGAAAGTAGTCTTCAAATCACCTTCTGAACACTGAAAGGAAAGAAACATCCATTGGGCAAAACATTACTGTTCTGAGGTCAATCATCACTCTCTCAAGCAGTGTCATATTTAAATGGGTAAAATGCAGCCTATAGAAATTGGAGATGATTGATACATCAACAACTTCATCTCTAATGCTTCTTGCGGAAATGATAACTATAAATTTGTCCAAAAAAATCTAATTCTGAATTACAGTTTGTGCAAAATACTGATTCATTTCTCAATCCCTCTGCAATATAATTACCTTCATCCCCCAAACCCATGACCATCTTATGTATATTCAAATCTCTCTCGGGTTCATCATTTAAGAGACCCGGTCGACTGTTATTTCTATGACTGTGTCCATGTAACATTATCTTGGATCATCTTGCCTGCAGTATTTGGCACAGCTGCCCATATCATTACCCTCCTCCTCTCTTTCCCCTTCTACTGGCTATGTGTTCAAAGTGTCCAATCTTGGACTAAAAACAATTCTATTCAGCTCAACAGTAAGAATACCAAAGCCAACATTTTCTCTATACCCTGGACCTTCATCTCCGAAACGCCTGGATCTAATGTAAGACAATATCCTCTGGTCCCAATTAATTTTTCTCCAACCTCACCATGTTGTCCAAATATCTTGAAAAATTCCGTCAATTCCATCAAATCTTTAATGTTCTGAGCCCCAGTGAATGAAACCTTCATTTATGTAAATTCTCTTCAACGTGTCAGTATTTCTCACAAACTATGCATCAGAAACCCTGCCCTCAAAAGATGACAGCTCAGAGATAACCCAAACATTTCCATACTCAAATCCTGGGTCACCTTCTGCATCAATGATCATTTCAACCAGATTCCCACACAGATCCACTGACAAATTAAAATTTGCTGAATTTAAATGTAATTATGTATTTTATACTTATCTATACACTTGAAAAATATAATTTCCACCATTAAATATATACTTAAATTACAATTTTTCTCATGAAGCATTAAGGGCACAGCTGAAGTAGTAACTTTACATCAGTTCTGACCAAGGACAACGATACTGCTGAAGTTTCACCAAATAAACATCTAGTTGGGATTAAGTCTTGGGGGTGGGGGAAATAGTAAAAAGAGGTTCTCCTAGAAAGACAAGCAAGCTGCATTTAACATGGATAAACCACTGATGCCAGATGGAAAGTTGAGAGGAAACTGCACAAGTCCTAGCCATAACCTTCCAAACATAATAGATTTAGGGGTGGTGCATAAGGCTGCAGAACTGCAAATGCTAGATCATTGTTCATAAAACAGGCTGTAGGAACAAGTCATTAACTCTCAGACCAGTTTAACCTCAATGATGAGAAAGGTGCGAGAAACAATAATTGGGGACAGAATTATGAATCAAGTGGACAAGTGTCCGTTCAGTAGAGAATGTCACCATGCATATGTTCAAATGCTACCTAACAAATCTTGCTGGAGTTTTTTGATGTGGACCAAGGTGGTTGATAAGTAAACAGAGACACAAAATAAGTATATTAAGATTGGTGGTGTAAAATGAAAGGGAGTGTAGTAACAGGGATAGAAAATTAGCTAGGTAACATAGAAACATAGAAACATAGAAATTAGGTGCAGGAGTAGGCCATTCAGCCCTTCGAGCCTGCACCGCCATTCAATATGATCATGGCTGATCATCCAACTCAGTATCCCGTACCTGCCTTCTCTCCATACCCTCTGATCCCCTTAGCCACAAGGGCCACATCCAACTCACTCTTAAATATAGCCAATGAACTGGCCTCAACTACCCTCTGTGGCAGAGAGTTCCAGAGACTCACCACTCTCTGTGTGAAGAAAGTCTTTCTCATCTCGGTCTTAAAGGATTTCCCCCTTATCCTTAAGATGACCATGAATTGATATTGGACTATAGGGAAGTGTACAGTGGAATTCACCAGAGGTGCTAGACACAGAAAAAACGCAATCTATAGAAAAGCAGCAGACTTCACAGAAGTCGAGACATCAAGGGAAAAAAATTACGGTGGGTGAAATGAGCAGATAAAAGGTAGAAGAAATTCAACACTAAGAAATGCGTGGTTACTTTCCAGTAAGAAGAATAAAAATAAACACTTTCAATCAAAGAGCACAATTCTATAAGGATTACAAGGATTGGAGTCAGTAATATGTACATAATTCATAAAAAAGTGGCAAGACAGGTAAAGAAAATGACAAAAAAAATGAGACACTGTTATTTATTCATTTTTAAAACATTGGCAGTGCTGGCAAAACCAGTATTTATTGGCCATTCTTAACTGCCCCAAGCTTTCTAGGCCATTTCAGAGTCAATAAAATTGTTGTGGAGTTAGTTTAGTTTATTGTCACGCCTACCTAGATACAGTGAAAAGCTTTTTTGTTGCGTGCCATCCACTCAGCAGGAAGACTACACACAATTACAATTAAGCCGTCCAAATGTACAATGGAACTGTCGTGGTTGAGCCAATTACAATGTTTAGTTTGATTCACAAATCAGTCAGACCGACATGGAGGTTTTGTAGTTCTGGCTAGTTTTTTTTTTACATTATCCAAATCTATTTCCCACAGTTGCCATTGTGGGATACAAGCTTGGGTAATTTAACTACCATCTCCTGGGATACCGAGCACTGTTTAACAGAGGCATGGAATACAAGAGAATACAATACAACAAACTCTTATAAAACACTGACGCAGAGTACCATGTCCCGTTCAGAGTGCAGCACTTAATGAGGGTGGAGAACCAAAAAACCCCACTGCTTCCAGGAGGATATTGCAGATGAATACGTGGCTTGAAAAATGGTGCAAGGGGGAGGGATTCAAATTTCTCGGGCATTGGAAATAGTTCTGGGGGAGGTGGGACCAGTACAAACAGGACGGTCTGCACCTGGGCTTGAAGGGAACCAATGTCCTTGGGGGAGTGTTTGCTAGTGCTGTCAGGGAGGATTTAAACTAATGTGGCAGGGGGATGGGAGCATGAGCAGAGAGACAGAGGGATGTAAAATGAGGGTAGAAGCAATAGGTAGCAAGGTGAAAGGTAAAAGTGGCAGGCAGAAAAATCCAGGGCAAAAATCAAAAAGGGCCACTTTTCAACATAATTGTATAAGGGGTAAGAGTGTTGTAAAAACAAGCCTGAAGGCTTTGTGTCTCAATGCAAGGAGCATTCGTAATAAGGTGGATGAGTTGAATGTGCAGATAGTTATTAATGAATATGATATTAGTTGGGATCACGGAGACATGGCTCCAGGGTGACCAAGGCTGGGAGCTGAACATCCAGGGATATTCAATATTTAGGAGGGATAGACAGAAAGGAAAAGGAGGTGGAGTAGCGTTGCTGGTTAGAGAGGAGATTAACGCAATAGAAAGGAAAGACATTAGCTTGGAGGATGTGGAATCGATATGGATAGAGCTGCGAAACACTAAGGGGCAGAAAACGCTAGTGGGAGTTCTGTACAGGCCACCTAACAGTAATAGTGGAGTTGGGGATGGCATCAAACAGGAAATTAGAAATGCGTGCAACAAAGGTAAAACAGTTATAATGGGTGACTTCAATCTACATATAAATTGGGTGAATCAAATTGGCATGGGTGCTGAGGAAGTGGATTTCTTGGAATGTATGCGGGATAGTTTTCTGAACCAACATGTAGAGGAACCAACGAGGGAGCAGGCTATTCTAGACTGGGTAGTGAGTAATGAGGAAGGGTTAGTTAGCAGTCTTGTTATTCGTGGCCCCTTGGGCAAGAGTGACCATAATATGGTTGAGTTCATTAGGATGGAGAGTGACATTGTTAATTCAGAAACAAGGGTTCTGAACTTAAAGAAAGGTAACTTTGAGGCTATCTTGAATTCGCCAAGATAAACTGCAAGTGATTCTTAGAGGGTTGACGGTGGATATGCAATGGAAGGCATTTAAAGACTGCACGGATGAACTACAACAATTGTTCATCCCAATTTGGCAAAAGAATAAATCAGGTAAGGTAGTGCATCCATGGATAACAAGGCAAATCAGAGATAGTATCAAAACTAAAGATGAAGTATACAAATTAGCCAGAAAAAGCAGCCTACCAGAGGACTGGGGGAAATTCAGAGTCCAGCAGAGGAGAACAAAGTGCTTAATTAGGAAAGGGAAAATAGATTATGAAAGAAAACTGGCACGGAACATAAAAACGGACTGCAAAAGTTTTTATAGATATGTGAAGTGAAAAAGGTTAGTTAAAACAAATGTAGGTCCCTTGCAGTCAGAAACTGGTGAATTGATCATGGGGAACAAGGACATGGCAGACCAATTGAATAACTACTTTGGTTCTGTCTTCACTCAGGAAGACATAAATAATCTGCCGGAAATAGCAGGGGACCGGGGGTCAAATGAGATGGAGGAACTGAGTGAAATCCAGATTAGCCGGGAAGTGGTGTTAGGTAAATTGAAAGGATTAAAGGCCGATAAATCCCCAGCGCCAGATAGGCTGCATCCCAGAGTACTTAAGGAAGTAGCCCCAGACATAGTGGATGTATTAGTGATAAATTTTCAAAACTCTTTAGATTCTGGAGTTGTTCCTGAGGATTGGAGGGTAGCTAATGTAACCCCACTTTTTAAAGAGGGAGGGAGAGAGAAAACGGGGAATTACAGACCAGTTAGTCTAACATCGGTAGTGGGGGAAAATGCTAGAGTCAGTTATTAAAGATGGGATAGCAGCACATTTGGAAAGTGGTGAAATCATTGGACAAAGTCAGCATGGATTTATGAAAGGTAAATCATGTTTGACGAATCTTATAGAATTTTTCGAGGATGTAACTAGTAGAGTGGATAAGGGAGAACCAGTGGATGTGTTATATCTGGACTTTCAGAAGGCTTTCGACAAGGTCCCACATAAGAGATTAGCATTCAAACTTAAAGCACACGGTATTGGGGGTTCAGTGTTGATGTGGATAGAGAACTGGCTGGCAGACAGGAAGCAAAGAGTAGGAGTAAACTGATCATTTTCAGAATGGCAGGCAGTGACTAGTGGGGTACCACAAGGCTCAGTGCTGGGAACCCAGCTATTTACAATATATATTAATGATCTGGACGAGGGAATTGAATGCAACATCTCCAGGTTTGTGGATGACACAAAGCTGGGGGGCAGTGTTAGCTGTGAGGAGGATGCTAGGAGGCTGCAAGGTGACTTGGATAGGTTGGGTGAGTGGTCAAACGCATGGCAGATGCAGTATAATGTGGATAAATGTGAGGTTATCCACTTTGGCGGCAAAAACAGGAGGGTAGACTATTATCTGAACGGTGGCCGATTAGGAAAAGGGGAGATGCAACGAGACCTGGGTGTCATGGTACACCAGTCATTGAAAGTAGGCATGCAGGTGCAGCAGGCTGTGAAGAAAGCGAATGGTATGTTGGCATTCGTAGCAAAAGGATTTAAGTACAAGAACAGGGAGGCTCTACTGCAGTTGTACAAGGTCTTGGTGAGGCCACACCTGGAGTATTGCGTACAGTTTTGGTCTCCTAATCTGAGGAAAGACATTCTTGCCATAGAGGGAGTACAGAGAAGGTTCACCAGACTGATTCCTGGGATGGCACGACTTCCATATGAAGAAAGACTGGATAGACTTGGCTTGTACTCGCTGGAATTTAGGAGATTGAGGGGGATCTTATAGAGACTTACAAAATTCTTAAGAATTCTTAAGAAGAGAGGCCCACAGGAGCCGTTGGAAGAGGAGGAGGAGGGGGAGGAGCGACACCCGACCGGTAAGCTTCAAAATCTAACGCGGGGCTTGTTTTTTCAGAGGCCCACAGGAGCCGTTGGAAGAGGAGGAGGGGGAGGAGCGACACCCGACCGGTAAGCTTCAAAATCTAGCGCGGGGCTTGTTTTTTCAGAGGCCCACAGGAGCCGTTGGAAGAGGAGGAGGGGGAGGAGCGACACCCGACCGGTAAGCTTCAAAATCTAGTGCGGGGCTTGTTTTTTCAGAGGCTTACCCAAATCCATAACGTTCCATTTGGAGGTGGGTTTTTTTTGAGGAAGCCGCTGATTGGTGGGAAGTGGACTATGGAAAGCAGCTGATTGGTGGGAAGTGGACTAGGGAAAGCAGCTGATTTACAGTCAGATCCCAGCAGTTTGTAGTGATTTTATATTGTGTTGCTATTTTATCCTGTGTAAGGGGGGCAGTATGAAGGCCAGGGCAGTGTACTGTTCTGGATGTCAGATGTGGGAGGTCAGGGAATCTGATAGCCCTCCAGACGTACACATCTGCGCCAGGTGTGTTGAGATGGGGCTCCTAAAGGATCGTGTAAGGAACCTGGAGCAGCAGCTCGACGACCTCCGTCTGGTCAGGGAGAGTGAGGAGGTCATAGAGAGGAGCTACAGGGAGGCAGTCACTCCCAGACCACAGGAGGCAGACAAGTGGGTCACTGTTAGGAAGGGCAAGGGGCAGAGGCAGGGGCTAGAGAGTACCCCTGTGACCGTACAACTGGAAAATAGGTACTCGGGTTTGAGTACGATTGGAGGGGACAGCCTAGCTGGGGGCAACAACTGCGGCCAGGCTTCCGGCACAGAGACCGGCCCTGATGCTCAGAAGGGTAGCAAAAAGAGGAGGGCAATTGTAATAGGGGACTCTATAGTGAGGGGGTCGGATAGGCGATTCTGTAGACGCAGTCGGGAGACCCGGATGGTAGTTTGCCTCCCTGGTGCCAGGGTCTCGCATGTGTCAGAACGTGTCCAAAAGATTCTGATAAGGGAGGGAGAGGAGCCTGATGTTGTGGTACACATAGGTACCAATGACATAGGCAGAAAAAGTGACGAGGTCCTGAAGGGAGAATTTAGGGAGTTGGGGGGAAAGTTAAAGAGAAGGACCAAAAGGGTAACGATTTCAGGATTACTGCCTGTGCCGCGTGACATAGAAACATAGAAACATAGAAATTAGGTGCAGGAGTAGGCCATTCAGCCCTTCGAGCCTGCACCGCCATTCAATATGATCATGGCTGATCATCCAACTCAGTATCCCGTACCTGCCTTCTCTCCATACCCTCTGATCCCCTTAGCCACAAGGGCCACATCCAACTCGCTCTTAAATATAGCCAATGAACTGGCCTCAACTACCCTCTGTGGCAGAGAGTTCCAGAGACTCACCACTCTCTGTGTGAAAAAAGTCTTTCTCATCTCGGTCTTAAAGGATTTCCCCCTTATCCTTAAGCTGTGACCCCTTGTCCTGGACTTCCCCAACATCGGGAACAATCTTCCTGCATCTAGCCTGTCCAACCCCTTAAGAATTTTGTAAGTTTCTATAAGATCCCCTCTCAATCTCCTAAATTCCAGAGAGTATAAACCGAGTCTATCCAGTCTTTCTTCATAAGACAGTCCTGACATCCCAGGAATCAGTCTGGTGAACCTTCTCTGCACTCCCTCTATGGCAATAATGTCCTTCCTCAGATTTGGAGACCAAAACTGTACGCAATACTCCAGGTGTGGTCTCACCAAGACCCTGTACAACTGAAGTAGAACCTCCCTGCTCCTGTACTCAAATCCTTTTGCTATGAAAGCTAACATACCATTCGCTTTTTTCACTGCTAAGTGAGAGTGAGAGTAGGAATGAAATGAGGTGGAGGCTAAATGCGTGGCTGAGGGACTGGTGCAGTGGGCAGCGATTCAAGTTTCTTGATCACTGGGACCTCTTTTGGGGAAGGCATGATCTGTACGCAGAGGACGGGTTGCACTTGAACCCGAAGGGGACCAATATCCTGGCAGGGAGATTTGCAAAGGCTACTGGGGAGACTTTAAACTAGAAAGGCTGGGGGGAGGGACTCGGGTAGAGGGGGCTAGGGGACAGGGTGTGGGGCAAGAGGCAGAGAAGGGAAGCACTCGGACCCAAAATGTAGGCGAGAAAGATGAAAAAGATAATAGACAGAGAATAAAGGATGGTGGGTTTATAAAATGTGCATATTTTAATGCTAGGAGCATTGTAAGTAAGGTGGATGAACTTAGAGCCTGGATTGACACCTGGAAATATGATGTTGTGGCAATCAGTGAAACATGGTTGCAGGAGGGCTGTGATTGGAAACTAAATATTCCAGGATTTCGTTGCTTCCAGGGTGATAGAATTGGAGGGACCAGAGGTGGAGGTGTTGCATTGCTTGTCAGAGAGGATATTACAGCAGTGCTTTGGCAGGATAGATTAGAGGGTTCGTCTAGGGAGGCTATTTGGGTGGAACTGAGAAGTGGGAACGGTGTAGCAACACTTTTAGGGGTGTACTATAGACCGCCAAATGGGGAGCGAGAATTGGAAGAGCAAATATGTAAGGAGATAGCAGATATTAGTAGTAAGCACAAGGTAGTGATTGTGGGAGATTTCAATTTCCCAAAAATAGACTGGGAAACACATTCTGTAAATGGGCTGGATGGTTTGGAGTTTGTAAAATGTGTGCAGGATAGTTTTTTGCAGCAGTACATAGAGGTACCGACCAGAGAAGGGGCAGTGCTGGACCTCCTGTACGGAAATGAGGCAGGACAGGTGACGGAGGTATGCGTTGGTGAGCACTTCGGGACCAGTGATCACAATACCATTAGTTTCAATATAATTATGGAGCGAGTCAGCACAGGACCTAGAGTGGAGATTTTTGATTGGAGAAAGGCTAACTTTGAGGGAATGCGTGAGGATTTTAAAGGAGTGAATTGGGACACTTTGTTTCATGGGAAGGATGTAGAAGAGAAATGGAGGACATTTCAAGGGGAAATTGTAAGAGTACAGAATCTTTATGTCCCTGTTAGGTTGAAAGGAAATAGTAAAAATTGGAAAGAGCCATGGTTTTCAAGGGAAATTAGACATTTGTTTCGAAAAAAGAGAGATATCTACAATAATTATAGGAGGCATGGAGTAAATGAGGTGCTAGAGGAGTATAAAGAATGTAAAAAGAATCTTAAGAAAGAAATTAGGAAGGCTAAAAGAAGATATGAGGTTGCTTTGGCAAGAAAGGTGAAAGTAAATCCAAAGGGTTTCTACAGCTATATTAATAGCAAAAGGATAACATAGAAACATAGAAACATAGAAATTAGGTGCAGGAGTAGGCCATTCAGCCCTTCGAGCCTGCACCGCCATTCAATATGATCATGGCTGATCATCCAACTCAGTATCCCGTACCTGCCTTCTCTCCATACCCTCTGATCCCCTTAGCCACAAGGGCCACATCCAACTCACTCTTAAATATAGCCAATGAACTGGCCTCAACTACCCTCTGTGGCAGAGAGTTCCAGAGACTCACCACTCTCTGTGTGAAGAAAGTCTTTCTCATCTCGGTCTTAAAGGATTTCCCCCTTATCCTTAAGCTGTGACCCCTTGTCCTGGACTTCCCCAACATCGGGAACAATCTTCCTGCATCTAGCATAACGAGGGATAAAATTGGACCATTGGAGAACCAGAATGGACAGCTATCTGCAGAGCCAAAAGAGATGGGGGAGATATTGAACAATTTATTTTCTTCGGTAATTCACCAAGGAGAAGGATATTGAACTCTGTGAGGTAAGGGAAAAAAGTAGAGTAGCTATGGAAACTATGAGATTCAAAGAGGAGGAAGTACTGACACTTTTGAAAAATATAAAGGTGGATAAGTCTCCAGGTCCTGACAGGATATTCCCTAGGACATTGAGGGAAGTTAGTGTAGAAATAGCAGGAGCTATGACAGAAATATTTCAAATGTCATTAGAAACGGGAATAGTGCCGGACGATTGGCGTACTGCGCATGTTGTTCCATTGTTTAAAAAGGGTTCAAAGAATAAACCTAGCAATTATAGACCTATTAGTTTGACGTCAGTGGTGGGCAAATTAATGGAAAGGATACTTAGAGATAATATATCTAAGCATCTGGATAAACAGGGTCTGATCAGGAACAGTCAACATGGATTTGTGCCTGGAAGGTCATGTTTGACAAACCTTCTTGAATTTTTTGAAGCGGTAACTAGGGAAATTGATGAGGGTAAAGCAGTGGATGTTGTCTATATGGATTTCAGTAAGGCCTTTGACAAGGTTCCCCATGGAAGGTTGGTTCAGAAGGTTCAATCTTTGGGTGTTAATGGCGGAGTAGCAAGATGGATTCAACAGTGGCTGAATGGGAGATGTCAGAGAGTAATGGTGGATGGCTGTTTGTCAGGTTGGAAGCCGGTGACCTGTGGGGTGCCTCAGGGATCTGTGTTGGGTCCACTGTTGTTTGTCATGTACATCAATGATCTGGATGATGGGGTGGAAAATTGGATAAGTAAGTATGCAGATGATACTAAGATAGGTGGTACTGTGGATAATGAAGTAGATTCTCAAAGTCTACAGAGAGATTTGGGCCATTTGGAAAAGTGGGCTGAAAGATGGCAGATGGATTTTAATGCAGATAAGTGTGAAGTGCTACATCTTGGCAGGACAAATCAAAATAGGACGTACATGGTAAATGGTAGGGAATTGAGGAATGCTGTGGAACAGAGGGATCTAGGAATAACTGTGCATAGTTCCCAGAAGGTGGAATCGCATGTAGATAGGGTGGTAAAGAAAGCCTTTGGTGTGCTGGCCTTTATAAATCAGAGCATTGAATATAGGAGAAGGGAAGTAATGTTAAAATTGTACAAGGCATTGGTAAGACCAATTCTGGAGTATGGTGTACAATTTTGGTCGCCTAGTTATAGGAAGGATGTCAACAAAATAGAGAGAGTACAGAGGAGATTTACTAGAATGTTGCCAGGGTTCCAGCAACTATGTTACAGAGAAAGGTTGAACAAGTTAGGTCTTTATTCTTTGGAGCGCAGGTTAAGGGGGGACTTGATTGAGGTCTTTAAAATGATGAAAGGGATAGACAGAGTTGACGTGGATAAGCTTTTCCCATTGAGGGTAGGGAAGATTCAAACAAGAGGGCATGACATGAGAATTAAGGGACAGAAGTTTAGGGGTAACGTGAGGGGGAACTTCTTTACTCAGAGGGTGGTGGCTGTGTGGAATGAGCTTCCAGCAGAGGTGGTGGAGGCAGGATCGATTTTAACATTTAAAAGTAAAGTGGATAGGTATATGGACATGAAGGGAATGGAGGGGTATGGTCTGAGTGCAGGTAGATGGGACTAGGGGAAAACAAATGGTCGGCACGGACTGGAAGGGCCGAGAGGGCCTGTCTCCGTGCTGTAATTGTTATATGGTTATATGGTTATATGGTTAAGGGGTTGGACAGGCTAGATGCAGGAAGATTGTTCCCGATGTTGGGGAACTCCAGAACAAGGGGTCACAGATCAAGGATAAGGGGGAAGTCTTTTAGGACCGAGATGAGAAGATCATTTTTCACACAGAGAGTGGTGAGTCTGTGGAATTCTCTGCCACAGAAGGTAGTTGAGGCCAGTTAATTGGCTATATTTAAGAGGGAGTTAGATGTGGCCCTTGTGGCTAAAGGGATCACGGGGTATGGAGAGAAGGCAGGTACAGGATACCGAGTTGGATGATCAGCTATGATCATATTGAATGGCGGTGCAGGCTCGAAGAGCCGAATGGCCTACTCCTACACATATTTTCTATGATTCTATGAATCTAAGACCAGACTGAAGAAATTGGAATTGCTCTTCTTGAAACATAGGAAGTTTTGAGGGTATCTGATAGAGCTATTTAAAAACAAGAAGCGTGTAATCAGATTGACAGAGATAAACTATTCCACTGGAGACCAGGGTTCAGAACCTGGGACATAGGCAGAAACACCGAAGATTTGAGGATACTTTTTTAAAATACTGGCTAGTATACTAATGGAGGATTATTCAATCGTTGTGTTCAAAGGAAGCCTGAATGAGCATCGAAAAGGATTGCATTTGCTGGGCTATGGGGGGGGGAGAATGGGGACCGGCACTTTCTCTGTACAGGTAGGAATTGCCCATTTTTGTCGTAAGTCATGCATCTGTGTAATTGGGTCAATCTTTTGTCTTCCTTTCCATTATTACACCATGGGCTGCTGTTTGTAAAATATTATACTCCTTTGTCACCCTCTAAGTTCCCATCACACCTACAACACTGGCTTGAACATCAGCTATTCCCTTTTGTCCTATCCATTCCTTTCCCTGCCTTCTTTAAATATTTAAAAAAAAACTTTTCTCTTTCCTAATTCTGACAAGCTGAACTAGCAATCCTGTTTCTACTCCCACAGTTACTGCAATTTTGGTTTTTGTTTCGATCATCACATGTTTAACAATTAAGAGGTAAACAGGCTATTTCAGACATGGTCAAACTAAATGACGATTACAACTGATGTTAGACCACAAGTGGATTCTTAATTAGTACCTTAAAGCTCAGGTTTCGAACAATCAACCTTGCTTTTCTCTGCAATTTCTGTGTTTTCGGCTGTACATTTATTTTAGGAGCTTCCTTGGGGGCTGTAAAATTAAAATGTAATTATTAATTTATTTTAAATTCATGAAAATGATTTCATAAACAAGTGTGTTTTCAGTTGGTGCAAGGAGGAACTGGAAATGCTGGTTTAAACCGAAGATAGACACAAAACACTGGACTAACTCAGCGGGACAGGCAGCATCCCTGGAGAGAAGGAATGAGTGACGTTCCGGGTCGAAGGGTCTCGACCCGAAACGTCACCCATTCCTTCTCTCCAGAGATGTTGCCTGTCCCGCTGAGTTAGTTCAGTATCCCTGGTCAGTACACAGTGTAAATCCCTTGAGTTTAAATACAGGATAAAGATCCCTTTGTAAAACAATAGAGCATATTTATCCCACCTTCATTTCTATCCCCCAATCTTTATTCCTATTTTTGGATTACTTAAAAGTAAAACTGGAAACTGTCCAGTTTAAAGGTAATTCTGTGCTGCAATTGCATACCCTGTAGAGACTAGCAAGAGACTGGTCTTAAGTTTTCATAAGACTCTTTTGAGCAAGAGACCTTCAGAACTGAACAATAAAATATAAATAATCTATATTGCAAAAACAGATTGGGGAATTAGTATTGGCAAAGACACGAGGTATAACTTAGGTGGACAAAAATGCTGGAGAAACTCAGCGGGTGAGGCAGCATCTATGGAGCGAAGGAAATAGGCAACGTTTCGGGTCGACACCCTTCTTCAAGTATAACTTAACTGCTCCTCTTCAAAAGAATGTTATGTAATGTTTTATTTCTGCAGTTTTTACATCTTTGAAAGATGAGGTTCAAACAATGTCAATGTGCTTCAGTACTGACACTGAAATGTGGCCTAAATATGTATGCTGATTTCTGAAGTGGGCCTTAGATCTGCAACATTCTAACTCAAAAGTTGAGAGGGCTATCAACCAAGTCACTACTGATTCTAACACCAAGATAGAATATACAGCAGAACCTTATGTTGCTGAAGTCACTGGAGCTCTAAAACTTAATGTATTAACAACAGCATTTCTTGAAGGTCTCCCCAACTCACTGTCAGGAGATAACATTGAATCTATGGGGTATGTAATGGCCTCATTCTTCAGAGAACGGGGATTCCCCTCCCCCACTATTGATGAGGCTCGCACCAGGGTCTCCTCCATACCCCGCAACACTGCCCTCGCTCCCCATTCCCCCACTCGCAAACAGGGCAGAGTCCCCCTGGTCCTCACCTTTCACCCCACCAGCCGGCAAATACAACATATAGTCCTCCGCCAGTTTCGCCACCTCCAACGTGACCCCTCCACCCGCCACATCACCGTCTATATCTCTCGTTTCCCTGATCCCTGACCAGTTTGAAGAAGGGTCTCGACCCGAAACGTCGCCTATCTCCTTCGCTCCTTAGATGCTGCTGCACCCGCTGAGTTTCTCCAGCTTTTTGTGTACCCACATTGAATCTATGGTTGTGATTGTACTTCATCAATGAAGCAGGCTTGAAAATCACAGTGAAGACACAACAAACCGCATATACCAGAATCCACAGCAAAACATATTGTAGAGAATTTACTGATAGAGAAGAGCCCAAAATGCTGCGAGTCCATGCAAATTATAAAATGTTTTGAGAATGTCCAAATATATTTCACACCTGCAGCTAATAGAAAGAATGAACTTTCAGCTGACTATGTAAAAATTCAATGTTTGAGCTACTACGTTATTGGTTACCCTGGCAGACAGTCCTATCTGTCCTGGAAGCCGCAGCACTCACCCTCTTTTTTCCCCAGAAGTTTCTTCTTAGCAAGAGAAGCAAATATTTTCTTGCTATCGTAGAACTTTGTTTCTTTCAGTGCTTTTTTGGCATCTTCCGGAAGGGAAAAAGTGACATATCCGAAACCACGACAAGTCTGGCCACCTAGACAGAGACAAAAAAAAATCAATTTACTGCACTGCATAAAAATCTGCTTTTATAAATTACAACATTCCAAATTGCACAGCACCACATGTATGTAAAGTGGAAGCACAGACTATTATTCCATGTAAATCATGGCTTGACAACCCTGGCTGGAAATTGAATTTTAAATTTCATTGTGTCAACTTGACTCAAATTATTCAGAAGATATCAATCTGTACAGGCCCCACGCCTGTACAGATCTGAAAATAGTGGCCAGTATCCATTGTTCCTAACCACATGGGGGCGGAGATCCACTTTATAATAGCCATTCTATCCGGAGGATTGATAATTCCAATGTAAAACTCAAAACTTGAAGGCCCAAAAAAAAACAAATCTGTAGATTCTCACTCCAGCCAGAAGTTGTGCTATGTTAAGATGTATTATTCTTTCCACTTCTTCTCACCCAATCCACTTTCCCATTCTTCTCTCCAGACATGCTGCCTGTCCCGCTGATGTACTCCAGCCTTCTGTGCCTATCTTCCCCTACATATGCTTTTTTTATACCTGATAACACTAACATAACTTCTGCCAATCATATTTCTTTCTTATTCATTAAGTTTCATCCATTAATAATATAGATCATGAGGTAAACGCTTCATGGGGTTCCATGCCACTGCTCCATTATAATTTAGATACCTTTCTTTTTTTGTTTAATACAATCTGAAAGGCGTTAAAATGTCTAGTTCCCATTTTCTATGAATTTTCATGCAATTCTGTCATTCCAGCAACTTCTGCGTTAGCAAGCCAGCTGACAACCTTAGATCAAAAAACTTCAGATCAACCTTAAAGATTTTTCTGGTATATAGCCAACCTGCAACACAGATTTAACTCTGCTGTCCATGCTGCCTCACCCGCTGAGTTTCTCCAGCATTTTTGTCTACCTTAGCTTTTTTTCAACTCGTCACTCTTGCTTTGCTGACCGTGATTCACTTGTGTGTTTAAATTTATATATGCTCTGTTGGAAAAAAAGGCTCGTTACAGGTGAAGCCCACTGAAATGGTGGTCATAATGGTGGGTTATAATTCTCCAGCGTCGAGATGGTGGGGTCCCGCCAGCCTGAGCCACTCATCGAAGGGAGCAACGTCCTCACTCATATCACCCCTTCCACTGAACCGACCACCAACACAAAACCAAAGTGCAGCAGCAGGACAACAGCCCCGACCACAACAGCACCACGTTGCTGTTGCTGTTCCCAACGTGTGCACACCGCTTCCTCTTCCCTAACCTTTCTCCTTCACTACGAAACAGTGCTTCACCGGCCCCAGCTCGCTGTAAATCTCCTCCAGCCGCTCGTTGTTAGCCGAGGTCGGCAGGTTTCTAACGAACACGGTCCTCAAACGGCTCTGAGCGGCCGCCTGATCCTCCCCTGCGGGCGCTGCCATCTTTACTGTGCCGCCTGACCAACTCTCCCGACGGGAACCAAACCGTTAAACCAAACAGTCCGCTTCAGAAATTTAAAAGTCCGTTTTCTTCCACACTTTTTAGAGGAGCTCAAATTACTTGATTTAATATTTAAAAGATGATTTCTCAATAATAACTCAAATCTGACAAGAATAAAATAAAATTCGTGTGGCTGTGTACTTAAGTCAGCACATGGTCGACGGAAGGGCCTGCTTCATGACTCAACCTTTTGATAACAAAAAGCTGGTTTTCTTTTGCTAATCTATCAGCTCTGCTAAGCTGAGCCACTACAATTCACAACTTGTTTCTGTTTCATGAGTGCAGGACGAATACTCAGCCAAGACTGGTTGGATCAGGCCCATATTCAATATTTGTAGATAAAGTGCCCAAGTCAGGAATTTGTTTTAGTGGGGAAAAAAGGGCACTCCTTTGTGAAATAATTTCACAACAATCAATTTCTCTTTTAAACCTGGATGGGCCCAACATATGTGTAGGAAGGAACTGTAGATGTTGGTGTGAGGGATAAAGTGATTAAACCCTATTAAAGAAAGGAGTTTTAAAGAGAATTCAAACAGAGAGGGGCTGGAGAGAGGTTGCCAGACCCATCCTTGAGTCCTTGAGTAAGAAGTGATAGCATTGTATGGCGGTAGAAGGGAGTGATGTAGAGAGATCCCTATCAGTGGAAGGGAGTGATAGATGGGACCCTTGTCACTATAGCTTAGCTTTAGTACTGATATAGGAAAACTGAGAGGGTTCACTAGGAGGTGAGTAAAACTGGGCCAGGTCATGAGCAACTGAGCATGTTTAATAGAATAAATGAATATTACAACACACCCCTGGTCAAGAAATTGCTCATTACCATGAACATGTTTGAACATGCAATGTATGATATGGGAGGTGCGAGGGGATGTACGGTGGGATGTACCTACAGATTGTGCACCTCCGACCCTGATTGGAGAAGGGTCCGGAGGGGAGGTTGAATGTAAGATTCTGTGTATAAAGGGGGATGATCTCTCTGGCTTCGGTGTGTCTCGATTTGGAGAGGCACCCGGGTCTGCAGAGTCGAGAGGAATAAAGAACTCTTGCTTCCAAGATTTAGTCTTTGAGCGGTTATTGTGAGCACAAAGCGTATCTCACATTGGTTTAAACCGAAGATAGACACAAAATGCTGGAGTAACAGTACCTCTCACATCATACATCGCATGTTCATGGTAATGAGCAGTTTCTTGACCAGGGGTGTGTTAGTAATATTCATTTATTTCATTAAGCATGCTCAGTTGTAAATGACCTGCCCCAGTTTGCTCACCTCCAACTGACCTGTCTCAGTTCTCTTGTATATGAATTAAAAGCTAGTCTCTACTGACAAGGGTCGCATCCATCACTAGACTCTACTGACAAGGGTCGCATCCATCACTAGTCTCTACTGATAAGGGTCGCATCCATCACTCCCCTTCTACCGCTATACAATGCCATCAATCCTTACTCAAGGACAGTTCTGGTAACTTCATCCACAGCTGTGTCAGAATCCTCTCCCTGGCCTCTATCGGTTAGAATCCTTTCCTGAACCCTTACAATAGTGGGGTTTAATCACTTTATCCCTCACATAACTCAGCGGGTCAGGCAGCATCGCTGGAGAAAAGGAATAGGTGACGTTTTGGGTTAGAACCCCTCTTCACACTTCAGAACAATTCAGATTGTGGTCCTGACATATAGTTGTATCAAGTCTGTTGTCTGAAATGCATTGAGTGAAGACAAATTCAATCAAAGCATTCAAAACTGAGTCAGGGAAGTATGTGAAGCGAAACTATTTTAAAGTCTATGAAGAAATGATAACTATTGTACTTTTGTATGGAGCTGATATGTACTCAATGCACAAAAAGCTCCCTTCTCTAACTATCCTTGATTTCCCCTGCAACAGCCACAATTAAATACAGGGAGTCCCAGTTCTAGGTTGGGTGTTGTCAGACACAATTTCATTGAGAGTGGATTGACATAAACAATTATTAATTGTCTTTGATGTGTTACAATGGTACAAAACAGAATGGCCCATATCCAACGGATAGTTTCGATGACCTTAAAATATCAATGGATGTTACATTGTTTGATAAAGTATGTTATAAGTGTCAATAGAAGAGATTGCCTTGCCAGTTTCAAAAGTAATTTATTTGATGGCCTCCGACCATGAATTGTAGACAGAGGAATTGCAGACTATGCAAGTAGCTGATTTACATTTCCGCCACCTGTCACATCTTCCCGTCCCCACCGGTTTCCACAGGGACTGTTCCCTCCACAAAGTGTCATCTCCCTTCTAATCTTTCCACCATGTGCTTTAGATCCATGCCCGTTGGCATTTGAACGTCTTTCAAGGTAAATATCTCATTCCTAAGTGCTTGAGACGCCTGCATGTAACTTTCAGTAATTCTTGTGTATGTCTCTCTGAACAGCAACAATGTTCAACCTCCCACCATTTAAAAGAATCCTCAACTTTTCTTGTCTTCCTACCAAAGTGGAATCCGCACATGGTTCTAAACTGCATTTGCATCTGCCATGTTCTCACCCAGTCATTTATCTTATCTACATTTCTTTGAATCTTTTTGACATCTTCCTCACAACTCACACTGCCACTTGGGATATTAAATTAAGATGCCTAAAGTTTTCAGAAGGTTATAAAAAGAAATAACTTATTTCCATTAGCAGAGAAGTCAGTAACAAGGAATGCAGATTTAAGTTAATTGGTAGGTTTGAAAGGGAGTTGAGAAAAAATTGTTTTACTCAAACGCGTTGACTAAAGGTGTGAGGATAGCAGAAACATTTTAAAAGTATCTTGATGAGCACCTGACAATTCTAGACAAGATAGGCATTATAGCTTACTTCTAGGCTGTAAATTGCTATGATTCAACGAATTATGGCTGTGAGAAGTAATTCTATGAAAGAGGCCACAGTGGATAAACTGGAGAATTGAAAAGGGCAGGGGAAATAGCATCTTAAAAAGTAGGGAAAAATCACAAAACCAGAGAAACAGGCACTTCCATACAGTTATGTTAGCCACGAAGCATCCGTTTACAACATCATTAGAGAATAAAATGACATTCCTACACTAATGTCATTTTATTCTCCCCACCAACTCCCACTGATTTCTACCACTCACCTACATGTTAGGAGCTGTTTATAATGGCCAATTAACCTATCAATTCACACATCCTTGGTATGTGGGAGCAAACTGAAATAAGGAGAATATGCAAAAGATAGCACTCGAGTTAAGGATCGAACCGGGATCACTGAAGCTATGAGTCATTAGCTGCCCACCTAATTATTCTCTTCAACACATTTAGGATGGCACAGGGGTGCAGCAGTAGAGTTGCTGCCTTACAGCGCCAGACACCCGGGTTTGATCCCGACTACGGGTGTTGTTTGTACGGAGTTCTCCCCGTGACCACGTGGGTTTTCACCTTGCCTGGGCATGGAAGTGAGAAAGAAAATCAGCCATGTTTACACCAGTGGGATGAAAGTTGAGTCCACCAAGAATGCAATTGGAGAATAATTGGCAAAGAAGTAGATACAGCTGATCATTGACATGTAGTGTGCTTTATGTTTCTTGCTTTCCCCACTCTGCTATCGGTCTATGATCTCACTAGAAAGGTGATGCACCCCTGACAACTATTATGACACCTCCATCTGCTGTCATCTCAATGAACCCAATCTGAGTAACACTTGACTTTCACTGGTATGGTGCCAGTTGGATATAGCCTGATCCAATCGGAAAGTGTTTGATAACAGCAACTATAATCCTTTTGCGTATTAACTTCAGCTGTCAATTACTGGAGTGATGGAGAGATGAAATGGAATTCTTCACAGAGAAACAACTCAGCAGGTGCACAAGAGAAGTGCAGTAACTTTGAAAGAGAATTGACCTGAGAATTGCATAGTGGGTGGGGCAGAGTGAAGATGGATCAGTCAACTTCATATAGAAGTGATTTCTTCACGGGTATAACAGAGGCCGTCAATTCTAGCACGGGATCTTCAAGACCAAGTCCCGCACAGCTCGGTGTGGAAGGTGGATCACTACACAAGCTCCTTCGATCTCGGGAGTATAACCTCTTTGCTCAATCTGCCGTCTTTGAAAGTGATTTTATTCAGGTACAGATTCAGACCAGAATCTATTATAGGGGGAGAGTTCATGGCTAAAAATTCCAAAGCAGTACTGAGGAAGGGCTACTCTCTTAGATATAATCAATCTTTTAAAAACGATTCACACCCAAACTCTGGTCATTCTATCCAGTATACACACAAAAAAATCCCACAACATAATTTCAAAGAAAATTTCAAAGGGCGATCACGGTGGCGTAGCGGTAGTGTTGCTGCCTTACAGTGAATGCAGCGCCGGAGACCCAGGTTCGACGGGTGCTGGCTGTACGGAGTTTGTACGTTCTCCATGTGACCTGCGTGGATTTTCTCCAAGATCTTCGGTTTCCTCCCACACTCCAAAAACGTACAGGTTTGTAGGTTAATTGGCTTGGTAAATGTAAAAAAAAAATGTCCCCAGTGGGTGTAGGATAGTATTAATGTGGGGGGATTGCTGCTCGGCGCGGACCCGGTGGGCCGAAGGGTCTGTTTCCGCGCTGTATCTCTAAAATAAAAGATTAGTTTTCTTCCCTGACCTGATCACTAAACATCACTCAACTAAACCATCTGAACAGAATGTTTGCCTATGAAGTTATTGTTTGTTTCTGTTAATGCAACATCTTGCCTAAGTTGAATATTTTAAACCTATGGCATTACTGCACAATTAAATTCATGAAGTTTTAATAATAAACTTGAAATCGGGTGATGGAGAATTACACTGAAAGCCTTAGATACCTCCGGTTCTGGTAATTGAGTTATTCCTTGCCTCGTCTGTAGGGTCAGGTGAAATCCATGTAGATGGAGTCTTGGCTGAAAAAGATATTTGAGAATTTCTTTCTCGTGAGTCAGAAGGTACGAATAACTTTAGCATTACAAATTCAGCGAGTCAAGCTCACCATCAAATATTTAAAGGGAGGGTTCTTCCTCAGGCTTGGCTGTCAGGTGCTTTCACCTAAGCTGAAAGTGCAAAGTGTTATCTTTATTGATTTTTTGGAATTCAGGTCATGATAGATTTGATTGCTCTCATGTTGGAAAATATTACTTCTTCCACATAGCATAATATATATTACTGGTCTGCAGCAGTCTCCTAGTGTCCCCGGAACACTTTGGTAAATGACGCAGTGCAGATTCTAAAAAAACAAAGTGCTGGAGTTACTCAGCAAGCCAGCCAGCACCTGTGGAGGGAAACGGACAGATGATGTTTTGAATTAGGACCCCTTCTTTACACTGATCCAAAATGTTGTCTGTCCATTTCTCTCCACAGATAATGCTTGGCCTGATGAATTCCTCCGGCACTCTTTTTTGCTCAAGAATCGAGCATTTGTAATCTCTTATGTCTACGGTCCACATTACATGATTAGTGAACTCCACCTAGTGGAGGAAACGAACGAGAATGATGAATCCCCAATCTGTAAACTGAAACACATTCTGATTCTTGCAGTGCTTCAGTGTACCCACTTCCCCCTCCCCTCCCTAGACATACGCACGCAGTATTTTGTGTCTCGTTCCCTATTTAAAGTATCCACAAAGACATAATGGTCAAAGTCAACATCCATTCTCCAACCTGCCCCTCGGAATAAGTGGTTTGCGTACGCGTCATAGCTAGATGTTATGGGCCTGTCCCACTTGGCGATTTTTTAGGCAACAACCTACGTCATCCTGGCGACAACCTACGACAGCACCTACGTCAGGAGAGGTCAAGCTACGCTCATTGGCATCAGACCCACTGTCGCCAACAATTTTTCAACGTGTTGAAAATTTAGCCAGAAAGGCGCTATGACATTTTGCACGACTGAGGAGACTACACCTGGCGACCACCGGCGAACAAACTAGTCGCCTGTAGTTGCCTTAAAAATCGCCTGTGGGACAGGCCCATTAAGATTCAATCACCTTACAGGATCTGGAGTCATCTTATCAGGCAATGAAGGCAGACATTCCTTCCCGTAAGCACATTAATGAATCAGAGGGTTTTATTTGACTGTCCCAACATTTTCCTTGTCACCCATATTCGCTATTACTGATACTAATTATTTTTTTCAGCAATTTCAAACATTTGCATTTAAGTTCTTAAAACTGCATTTATGGGATTCTTGGATCAATAATCCAGGCCTTCTCAAATAGGAAAGTGGCTTATTCGTTTCAGGGACATTGCTAGAAATGCCAGAATTTATTCACTATCCCTTAATTCCCCAGAACTGACGAGGTCGTTTTTTAAAAAGTCTAATTCAAGTTCATATGGTACAGTACCACAACTGTGGTTGCTGCATTTCTTAAGAGAGTTGAGCTGATGCTACAAATTCTATGGCAGCAACAAATAGAGTATAGCAGATGGTTGTGTTTTGGACTATGAGTAATTGGGAAGTTCTTGAATAATTCTGTGTTTATAAGCTTTTAGTGAAAAGGATGCTAGTGTCTCGGAGTCTGAATATGATGGGTGGATGACAGGCAGGAATTATGATCTGAAAACATAGGGAGAGGGGTAAAGGCTGTCAGTACCTTTAGAATACTCATTCAATAAAAAGGAGAAATTTTTTCTGCATTCACTGAAAGTCACAGATGAGTTGGAGATTATTACAATTTGGACAATAGAAATAAAAGTTAAATTAAATTATGTATTTTTTTCTATTCCTTCTAGTTATCCATTTTGGTTTCATTGCCCATAATAATCTCACCTAAGAAAAATTTGAATAATCTCAATTTTGCCATTTTCATTTGATACGTAAGCCTCATTCCACAAGTCTTTGCAAATTTCCAAGAGGATTTCTTGATTTCATTTCTGAATATCATCAAAAGGACTGTTAATTTCTTAAATAAGATTACTGAACAGAAATTAAGCAGGAAAATTTCTCCTTTTGAAGGCTCATTAGATGCAAGTAGATGCGCAAACACTGCAAACAAGTGTGACTACGATTCAATATTGCGTTGGGAGCACCAAGAGACAGGACTTGTTCTGAAATTTGAATGGTCGTGAAAAAATCTCAGGGTTCATAACTGCTTCAGTCAAGCTTAGGGTGATTGCCTATGTATGGTAAAGCATATAAGAGCCCTTTGTAAAAGAGCACCAGGGCAAGTTTGATGACACTCCCTGTATTGGTTATATGTTTATTATATGAATAATTATTATTCATGTGGAATGAATAAATCAAATGTAATGTTCAAAAGCAGTTTGAAATATTCTATTAATTTTAAAAGTAAATTCTCATTTCTTTTTTTTTTAATTGAACATTTCTGGAAACAAATGTGCTGTTTTCCCACCTCTGTTTCTAGAAATGTTCAATTTTTCAAAAAAGAAATGAAAAATTACCTTTAAAAATTTTCCCTTATTCTGTAGATATTTTTTCACTAGCAGGTAAGAAATGTTTAATTAGGTTGATAGGCAGGTCAGTTAATGTTACATTAATGTTTTTAATGAAGTTAAAAATATAAAATACCATGAGTTTACAGTGGGTTTATCAGCTTCTGTAAAAAGTGAGATAACCTTTCAAGTGCAAACTCATCCAACCCTGCTGATGGTGAAGTACAGCACAAAACACAAATGTATTACAATAAACCATGTTGCACCAGAGGTCCACTTACAAAGAGTCTGAGTTTCATATTTTGCTGTTAACATCATCACAATGAGATCCCAGTTGTTCTCAATCAAAGTCTTCAGAATGATCTTTAGCAATATATCATTGGACAGCAAAACTGGGAGAGGAACTAGGAGAGCAAATCTAGGAGAGGAATCCTGGAAAAAGTTTATATTACCCCATCAACCTGGAAAAGCGGCTGTTTTGTAAATGGTTTAGATCACGGCATAAAAATGGGCTTACCTTGGGACATGTTAGGATCATTACTCACAGAGAGTGGTGAGTCTGGAATTTTCTACCTCAGAGGGCGGTGGAGGCAGGTTTTCTGGATGCTTTCAAGAGAGAGCTAGATAGGGCTCTTAAAAATAGCGGAGTCAGGGGATATGAGGAGAAGGCAGGAACGGAGTACTGATTGGGGATGATCAGCCATGATCACATTGAATGGTGGTGCTGGCTCGAAGGGCCAAATGACCTACTCCTGCACCTATTGTCTATTGTCTATTACCACACCTGCAGTGGCTAACACATTTCATCATGACCAAAAGTTTATTACATTACTCCATATCAACCAAAATAATTGTCATTAATTTAATTGATCTTAGATTTCAATTTACAACTTACTTCGCTTAATAAAGCTGTCGGAAATACATCTTTTCTATGGGATAGCACTGCATTGTCCAGCAGCTGGTCAATATTTATTATGTCACAACATGTCCTGGTTTCATGCAGCTCTCCTCATGACATCACAAAGCAGTCGTCAGTGACTGAAATACTAGTATTGAGTCAAGATCATTTTTATGTTTATCTGGTTCACTGAATGGAACGTGTAATCCTCCAGACTGCATTGCACTATAACAAATTTTGAACTAGCTGAGACCAAAATCAGTAGATGAGATGTTGTTGGCAGCAAATCATAGATCTCAATGCAGAGGTAATGGAATGGGGAAAGGTGGGAGAGAGAAAATAGGGGGCTAAACAATGTTCATTTACTGCTGCACGCCGCAAATAAAATGTCAATGTTTTGATCGTTTGGCTGTAAATTCCAGAGAACTCCATGGACATTTGAACTAAATACAACTTTCGAAGAACATAGAAAATAGGTGTAGGAGTAGGCCATTCAACCCCTCGAGCCATTCAATATGATCATGGCTGATCATCCAAAATCAGTACCCCGTTCTGGCCTTTTCCCCATATCCTTTTATTCCCAGCCCTAAGAGCTAAATCTAATTCTCTCTTGAAAACATCCCGTGAATTGGCCTCCACTGCCTTCTGTGGCAGAGAATTCCACACATGAAAAAGTATTTCCGCATCCTAAAAGTCCTACCCCTTATTCTTAAACTGTGACCCTTGGTTCTGGACTCCCCCAACCAATCCCCTAAGAATTTTATATGTTTCTATAAGATCCCCTCTCATCCTTCTAAATTCCAGTGAATACAAGCCCAGTCGACCCATTCTTTCATCATACGTCAGTCCTGCCAATTCGGGAATTAACCTGGTGAATCTGATAAAAGAAAATCCAGGTAAACATTTATGTTAGTATATGTGACACACATTTGATGTGCGATACATAGATTAGTACAAAAAACTAAAAGGATGGGAAAAGATGAACAAATCTACAACTCTGGCGAGCATCCACAGCTCATGCCATTTGGATGCAGTCTAGAAAACAGGGACAGACTCATTAAACTGCAAGGTGCTCGGAAAGCTGGTACACAATACTAATATTTTACTGCTGTGATATCAAAAGTAGGATTCATTGTTATGGTATGGAGATGTAAACTGTGATTTAGATTTATATTCAGGCTTCTTTAAAAATCCAGAACTAGTTCATCTCCCAATGTCTTGCTCATGGCAAAAATTAAAAAAATAAATTTGCATAATTGGAGGGAAAATTTATTACATTTTTTTATATTTCCCTTAAAAATAAATATTTTCTAATTTTTTCACTCTTTATAATTCTCAAACATTTTCTCTCATTGTTTTTTATTTGCTGTTATTTGTCCATAACAAGTCTTTTTAAATCATTTTTTCCTTGTTGTACTCAATTAAGGATTAGTTTAAGCTAAGGTAGACACAAAATGCTGGAGAAACTCAGCGGGTGAGGCAGCATCTTGGAGAGAAGTAATTGGCGATGTTTCGGGTTGAGACCCTTCTCTCCATAGATGCTGCCTCACCCACTGATTTTGCGTATACCTTCGATTTTACCAGCATCTGCAGTTCTTTCTTAAACATTTAGTTTAAGCTAAGTTCAATTTCAATTTTCATTGAGCACTGGTTTGGTTCCTGTATGAGTTCCGTGTCATCCAAATAATTAATATAATTGTATATAAAACATGTGAAATCAGGATAATTCCAGGGTTGGTGTAACATTTATCCATGTTCCTTTCCTTGATTTATTGATATTAATATAACAATAATGACCCCATCCTTCCAAACCTATACTGTATTTTCTCTCTTTTGGAATAAATCTCCACATGTTGCTTTTTGTCAATTGCTGCTTTGCACAAATGTCATTTGATAATTTCCTAATCTTTTTTTGTAACTCCTTTAGCCAGTCCAAGAATTTCATTTCAAGTCAGCCCCTCTCTTCACCCTATGTTGCCAAACATCTTATCCAACAAACAGCACTGGATGAAAAGATATTTCATCACACTAAAGGGTTACATGAAAAGCTGGAGAAACTCAGCGGCTGCAGCAGCATCTAAGGAGCGAAGGAGATAGGCGACGTTTCGGGTTGAGACCCTTCTTCAGACTGGTCAGGGATCAGGGAAACGAGAGATATAGACGGTGATGTGGAGAGATAAACAACAATGAATGAAAGATATGCAAAAAATTATCGATGATAAAGGGAACAAGCCAATGTAAGCTGTTTGTGGTGTGAAAATGAGAAGCTAGTGCGACTAGGGTGGGGGAGGGAGATAGAGATAGAGGGAATGCCAGGGCCCGAGGGCTGAGGGAGAGGTGGGAAGGGGAGGAGACATCAAGGGTTAACAGAATTGAGAAAATTCAATGTTCAAGCCCAGAGGATGCAGACTCCCCAAGCGGAATATGAGGTGCTGTTCCTCCAACTTGCGGTGTTGCTTACTCTGGCCGTGGAGGAGGCCCAGGACCGAGAGGTCGGATACGGAATGGGAGGGGTAGTTGAAGTGCTGAGGTCGGGTTGGTTATTGCAGACCGAGCGGAGGTGTTCGGCGAAACGATTGCCAAGCCTCCGCTTGGTCTCACCGATATAGATCATCTGGCATCTGGAGCAGCGGATGCAGTAGATGAGGTTGGAGGAGGTGCAGGTGAACCTCTGTCGGACCTGGAAGAACTGCTTGGGTCCCTGAAAGGAGTGGAGGGGGGAGGTGAAGGGACAAGTGTAGCATTTCTTGCGGTATTTTATGGCACTAAATATAGTCTTTCATCACACTAAATAGTGGATCAACAGAAGACATGTGCTAAAATTGGTCAGACTTTGTTACTGACGTCATCCCTCTGCCTGGTATCTGTTTTAAACTGAACAGTGGTGATGTCCGACTGGGTGTCAGTTCCAACCCAGAAATTACCTTTCTGACCACAGTGTCACTTATTTTCGACTTCTGTGACATTGTGTGACCCTGCTGCACATCTCAATTCACCTATTGCTGAAAGTCTCAGCTATGCCCTTTTACCTCCAGTGACTCTTCAAATAGATTGTGGTAGGCCTTCTACATTCTATTATTCACAAACTTGTTGTCATAAAGAATTCTACATACGTTGAAACTGACATCAAATGATTTTAACGATAATACATTTATTGCCAACCAAGGCTCCTAAATACAGCGTGATGATTTCTAAAATTCTCACTTTGTTTGCAACTCATTCCAAGATCTACTCTGCCCTTGTCTCTGTTATCTGCTCCAGTCCTGCAATCCTCTCAGAAAACAGTACTTCTTCAATTCTGACCTCCTGATCATCCCTTAACTGAATTGGTCCACCACTGGCTGAAACTCACTGCCTATAATATATGTGTTTGTTATATGTTTTGTTTTTTTATTATATGTTATGACTGCATGGTAACAATTTTGTTCAGACCGAAAGATCTGAATGATAATAAAGGAATCTAATCTAATCTAATCTAATAAATTTTAAATTTAGCTGACAAGGCCCTGGGCTCAGAAATTCTCTCTACATATTTTTTTTCTTCTATATTTATTGATTTTTTCGAATTATTTTTTGAGATACAGCGCGAAACAGGCCCTTTGGCCCACCAAGTCCGCACCGACCAACGATCCCCACACATTAACACTATCCTACACATATTAGGGATAATTTACACATACACCATGCCAATTAACCTACATACCTGTACGTCTTTGGAGTGTGGGAGGAAACCGAAGATCTCGTAGAAAACCCACGCGGTCACTGGGAGAATGTACAAACTCCGTAGAGACAGCACGCGTAGTCGGGATCGAACACGGGTCTCTGCCGCTGCAGGCGCTGTAAGGCAGCAACTCTACCGCTGCACCACCGTGGCCGCATGGGTTTCTCCTTATATTTCCTTCTTTAAGACCCTTCTCAAATTATTGATCATGCTGTTGACAAGGAACCGGCAATGTTTGCCTTAAGATGTAGTTGGACTAGTCAATTGGTCAGAAAAGTGACATATTTTAATCCAGGCAAAAGAAGTAATAGATTTGAGGATGTGCAACAAACAAATATATAATAAATGGGAGTATATTGAGGTGTAGAAGAACAGAGAGATCTTTGCGTTTATGTTCATACCTCTTTAACAAGAAGGTTAATAAGGAAGTCACAAAGGCAAACAGGATGCTTTCCTACATTAGCCAAATTATAAAATACCAGAGAAGGGAGGTTATGCTGTAGGTATTAACAAAGTTTGTCATGCCATAACTTGAATGTTGTATGCAGTTCTATGATTTGCACAAGAGAAGGTGCAGGGATATTGGCAGGACTGGAAAATTGTATCGCTGGAAAGATTGGATAGAATGCATTAGGTATAGGGTTTGGATGAGGCTAGTATCTTTGGAACAGCAAACATCGAGGGGAAGTTTAATTGGGCAATGTTGGGGAGGGGGAGGGGATACAAAATACCTACTTCCCTTAGCTGTGGAGCAAACCCCAGGGGGGATAGACTTAAAGTAATTGGAAAAATGCTTAGATGGAAGATGATGATTTTTTTTCCCTCCCAGGGCATGTTAAAGGTCAAATCCCACTGTCTGAAAGGATAGTAGAGGAAGAAATCCTCATAACTGCAGGGTTATGGATGAAGTGTTGGTAGGTGTGATTAGGTTGGTTAGCTGTTTATTTTGATCAACACATACATGATGAACTAAATAATCTCCTTGCATGTTATAAATATTATTTAGATTTTGGGCTCTTTAGCCAAATAATCATCTATTTCATGCTCATCTGTGCCCTGATATCAGATGTAGTAAATTACCAGTTATTCTGTTTCAGTGATATTGCTCATATCAATTAGGAACACAAGCTTGAGCACTAATCAAGTTTTGTTTATGTTTGTGAGATGTTTCCAATCCAGAACTAAGTTTCTGCTGAAACAAGGAACTGCAGATGCTAGTTAACACAAAGGGACACAAACTCAGTAACTCAGCAGGGCAGGCAACATCTCTGGAGAACATGGATAGGTGACGTTTCGGGTCATGTCGGGACCCTTCTTTATACAAATGTGTAATTGCTTTATTGCAAGATCATTGTTCCGTGTACTATTTCAATGACAAGTTATGTTGAGGTTGAACAAGGTTGACAGCAGCTCTTCACCCATCTCACTCAAATGCTCAGTGAACATGTTACACGTAGAGCCCAGGGATGAGGACGCTCTGCCAAAAAAAAGACATTTTGACAGTTTAATATTTGATTCAAATACAGGTGACGAGACGTGGAAATCTTGTGGACATCCACAACATCCCAACACTCCTGACTTTAGGAATAACTGCTTCTGTGCCATTCTTACCTCTTCCGAACATCTTGATCGTGGCCAGCAGAAACCCAGAATCCAAAGGGACGGAGGGAGATGGATATATGAAGATAACCAGGTGATAGTGAGAGAGACAGTTTTCTAAATTGTTGATTGGTTACTCAATTATAGTGTTCAGAACAGTTTTCTCCAAATTAGCAAGATTCCAGTCCTGATCCCCAGAGAATTAAGATGTTAAAATTAGCTAAAATTAGTTGCTTAACCATGGAATCATATAATAGTCTAGCACAAACAGGCCTTCTCAGTCCATCTGACTGTGATGCAAATGTAAGCTAATCCTATTTACTTGCATTAGTTTGTATATGCCTTTACTATATAAATTATTTTCCAACATTGCAGTTGTATCTGCCTCTATCACCTCATCAGGCACATCTTGTTCCAAATATTCACCATCCTTTGTGGACAAACTTATCCCTCAGACCTCCTCCATCTAAGGGGTAAGAAAAAATCTCATAGAATAAAAAGTTTTCATTATAGAACGTCGAACAATGCAGCATAAGATAATGCCCTTTAGCCCACAATGTCTGTGCTGATCATGATGCCAAGTTAATCTCCTCTGCCTGCACATGATCAATGTCCCTCCATTCCCTGCATATCCATGTGCCTATCTAAAAGCCTATTAAATGCCATTATCATATTTGCTTCCAAATAGCACGTTCCAGACACCCACCGCACTCTGTGTAAATAAACGTTGCCCCACTTACCTTAAAACTATGCTCTCTGGTCTTTAACATTTCCACCCTGGGGAAAAGGTTCTGATTATCTACAGTATTTATTATGTGTTCTTACAAGCTTGTTAATTGGTATAGCTTTGCTCTGCACAAAATACTGGTTTTATCAACTGATTAAGAAACCAAAATATCAGAGAAAAGATTTTTGAATGTTTTGTTTTGTCTGCTTTGAAAGGATGCTTCCCATGAAATTGGTCAGATTGAGTGTGCATGCAAAGGTCAGTCGCTGTTTAAAGCTGGTCCTGGCCAATCGTAGCACCTTCTACCTCCAGCTACAGGACAAGCACCCGAACCACGTCTTCAAGCTCTGGGAAGAACTTATTCACATAATTTATGCCGGACTCTCAATAACATTCAAAGATGCCAATATCAACCTCCCCAAATCCTCCCTGTGTGATTCAAGGAGCTCCTCAACCTCAGTCATTAGCTCTGAGAAATTCACTTATGATGCTCAGAAACCCGACCGCAACATTCCCATCAGGAGCAATATTACAGCAAATACTAAAATAGGAGTTTGGAAAAGAAACAAGATGTTGGTTGGAAAGGAAACATATGATGGGTCTGATGTTCCCAGTTCCGAATCTTCAAGATGCACAATCAGATCACAGTCAGTTTCCGGAAAGAATAACGACAAAGTCTCCAGGAAAGATTGGTAAGGAATCCTTACAATAGAATAGTCTATTAGAAGAATTGGCCTTTTGCTTATGTTTTTTACATGAGCCACCTCCAATTCTAAAGCAGGTTCTGGTCTGATTTCAAATTCAAATACAAAGTGGACCAAGGCACTGCTGGATGCTGTTCTCAGCCAATGTTACATATTCAGATATGGTACAGATATTTTCTCAAGTCCATTGGTGCCTGTTACTCCATAAATAATCAGTGCATTTTACTGTCGGGACTGTTTAACTGCTGTACTGGTTTTTAAGCAAATAAGTTGGGCGGGACTACATTCCTTGAAATGCAATAGACTGAGGGGTTACATGAGGTGTATGAAATCATGGGCATAGATAGGGTGGATGCACAGAATTTTACCCAGGGTAGGCGAATCACAAAGTTGAGGACATAGGTTTAGAGATTCAAGAGGGCTTATTGTCATGTGTCCCTGATAGAACAATAAATTATTGCTTTGCTTCAGCACAACAGAACATAGTAGGCAAGACTACAGAACAGATCAATGTGTCCATATACCATTGTATAAATATATACACACATGAATAACTAAACTGATAAAGTGCAAATAAACAGATAATGGGCTATTAATGTTCAGAGTTTTGTCTGTGCCAGGTCTAATAGCCTGATGGTTGTGGGGAAGTAGCTATTCCTGAACCTCGTCGTTGCAGTCTTCAGGCTCCTGTACCTTCTACCTAAAAGTAGTGGGGAGATGAGTGTGTGACCAGGATGGTGTGGGTCCTTGATGAAACTTCCAGCCTTTTTGAGGCAGCGACTGCGATAGATCCCCTCGATGGAAGGGAGGTCACAGCTGATGATGGACTGGGCAGTGTTTACTACTTTTTGTAGTCTTTTCCGCTCCAGGGCGCTCAAGTTGCCGAACCAAGCCGCAAAGTGAGAGAGAAAGGATTAAATGGGAACCTGAGGGACAACATTTCCATGTCTATTACATTTAGTCACACCTCTGAACTCTCTTATGTCTTATTTTTCCTTTTTTTATGTGTTGAACGTCTCGGGACATTTTTCAACATCAAAGAGGCTGCATATGTGCAAATCAATTAAATACAGTAAATGCTCACACAACACTCACAAAGTGAAGTATTGTTAACATTTGGCATATATTAATGACTGAATACCTCCTTTCTCATGGAACATCCGACAACAATATTAGTATTGGTTTATTATTATCGTGTGTACCGAGACACAGTGGGAAACTTTGTGTGTTTTCAAAGCAAATCATACCATGAAAATAAACAGAGTGCAGAATGTTGTGTTGCAGCTATACAGAAAGCGCAGGTTTTTTTAAAAGTGCAGGGTCCGCAACAAGGTGGATTGGAAGTTCAGGAATTCAACCTTAGAATATGAAGGGTCTGTTCAAGACTCTGATAACAGCAGGGAATAAACTATTGTGCAATCTGGTAGAATCTGTATGGTGTAAGCAATTACACATATTTATTTGTTTATAGAAATAGAGTATCCTTGTATCAGAAAGGGAACTCAGACAGCAAATAATATTCACCATTATAACAAACAAACAACACTATGCATGTAGCTGTCTGCCTAACACTCATGTAAATGCTGTCAATCTGATATGCATTGCTTATGGTGCCAATCTGATATTTTCTTGTAAAGAATTACCCATCCAATGAACAGTAAAATGGTGCCCAATTTGGCAACAGTTATGAGCTGCAAACGATTTACCATTGGTATAGATGTTTTAAAGTTGCATAAGCCTCATTTCAGAAAATGGTAATGTATTGTCCAGTCAACAGGTCAGAATGATAATGGAGCATATTTCTACCAGGGTCCCCGATACTCAGGAGCCTCACAGAATACGGACGAGAACTGAACAATTGCTAGATGTGAAAGAAGAAAGAAGCCCAGGTAACAGAAAACACCAATTGTGTACATCTAAACTCATATTAGATTGTTAGTAAGGTGTATCAGAATTATACAGGATGATAATTAGGTGTCACTTCAAACTACTTTCTGATTTTAACTCATATTTCCCAGAGCCTCCACACTGCAACCTCTCTGTTCATTTGGCCTTTCCTTCCTCTAACGATCTACAGCCTTTTAAAATAACGTCTTAATTAATTTATCTTCCGCTCCGCTTTTTCAAAAGTCAAATAATCCTGCAGTTTGGGCTCCAGGAATTCAATCATTTGTGTAAAAGAAAAGTAAATTCATGCAACATTGTTTATTTGAATAAAGTGTGAAGCTCTTTATAATAGGTTCAGTATGAGATGGATGCGATGGCAGATTATGCTTACGTTTCTTTTTATCAATTTATATAATGGAATATAATGTGCAAAAATGTGAGGACATCCACTTCGGGGGAAAAAGTTAGTATTTTTGAAATGATGAGAGTTTAAATTTTTCATCGTTTAAAACTCAAACTCAAACAATATTGATGTTAAGAGTGGAATAAACATATTTTAAATGCTGGAAACACTCAGCAGGAGAGACACTATCTGCAGAAATAAAAACAGAATTAATATTTCAGATTAAAGATCCTTCATGAGACTCTGTATCACTGCAGCAGGACATTCTTGGCCCTGAAGGCTAACATTCAATTTGCCTTCTTAACTCAGCTGTGGCCTTTATATTTGCTTCTTGTAGAAGCACATCGTAGTCTCTTTGTGCAGCAACATTCCCAATTGCTAACTTTTATGTCCAGTGGAAACTTTCACAGAAAATTTCATATCTATCCACATTATACCCCATCTGACAAGCTTTTTGCTCAATCTGCCTAAATTGGCCGAAGCCTCTGTGTTCTCCTCACAATTCATAATGCAACCTTGACCAGAGCAAATTTTTAAAAAATCAACATTTGGTTCCCTCATGAAAATCATTGATAATCTTTTTGAAAAGCTGAAGCTGAAAACTGATCCTAATAGTAACCACCAGTTACTGCCTACCACTCCATAAAAGACCTGTTTATTCCTACTGGGTCCTGTTTATTAACCAATTTTCAATTTGTGCCAATACATTACACTCAATTCCATGCACTTTTGATTTTATATCCTCATTTTATGTTAAACTGCTCACAACTAAGATAACTATTATACAATTGTATAGGCATGGATGGATGGCCATCTCAAATTGTTTAATAATATCTTTTATCCACATTGCACTATGGCCTTAGCCTTTCACATAGAGTTCTCAATAGTAAAAGTACATCTTTATGGGTAGTAAACTCATTTAAGAAACATGTTTCTGCTCATTTATTTGAGGAGTTAATTAGTCTTTTTAGTCATGTAAAGAAAAAGTGAGACATTCACAAAAATCAAATACATAATAATGGAATTGTGGGAAGTACATCTAATTTTCTCCTCTAGTAGGGTGCTTGGACACTCAGTAGGGACATCTCAAGCATGATATACCACTTTCACTGAACATAATCAGGCCAGCACACCAATTCCAGAGGCATGTTGGGATGATCAAGATAATCTGAAGGTTTTAGTTTTCATTTAAACTCAGTAGCTGATTGAAAATAACACACAGCTCTTTAAAATTAGGATAATTATAAGATGAAACAATAATACTGGGGCTCTGATATCTGACACTCGCGTGTTTCATGACATCAGTTCGCTTTGTGTGTAGGAGACGAGTGGGAAGAGATTATTGAAAGATGCTCGTGCGACCACTGTAAAACATGCAATCAAGTCTTGACACTACACACCCTGCCCTGTAAACAGAAGCAAATTGGGACTGAAGGAGAAGAGGACGAAGAGGAAGGAGGAGGAGCAGAAGGAGATCCAGAAGATGAAGACCGCACTTACTTTGGACTCTGGGAACGTGACAGACCAACGTTGATGCCACTCTCCAGACTGAGTAGCCTCATTGCTGTTGGACTGAGATAGCTTTAAATTTACTTTTTTTTGGAAGGCAAATTGTTTGATTTATATTAAAGAAAATCTTTGACTTTAATAACATAATTAATTTTTAATTGCCTCCTTGAACAATTTCAGTAGTGGACAATTTTTCCCAGTTTATCAAGCAATCACATATCATTATAGAGCTTGGAAAATAGAACAAAGTTGTGTGCACTCTATCCAGGCAAACACAATGAGACAGACACACTATGAGCAGGATTAAAAATATACTTATTGTTAGGAAGAGGAACAGATCGGGTAGACACACAGTCTCTTGTCCAGAGATGGGGAATTGAGAACCAGAAGCCATACGTTTATATTAATAATAATAAAAATAATAATAACTTTATTACGGACTCAAGGTCCAGACAAGGGGCAACATTACATTAAAACATGCATTGCATCTCAAATATCATAAATATATATAAAAACATGGTAAATCACATAAAAACATCATAATTTATATATTTTAAAAAAACCCCACAATACTTGTTAAAAATCCAGAGTCAAAAATGATCAATGTCGTACAACGAGACAACGATACCAGTGTCTCCACAACTGGGATTGGTAGCGTGTAGTGCTAACCCTTATGTTTGTCAAGGCCACAATAAGCTCATTTTTAGAGTCATTTATCCTGCAAATGAATTTATACATGTGTTGTCTTAGGATAGCTTCTAGAGTACTGACTCCTGCAGCCACAAACATATTACTGGCACTACACCATCTTGGTTGCCTTAGCAGTGTTCTCATGGCATCGTTATATGCAACCTTTAGTCTCTGCATACTTGTCTTTAAATAGTTCGACCACAGGTGCGCAGTGTAGAGGGGTGTGCAGTATGCTCTAAATAGTGACATTTTCACCACATCTGCACACGCACCAAATTTACGCAAGAGGATATTCGCCTGTATATACAGCATGCGTCGTTGCCTATAAATATCCTCATCATCTGTCATTTGTTCTGTAATAATATGCCCTAGATATTTTATCTTATTACAGACACTAAGATTGTTGTCAGACAATTTAAAATCAGGATATTTTAGGCTTTTATCCTCTTTGGTTCTACAGACCATAACAGCACTCTTACTAGCATTATATTTAATGTCATGTTCCAAACCATACACGGAACATGCAGTAAGGAGCTGCTGGAGACCAGTGCTAGATGGACTAAAGACCACAAAATCATCTGCATACATAATATGGTTCACTAGAAAATTACCAATCACGGACCCAGTGTTACAGGCTTTCAATTGTTTAGACAGATCATCAACATATAGATTAAAAAGGACTGGGGATAAAATTCCCCCTTTTCTAACACCATTGCTAACCCCAAATGGGGCTGAGACCCTATTGCCCATTTTATTTGCATAGTCTGGTGGGCATACCAGTAGGCCAGTATTCTCACAATGTATTTTGGCACCCCTCTTTGACACATTTTACCAAACAGCTTTCTGTGATTAACACGGTCGAAGGCTTTGGAAGCATCAATAAAGCACATAAGGATTGAAGAGTTTTTGCCTCTATATTTGTTTACAATCTCCTTTAGGGCATATATGCATAAGTCAGTGCCATGTTTAGCTTTAAAGCCAAACTGGTTATCTGTGGAGTTAACAAACTCATGTATTCTATCCAGCAGAACTCTTTCTAATACTTTTGACGGCTAAAGCTATGGGCCTGTAATTGTTTAGACTGCCTACTTTACCCGCTTTGTCCTTAATAACCGGCACTAACAGGACAGACAACATTGAGTCTGGTAACATGCCATGAATCATAAAGCCAGTAAAACAAATAGCTAGGAGAGGAGCTATCCTCATACTCGCATACTTAAGATGTTCAGCAGAGATATGATCCAAGCCACTTGCTTTGTTGTTGGACAGCTTGTTCATGGCATGATACACCTCATGTGACATAATCACCATCGAGTCATATTGAAGGGGGGAAAGATTTTATAGGAATCTGAGGGGTAACTTTTTCACACAAAGGGTGATGGGTGATTGGAACAAGTTGCTAGAGGAGGTAATTGAGGCAGGAACTATCACAGTGTTTAAGAAGCAATTAGACAGGTACATGGATAGGACAGGTTTAGGGGCATATGGGCCAAACACAAGCAAGTAAGACCAGTGTAGACGGGACATGTTCGTCAGTGCAGACAAGTTGGGCCGAAGGTCTGTTTCCACGCTATTATTTTATGATATAAGCCCATTAAATACTACCAGGGCAGAAAATGCATAAAAATAACTTCCAAATATCTATCAAATCTGCCGAGACCAGAGACAACTATTGTTCAACATGCAGCACAAATTTCTTCAAGACATTTTGATTGGCCTCGGTAACTTCGGTGGAACAAAGGTGTTTGCGGTGTCTCCAAATTGTCATCGAAGGATGCTCCTGTGATCATGGTAAAACATGCAATCAAGTCTTGACACTACACACCCTGCCCCGTAAACTAAAGCTGCCACATGGGTGAACCTAAAATGAAATTGAAATATTCACATCCCGGGTGTTCTCCCCCAAACACTCACTCTTTCTACACAGTCATATCAAACTGGTCTAAGACAAGTACATATACGGAAAAATAATAAATCATCTTCATCACTTGCTCATCCAACTCACCAAGCTAGAGATAGCACAGCTAAAATGTTGACTAAATCTTACTCTATATTATCATATTGAACTTTCTCTGGTCATAGTGTTGTTGACTCACAGAGGTTTACAGTATGGAAACAGGCACTGCTGCCTGTCTTATCCATGCTGACCATAGTGACATACTGTGCTAGTCACATTTGCCTGCGTTTGTACCATAGCCCTCTAAACTCTTCCTATCCATGTATCTTTCCACATCTATATTACTAAAAGTCTGATCTTGACCACTTCCTGTTGTTCTGTATATTGATTTTAGAAAAAACGCTGCCACTTACGGCTGTGATTTTTGGCCATCTTACTCAGAGACCCCTTCCGCTGCACAGGACAAGAGGATTTTTCCCATCTATGAAAAATAAAAGAGTCATTAGTGTTTTAAAAATGTTGAGATTCTCTCTCCTGAAGGCCCCGCCCGTTCCGGAGGGACTATAAAACCCGGAAGTGTTGAGTGCCTCAGTCAGTCTCTGCAAGATGGGGGAGCGAGAGGGTCACGTCTCTCAGTCTGAGCTGTGAATAACACTGAACACATGTCTACTAAACTGTGAGTGGTTTTACTGACCTATCAGTGCCCTTAATGTGGTTTAAAAATATAGTTTGGAAATGCTAAAGGTGTGCCCTTTGGTTTGGAAATGTTAAAGCTGTGTTGCCTAATTAAATTTGCCTTGCCTAATTAAAGTTGCCTTGCCTAAATATTGGCTTGCCTAATTAAAGTTGCCTTGCCTTTTATATAATTAAAAATGTAATCTTGACCACTTCCTGTTTGTGCTTTATTGATTTTAGAAAAAGCGCTACCACGTACAGCTGTGATTTTTGGCCATCTTACTCAGAGTTCCCCTCGGCTCATCAGGCGCCGAGGATTTTTCCCACCGATGAAAAATAAAAGAGCTATTAGTGTTTAAAAAATATTGAGATTTACTCTCCTGTCAATCACGTCATGGCCACGCCCCATCTGGTGAGAGGGGGAGGGACTATAAAACCCAGATGTGTGGGCGTGGCTCAGTCTCTGCAAGATGGAAGAGGGAGAGGTCATGACTCGCTGTCTTTGGTGGCCTTGCACCCTGCTTGAAATGGTATTAAAGTGCACTTGAATTTGGTGGCCTTGCACCCTGCTTGAAGTGTTAAGAAACTCCACTTGAATATGGTGGCCTTGCACTCTGCTTGAAATGGAATTTCAAGGAATAGCCGTGAGTCAATTGCCATCCACCAGCCATGAGTGAGTGGGCTGTCAGCACAACAAGCTTGAGTGACTGAGCCGCCAGCCCAAGAATCCATTTGGCCCACAATGTCCATACTAGCTCTCTGGAAACCAGTCCCTTCAGCCCACAACACCCATACTAGCGCTCCCACTGGCCACCAATATTGGAATTGGTGGAATATTGCATTTGGGGGACCAGCCCCCCCATGTGATGCTAGGACCCAACGGGTGCCACTTACACTGACTTTTAGAAGATACTAGAGTTTCTGCTTCTTTAGCTGCACGCCAGATACAGCGTTTCTGCTTCTTTAGCTGCACGCCATGACTCCCCCCTGAGTAAAAAGGTTGCTCTTGGGACCCCTTTTAAATCTCTCTTCTCTTACCTTAAGCCTATGCTTAAACCCGCCAGTGTTAGTTGTATCCTCCACCATCGGAAAACGACTGTGAGTGGTCATTTTATCCATGCCTCTCATGATCTTATACACCTCAGTAAGATAATCCCTCAGCTTCCCGTGCTCCATAGGAAAAAGGCCCCGCTTATCCAAATACTCCTTATAACTCTTGCCTGTTAAGCACAGGCAACATCCTGTTGAATTTGGTCTGCACTCTCTCCGACTTCATTACATCCTTCCTGGAGTGGAAGATTGCAACCTTCACGTGGTCCGCCCTTTTTCGATGAATGCAATCAACCCGGCGTGCACAATCAAATAGAACAAGTTGTCCTACAACTTTAGGCTGTGCACGCCATAGGCAAGAAGAAGAAGAAGAAGAAGACATCCTTCCTACAATGCAGTGACCTGAACTCCACTGTGTGAACTGTGTGACCACATTTTTCACAGTGTGGTATCACCAATGACGTGTATGGCTGCATTATGATGTGCCAACGTCCCAATAAAGACAAGAGTGCCAAATACTTTCTTTACCACACTGTCCACCCAACTCGCCACTGTCAGGGAACTATTCATCTGTGCTCCCAGATCTTTGTATTCTGCAACACTCTCGGGGTTCTACCATTTTTGGTGTAATTCCTGCCCTGATTTGTCATGCCAAAGTACAACATCTGTTTTAGCTGTGGAAAAGACATGAAGACTGGGGAACTTCAGAAACTTAATGGCGATGTCTTAAAGAAAGATGGATTACATTTGAGGGGGTGCTAGATATCCTAAGATGCATGAAACTGGATAAATCTCAATGGCCTGGTCATATATACCCAAGATTACTTCATTGGTCTCAATCCAAGGAAGCTGGAGAAAAAAATTACAGGCGTCCTAGCTGAGATATATGAATCATTGTTAGACACGGACATGCTGCTGGAAAACTGGAGGGTGACTAATGTGCCTCTATTTAAGAAGGACTAAGGAAAATCCTGGAGTCTGTAGACTGTGGTGAGAATGTTACTTCAGAGGCTTTTTAAAGATAAGATATTTATGCATTTGTAAAGATGAGTTGATTAGGAATAATTAGCATGGTTTTTATATGTGGGAGATTGTCTTACAAATCTGATTGAGTATTTTGAAGAAGTAACCAAGAAGTGGATGAGGGCAGGGCCATGGAAGTAGTCTATACCGATATCAGCAATGAATTTGATACGGGTCTGCATGGTAGGCTGTCCCTGAAGGTTAGATTGCATAGAATCCAGGAAGAGTGAGCTAACTGGATACAGAATTGGCTCCAATGATAGGAAGCAGAGGCAGTGATTTTTGGACTGGAGACATCCAGTGGTGTACCACAGGGATTGGTGCTGGACCCATTGCTGTTTGTTATTTATATAAACAATTTGAATGAGGATGTACAAGGCATGATTAGTAAGTTTGCAAATGACACTAAAATGGGTGGTACCAGAGAGACTGAAGATGGCATCAAAAATGACAGGGAATCTTGATCAGCTGGTCAAGTGGGCCAAGGAAGAGCAAATGGAGTTTAATTTAGATAAGTGTGAAGTATTGTATTTTGGGAAGTCAAACCAGGACAAATCCTTCAACATGTTGTGGAGTAGAGGGATATAGGAATACAAATTAATTGTTCCCTGAAAATGCCATCAAGAGGTACATAGACTATAGAAGAAGGCCCTTGACACACTGGTCTTCAACTGTGAGGGAATTGAGCATACAAGACATCAGTGAGACTGCACATGGAGTAATGTGTTCTCTCTGCAATAGGAAAGATCCCATAAAGCTGCAAAAAGTGCAGAAAATATTTACAAGGATGAAGGCCTGTGCTATAGGGAGAAGTCAGGCAGGCCAGGACTAAGATATAGATTCATGATTAGTACAGGTGTCAGGGGTTATGGGGAGAAGGCATTAGAATGGGGTTAGGAGGGAGAAATAGATCAGCCATGATGAATGGCAGGATAGACTTCATGGGCCGAGTGGCCTAATTCTACTCCTATTCCTTATGACTCTCTTGCTTGGAGTGCAGGAGGCAGAGAGGTTATCTCACATAGGTGTACAAAATCATGAGGGGCATAGATAGGTTGAAAGCACAGTCTTTTTTTTCCAGGGTAGTGGAATCAAGAATTAGATGGCATACCTAGATTTAAGGTGAGAGGGAAAATATTTAATATGAACGTGAGGGGCAATCTTATCACACAGAGGGTGGCTGAAGAATAAGGAAGGTACAATAACAACATTTAAAAGGCATTTCGATGGGTTCATGGGTAGGAAAGGTTGTTCAGAGGGGTATGGGCCAAACATGGGAAAATAGGACTAGCTTACATGGGGCATCTTGGCCAGCATAGATGTCCGGCAGAAGGGCCTGTTTCTAAGCTGTGTTTCTCTATGACCTCACGCTTGTTAGAATTCAATTTCATGTGGAGTCCCTTGGCCCACCTTCCCAAAAGATCCAAATCCTGTGGTGAACTTGGATATCCTTCATCATTGTCCACCATGCCACCAATATTTAGCCACACTTCAAATACTGTATAAGAATCTCACCTCCACCACCCTCAGGAGGGGAGAATTTCAGAGATTCACTAACTCTTGAGAAATAAAATGTCAATACACTTCAGTTTTAAACGATTAGCTTTAGTAATTGGGCCTCCCTGCTTGTGACAATCCCATCAGTGAAAACTTCTCAACATGTCATGTATAAAGTCCCTTTATGATCTTATAGGTTTGAATAAGATTGCCCCTCATTCTTCTAAACTCCAAGGAATACGAAGGAATAAGGAATCTTACTTCTATTGATAGGCCTTCACACTCATCCCTGGAATTAGCCTGTCAAATCTCATTTGTACTGCTTCTGTTGCTACAAGATTTTTTTTCAGTAAGGGAACCAAAACTCTGCACAGTAAACAGTTGTACATTGAGGTAATTCAGCCACAATGTCACTCATTTGACAAAGTCTGCAGGGGCTTTATCCCGCTCATGTGTCCTGTATACCAAGCCAGTTCCATGAGAAACCATTGACATACAGAAGATGTATCACTTTGGAATGTTCGTATTTGATAGAGGCAGGCAGGCAGGTGAGACTAGTGTAAGTAAGTAAGTTTATTGGCCAAGTATTCACATACAAGCAATTTGCCTAGGTGCTCTGGCCACTAGTAACAACATGACATACAGTGAGAGTAACGAATGACTCAGAAAACACTAGATTCAAGAGAATTTATTGTCATGTGTCCCTGATAGGACAATGAAATTCTTGCTTTGCTTCAGCACAACAGAACATGGTACGCATTGACTACAAAACGGATCAGTGTGTCCATAAACCATTATATAAATATATACACACAGAGATGCCAACCCTAAACATTAATAAGTTACAATACAGTAACATAATAATAACCCATTTGTCCGTAACAAATGGGGTTAAATGCATTTCTCTCCAAACACTCACCTGGGGTTGTTGCCGGCGGCTATGCGCCTGCGCACTGGAGGGTGTCAAATAAAGATCAGGGGACAATGACCTGGCGGGCGGAAGTGGCGGCACAAATTGCGAGATGGATGGTAATTTGCAAATAGATGACGACACAAAAAGCGGAGTAACTCAGCAGCCTGCGCACTGGGTGGGAGAATGCCCGGTGATGTTTCGGGTCTAGGGTCTATCTCAGCCTGCGATCCTTCCTACACTTGATACCAACAAAGGCCGTGCTTGGCGGCAAGAAAGTGCCGCTGTAATAAATCGCGCGGGCCGGCGACACCGTCCACTTTCTCCGGATGCTCTGGCTGCCATGTTGGCTTTAGAGAAAGTGTAGGCATGTGGCTCACAATGGGAAAAGTTCGCGCCAGGCCGGCAACCCTCCCCCACTGCGACAATGAAATTCGCTTTGTTTTAGCCACTGTGGCTTGGCAACCCTCTTGAACTTTTCCACATTTTGTTCACGCACGCGGTCACTATGGGCCCGGCAACCCTCCCCACAAAGTGTGCATCACTAGGGCCCGGAAAAGTGCCAAATTTTATTAACAAATACAAAACTGAAAATCGCTGAAGTATTCAGCCCCCGAGTCAATACTTTGTAGAACCACCTTTCGCTGCAATTACAGCTGCAAGTCTTTTGGGGTATGTCTCTACCAGCTTTGCACATCCAGAGACTGACATTTATGCCCATTGTTCTTTGCAAAATAGCTCAAGCTCAGTCAGATTGGATGGAGAGCGTCTGTGAACAGCAATTTTCAAGTCTTGCCAGAGATTCTCTGTTGGATTTAGGTCTGGACTTTGACTGGGCCATTCCAACACATGAATATGCTTTGATCTAAACCATTCCATTGTAGCTCTGGCTGTATGTTTTGGGTCGTTGTCCTGCTGGAAGGTGAACCTCCGCCCCAGCCTCAAGTCTTTTGCAGACTCTAACAGGTTTTCTTCCAAGATTGCCCTGTATTTGGCTCCATCCATCTTCCCAAGAACTCTGACCAGCTTCCCTGTCCCTGCTGAAGAAAAGCATCCCCACAGCATGATGCTGCCACCACCATGTTTCACAGTGGGGATGTTGTGTTCAGGGTGATGTGCAGTGTTAGTTTTCTGCCACACATAGCGTTAGGCCAAAAACTTCAATTTTGGTCTCATCAGACCAGAGCACCTTCCTCCACATGTTTGCTGTGTCCCCCACATGGCTTGTGGCAAACTGCAAACGAGACTTCTTATGGCTTTGTTTCAACAATGGCTTTCTTCTTGCCACTCTTCCATAAAGGCTCGATTTGTGGAGTGCATGACAAATACTTGTCCTGTGGACAGATTCTCCCACCTGAGCTGTGGATCTCTGCAGCTTCCCCAGAATTACCATGGGCCTCTTGGCTGCTTCTCTGGTCAATGCTCTCCTTGCCCAGCCTGTCAGTTTAGGTGGATGGCCATGTCTTGGTAGGTATGCGGTTGTGCCCCCATACTCTTTCCATTTTCGGATGATGGATTGAACAGTGCACCGTGAGATGTTCAAAGCTTAGGATTTTTTTTATAGCCTAACCCTGCTTTAAACTTCTCCACAATTTATCCCTGACCTGTCTGGTGTGTTCCTTGGGCTTCATGATGCCCAAGGAACATTGTTTGTTCACTAATGTTATCTAACAAACCTCTGAGGCCTTCACAGAACAGCTGTATTTATACTAAGATTAGATTACACACAAGTGGACTCTATTTACTAATTAGGTGATTCTGAAGGCAATTGGTTGCTCTGGATATAATTAGGGGTATCAGAGTAAAGGGGGCTGAATAGTTTTGCACGCCACACTTTTCAGTTTTTTATTTGTAAAAAAAAATGAAAACAATGTATCATTTTCCTTCCACTTCACAATTATGCGCCACTTTGTGTTGGTCTATCACATAAAATCCCAATAAAATACATTTACGTTTGTGGTTTTAACGTGACAAAATGTGGAAAAGTTCAAGGGGTATGAATACTTTTGCAAGCCACTGTAGTAGGCACGAATACAGAATCGATCAGTGTGTCCATATACCATTGTATAAATATATACACACATGAATAAATAAACTGATAAAGTGCAAATAAACAGATTATTGCCTATTAATGTTCAGAGTTTTGTCCGAACCAAGTTTAATAGCCTGATGGCTGTGGGGAAGAAGCTGTTCCTGAACCTGGTCGTTGCAGTCTTCAGGCTCCTGCACCTTCTAGCTGGAACATAGTGGGGAGATGAGTGTATGGCCCGGATGGTGTGCGTTCTTGATGATGCTGCAAGCCTTTTTGAGGCAGCGATTGTGATAGATCCCCTCGATGGATGGGAGGTCAGAGCCAATGATGGACTGGGCAGTGTTTACTACTTTTTGTAGTCTTTTCCGCTCCAGGGCGCTAATGTTTTCGAACCAAACCACAATGCAACCAGTCAGCATGTTCTCTACATGCACCTGTAGAAGTTAGAGAGTCCTCCTTGACATACCGACTCTCCGTAATCTTCTCAGGAAATAAGAGGCGCTGATGTGCTTTCTTTATGATTGCATCAGTCTTCTCGGACCAGGAAAGATCTTCAAAGATATGCACGCCCAGGAATTTCAAGCTCTTGACCCTTTCCACCATCGACCCGTTGATATAAACGGGACTGTGGGTCCCCCTTCCAAAGTCCACGATGGCCAGTGGAGATGTTATGACCAGCAGCTCTCGTGGAAGATAGACACAAAAAGCTGGAGTAATAGCCCTGTCCCACGGTACGAGTTCATTCCAAGAGCTCTCCCAAGTTTTAAAAATCGTGTTGGTATGGTATTTTGGGTTCGAAGTATAAGGAATTAATTTTGTATCCACCAGGAAATAATCTATACATGAATATGTCTTGTGTACCATTGAATAAAACGAGTATTCCCTGCCGGTCGGATTTGCGATCCTCCAAACACCTGTTATATTTGTATTTTTTATATATGTGTTTAAAGGTTCACTAGTTTTAGATTTCATATTACCTCTCTGTTTTTGGCCAGATTTGTCTAAGTATGGATCTAAAACACAATTAGAGTCTTCTCCGATTATGACATTTTGGTAATTAATTCTGCCATTGTATTCAAGATTTTATTGAAAAAATGAGGATTGTCAATGTTGGGCACATATATATTTACCACGGTGATTGGGGTAGCATGGATCTCACCGGTAACTATCAACTATCTCCCATCCTTATCTGTTAAGGTACTTTTTGGTTTAAATGGTATGCCTTTACGAATAATGATTGACATACCTCTAGATTTCGACGTATATGAGGAGTGAAAGGTTTGGCCTATCCAATTCGCCCTCAATCTAGCTTGATCTTGGGATTTAAGATGAGTTCCTTGTAAAAAAATAATGTCTGTGTTATATGCTTTCAACTGAGCTAATATCTTATCCCTTTTAATGCGTTCATTAACACCCCTTATATTACAGCTGCAGAATGAGATTCCTCCCAGTTTCTTTTGTTTATCGTCTTGCATTTTGAGTGGTTTTAGTACCTGTGTATCTTACGATGCATCCATATTTATACCAAATATATTCAATTTAATTGAGGATTTTGGATCATTCTCAGAATACAGAATAAATTGGAACAAAAGCGAAATCATGTCAATAAAACCAAAAGACTCAACACACCTCTTAAAGTTTCCTTTTAAAATAGCTACAGAAAAATTTAAATACTTGGGTATTGAAATTATCAGGATATGTTTAACGCAAATTATAATTCTTTACTCAAGAAATTATATAATTTAATTAAATTCTGGAAAACACTTCTGATGTCTTTAATAGGCCGAATAAATGCTATAAAATGATTTTTCTACCACAAATTTTATACCTGTTCCAATCAATTCCAATATACCTACCAAAAAGGTTTTTTTTAATTTTATGGGATTATAAATCCCATAGAATACAAAGAATACACTTGAATAAACCCAAAGCAGTAGGGGATTAGCACTCCCTAACTTTATGTATTATTACTGGTCTGTAAATATTAAAAATATGATTCAACTGCTGGACAATTCTGCCCAGCATGAAGTTGAATAATACAAACTATAACAAAAATCCAATTATACATAGTACAATTAGAACTGGGAAACAAATAAAATAACAACTTAAAATTAAGAAATTTATCTCTCTTATCTCAATAGTTAATAACCCTTCATTTAAACCCTCAATTATAGATAAATAATTAAAACGCTTGGAGACTTGTATGAAACGGGAAAATTACTATCATTCAAACAACTACAACTAAAGTACAATTTGGGAAACAATCAGTATTTTAAATATTTTCAAATATGTGACTATCTGAAAAAATATGCACAAGAATATTACAATATGCCATTAGATCTACTGGATGAAGCAATGAAGACAAAGGCTGAATCAGCAAACTTAAATATCATATATATATATTATTCTAAATGTAGAAATACCAACAACTGAAGGTATTAGAAGAGACTGGGAACAAGAATTAGCTATTAAAATTTCAAAAGAGAGGTGGGATGAACATTTTTTAAATGTGCACAAATGTTCAATTAACGTAAGACACACTCTAATCCAATTTAAAATTTTACATAGATTATACTATTCAAAAACCAAAATAAGTAAACCTTTTCCCAACAAATCACCTATCTGTGATAAATGTCAGTCTCAAGAAGCTACTATAGCACACTCATTTGTTTTTTGTATAAAAATTCAAATATTTTGGACTGAAATTTTTGAAATCTTTACAAAATTATTTAAAATAAAACTGACACCAAAAGCAGAATGGATTATCTTAGGAACAACGGAAGGTAGCCCTGAATTAAATGTTTCTCAAAATAACCTGTTTGAATATGGGCTAATAACTGGAAAAAAGCTTATTCTAAAATTTTGGAAAAACGCTCCTATAGGGAGGTTTCACCGCAGTCGGGTCACGACCCATGACCCGTACTGTTGCTACACTACTCCAAGTGGAGTACACGCGACGAACTGCAGGTGAGCACTTACCATTGTTTCCAGCGTAGCGGGCCCGTTAAAACCCGCCGAAATTGTCAATTTTTGCACTGTAAATAATTATGGAAATCGGGAAAGCGAGAGACATTTAGCCTACATCAGAATTCCAAAAGTGAGGAGAAATGACGGTAGATAGAAGCAAAAGCTGAAGGGACAACAACAGCCGAACATTGGCCGTTCGCTCACTGCATTTCATCAACTAAGGCATTATTTGTGTTTTTTCTTGAGTCCTTTGGCATCTAAAAACTTTCAGAACTGATAAATCTGGCTGTAAAATTTTTAAATCACCCATGGTCCTCAAATGGGTTTTTACATACAAAAAGAAAACGCCTCTGAAGCAAAATTTACAGCCATATTTATCCCTTTTGATACTATTTAGATACCAAAGGAATCAAGCAAAAACAGAATAATGCTTTACTGTTGATGAAATGCAGTGAGCAAACGCAATAATTCCCAATATTTTCAATTCCGATATCTGCACGGCCAATGTTCGGCAAGCACTTTGGCTGTTGTTGTCCCTTCAGCTCTTGTTTCTCTTTACCTTAATTTCGCTTCACTTTTGGAATTCTGAAGTTGGGTACATGTCACTCACGCTTACCCTGACTTCCACAATTTTTTACAGCGCAAAGATCCAACATTTTGGCGGTTTTTAACAGGTAGGAAAGTACGCGATTCTTGTATTAATAACATGTACCGGAAGTTACGTATGTCCTCCAGATGGATTGAGCGGCTCTGTGCGTCAAGCCCTATGACCTAGTGACCTTACGTGCAAACCCCCTATACCAACAGTAAATATGTGGATTTCAACTATGTTTGAAACACTACATCTGGAAGATATGAGACTCCACCTGGCAGGAAAATCGCTTTTATAAGACGTGGTCTGCATTTATAGATTTACTACAAGGATAGGGTGCCAATAGTATCTCAAAAAGGTACCGGCGTCAGGTCTAGGTAAAGGGGGATGAAAAATTGTTGAGTTGGTAAATTCCTTTTGCGTGATGTTTATCATAAAGCATCTGTCTTTTCCTTTTTTCTTCTTTCTCTTTCTTCTTTTCAAGGGTCTATCTCTTAATTTCCTTTTTCTAATTCCTCGTCAAAGGGTTCTTTCTTCTTTTCCTTTGTCACGTTTCTTCATAGAAACATAGAAAATAGGTGCAGGAGTAGGCCATTCTGCCCTTCGAGTCTGCACCGTCATTCAATATGATCATCCAACTCAGTATCCTGCACCTGCCTTCTCTCCATATCCCCTAATCACTTTAGCCACAAGGGCCACATACAACTCCCTCTTAAATATAGCCAATGAACTGGCCTCAACTACCTTCTGTGGCAGAGAGTTCGAGAGACTCACCACTCTCTGTGTGAAAAATGTTTTCCTCATCTCGGTCCTAAAGGAATTCCCTTATCCTTAGACTGCGACCCCTTGTTCTGGACCTCCCCAACATCGAGAACAATCTTCCTGCATCTAGCCTGTCCAACCCCTTAAGAATTTTGTAAGTTTCTATAAGATTCCCCCCTCAGTCTTCTAAATTCCAGCGAGTACAAGCCGAGTCTATCCAGTCTTTCCTCATATTAAAGTCCTGACATCCCAGGAATCAGTCTGGTGAACCTTCTCTGTACAATAATTGTACCCCCTCTATAATTGTAATAATATATACGGGATGTACACTGATGTAATTTACTGTACCTCTAATAAATAGATTTCTTTTAAAACACGGAGAATGAACGTAGCGGGTACATCGGAGCTCGGGGACATCTCTTAACGGCTCGTAACGCTAACGGCAGGTACTCAGGAAGATTCGCTAACGGCAGGTAAGCACGGGATACTCGTGAAGATTTTTCAACATGTTGAAAAATGCCCACGAGAGCACCGAGTACCGACGAGTGGCCATTATCAGTCTGAAGAAGGGTTTCAGCCCGAAACGTTGCCTATCTCCTTCGCTCCATAGATGGCTGCTGCACCCGCTGAGTTTCTCCAGCATTTTGTGTACCGGCCATTACCATAAACCTTCGAGTTCGAATCTGGGCAAAGTCGGGAGAGCTCTTGGAATGAACTTGTACCGTGGGACAGGGGTTTAACTCGGCGGTACACAAAAGGCTGGAGAAACTCAGCGGGTGCAGCAGCATCTAAGGAGCGAAGGAGATAGGCAACGTTTCTGGCCGAAACCCTTCGCGGGACAGGCAGCATCTCAGGAGAGAAGGAATGGGTGACGTTTCGTGCCGAGACTTTTCTTCAGCCCCAGAAACGTCACCCATTCCTTCTCTCCAGAGATGCTGCCTGTCCCGGTGAGTTACTCCAGCTTTTTGTGTTGAAACTTCGGTTTAAACCTGCATCTGCAGTTCCTTCTTACACATCCCCAGTGGAAGTACTGATTGACTCTGTACACCTCACATTCCGACTCGTTGTAATCGCAATTTTAAAACAAGAATAACTCATTTACTGGACACCTCCGAACAGGGCAGTGTCATGGCGGTGGCGCGGCCGCTGCCAGCTCAGCAGCAGCAACAACGAGTGTCGGACATGGCGCCGCCCAGCGTGGAGCCGCGGCCCGCGCGGTGACAATCACACAGCATAGAAGGCTCTAGCATCTTCGGCGAGAATGAGCGGGCGGGCGGGGCGGGCGCGCGAGACGACAACGGGGCGCGCGACGTGGCGGTTTGTGACCAATCACCTCTCGCGCCACAACCGACCAATCAGGAGCGGCAAAGGTGACGCCGAAGGCAAGGCGGGAATTCTGGAGGCGGCCGGTGATTGGCTGCAATTTCCGGCTGGATGCAGGAGTGGGCTACTTCCGGTAGCCCTTCTGAGTGAGCGAGAGTGAGTGGAGAGGCGATTCCTGAAGTGCAAAGAGGTGGGTAGTGATGTTTTTTAAATATAATAGTTATAGTCTTATTGGTCTGCTTCAGAATTAGTGTGATTAGCATTTATTTTGTGCTGAAGAAAGTGGTGGAGCGTTTAGGTCCGAGCAAATTTAAGGTTACATGTTATTTCATAATGAGTGGCTTTTGGGGGAGGGGGGGGGAAGGCTATTTAATTAACGTTATTATAATTAACTTTCAATTAATGGTAATTTGCTGTTGAATTATGAAATATTCCCATACCCACCCAATCTATTCATATCTATCTTCCTTGAAGTTATTGTTGTAGAGCCTGCATTCCTACAGTATGAAGAAGGGTCTCGACCCGAAACGTCACCCACCTATTCCTTCTCTCCAGAGATGCTTATTGTTGTGCTGAGTTACTCCAGCTTTTTGTGTCCATCAGATAGAGCTCTTTGGGCTAGCGGAATCAAGGGGTATGGGGAGAAGGCAGGATGATCAGCCATGATCACATTGAATGGCGGTGCTGGTTTGAAGGGCCGAATGGCCTATTCCTGCACCTATTATCTATGTATCGTCGATTTAAACCAGCTTTTACAGTTCCTTCTTACACATTATGAGTATGAAAATGGATCTGGAGAGCATTGAGATGTTTGAGAATGGATTGAAAATAATTTTGTAATTGGAGATTTGATCAATATGTAGGATAGTCTTTAAATGAAGAATATAATCAATTTATTATAAGGCAAATAACTGCATTAGGAAATACATTTTCAAGTTCATCACAGTATGGTGCTGGCTATTAATTTTTTTTTTAAAATTGGTTTTTCACTAAATAAGCAAATGCTGAAGTACTTTTCAGAATGAAGTGAAGTTTGGGAAAAGTTGGTAGCTCAAGACTTCGTTGTTTCTTTTTTTTCCTGCTTAAAGTTATGCAGAGACGCTAAATATGTTAATCATGCCCGTTTGGTTTAAAGTTCATTCGGGAGAGCCAAGGTATGTCTGGAACTGTCTTTGGGCCAGCTTACTTGCTAGCAGTTTTAATTTTGCATAAGATAATAAAGTCAGTGGTATGTTTCAGTTACAGTTATTTTAAAAGATATTTTAAGGTGTTAAGGCAAACGTGTAAATTGATTTGGAGAGAGCAGTGGAACAAACAAATATGTTAGAGATCTTCAGACTGGTGAGGAATGCAAATACAAGACTGAAAATGAAATGTCTGTGCAAGAGTTGTATATATGTGGCAGTATTCCAGGAAATTTAGATGCTGCAATCGGAGGAAATGGTTCTTTCATGGTAGAAATGGTGATCTGCATGAGGCTGAGCGTTTTTTTTTTAAAGGAAATAGAGCTTTCCAATGAACAAAGGAGTCTTATGTACAAAGAGTAATTGTTCTTGTAACCTGTAGTAATTGGGATTAAATTCCCTGTAAAGATTTGAAGATCATAGCTATTAACGTGGCTGTATTTGGCATGTCACAATGAATATTATTGTATTGAATCCCATGCAACTGACCTACGGTTACCGTACATCTTTTGCTGCATTTTTACAATTGAAGGTTTCTTTATGGCATTTGACAATTTTGAATAGTGTCTCTCCAGTATTCATCGAGCTGAGAAACCTATTGGTCCATACTTAAGTATAAAGATGAAGTGCAATAAATTATGAGAGCAACTGTATAAAATCTGTATGGACTGATTGCTTTAATGCTTAATTTATTTTTGTAACTATAAACTGAATATTACAGTAAGATCACTTGGTAAGCTTTATTTTTAAACCAACGTAATAAGGAAATGTAGAATTTATCCCTCAAGATTGGCATGACATTATTTAATTGGGTAGAGCCACTTGTATGTCCCAAGACATTCTTTTGAATCCTGGAGACCTTTCACTCTACTTTCCCCCAGCCCCACTTGCCCATGTCCATTGCAGCAGTGCTACAGGATGTTTAAAAACTGTCAGCGAAGACTGACCCCTACCTTTTCTCTTCTGGAAGATAGTACATCAAACGATGCACCTGTAGAGGTGGCTGCATTTGATACAAAATTTCCTTACTCCTATCGATTGTTGATTATTCTTAACACTCAGACAGCGTCTATCTGCATTTGGAAAGGGAGGACTGATAAGGGATATTGAGCTGGTTCAGAAGCTTAAGAGGAGGAAACTTTAAGGCAACCCGAGGGGCAATTTTCTCACATAGGCTGCAGGGTGTATGGAATGCGCTACCAGAAGAAGTGGTAGTGGTTACATTTACAACATTTAAGACATTTGGGTACATGGATAGTAAAGGTTTTGAGGGATGTGGGCCAAACATGGGTAAATAGGGCTAGTTCAGGGAGCCACCTTGAACGATATGGCTGAGTTCAGCTGAAGCTGCTGTTACTGTGCTGTGTAACTCTGACTCTCTTGGAGATTAGCATTGTCTGCAGAATTCATTGTCACTGTCTTCATGAATGAAAATAGAACAGTGAGTGTTTACAGTAGGAGGCATTGCAACTAGTTTCCAGACAGCGTAGGTTTCTACAAGGGAATAGGGAGTTGATGGTGTTTATGGAAGCTCCAGACTGTGTGCTCATACCTAACTAGAAGACCAGCAAGTGAATTACAGCATGTCTGACCACATTGCTGGCAAATGACTAAGCATGAAAGAATATTTAGATAGCAGGCATTGGAACTATAATTGAAACTCGGTGATGTATACAATTTTAAACTTGTAACTAGTTGTGCACACTGTTAATATTTTATCCTCCTCAAACCAGTTTTTTTTCCCTTTGTCCTTGCAGAAAAAACAAAAACATGATGGGCTTGACAAAGCTAGTTTTGTACCTAACTATGTGTGGCATTTATGCTCTAAGTAAACCAACTGAGAAGAAGGAACGAACCTTCCATGACAAAGAGCTGAGTGATAAGGTGCATGATGACACGGAGAGCTTTGATTATGACCATGATGCTTTCCTTGGAGCTGAACAGGCAAAGACATTTGATCAGCTCACTCCTGAGGAGAGCAAGGAGAGACTTGGGTGCGTAAGAACCTGTATATATGAAAGAAAAGCTCCGCAATGGTGGTTTTTTAATGTTCAAATTAAATATGTGTTCCGTATGACTGCATAGCTAACTTGTTACTTCACTTGAATGAGTCCAAGATTACAACCCATAAATGCTGATTCTAATTAGGATCTGCATGAGTGAATATCGGGAATCCAAGTTACAAGTTCAAATCTTTACCACCAATCAATGTAAGACTTTTTCACCCTCCGCTTAATGGAAGATGTATGCTACAACATTGATGGTATGGTAAATCCATAAATAATGTCATCAAGTGCTAAACCACCACTGGCAAAATTATTAACCTCTTTAAAATTAAACATAGTACACCAGAGGGGTTTGGGTCTTCAAGATGGTTACATATTATCTGAACATTTACATTTTTAAAAGTAGGGGGTGGGGTTGAACCTTGACTGTTGTAGTACTCATATTGACCACCGAATTACTTATGTTTTTTTAACAGCTGGTTCTTTTAATTTCTTGTGGGTTTTTTTACACACTGTTGAAGCTGCCATTCTCTGAATTGTTTAAGTATCGCCAAGTCACATTTGGATAATGGTAGAATGTGCTATGCCTCTCTGGGCTGGTCACCACTTCTGTTAGAACTGGGTTTCCTTGTTCTGATATGCATTTTCCACAGCAAATTTAATAATCAAGAAAAATGTGCTGAACTGTAATGGAGGATTTGGCAATTTTATATGAAACTTTATTATAGGTCCTTTGACAAAAAGTGGGTGGAAGGAACTATATAAAATAGTGTTACATTCCTAGGTTGAATACATTTTATGTTCTGGATCAATGTGGATGGAGGTGGGTTAATCAACACAAACCACTTTCTAATGCAGGATGATGCCTTCTCTCAACAAGAAGCTGCAATCTGAAGGTTAAGAATTAACATATGTACTTTATTTGTGATGCCTTGATAAGAGAAAGGAATATAATTATTTTCTAAAATTATTTAATTCTGTGTAGTGTTTCTTTTTAAGGATGATTTATTGTCTTAAAGATTTAGTTCACTTTTTTTCCCACCGGTCTTTATCTCAATTGTCTACTGGACACACACAAAGTGCACTTTCTTCTATTGCATTCTCAGTTTATTAACCTTGCTAATCTTACTGCATTAAGTAAACTTGTATTGCAACCATGCTCTTCCCCTCGGCTATGAAAGCAAGCTTAAATTATCCACTGAACAATGTGCAGCGATACACGCTTAACCAATGATCTTTTGATTTCTCCTGCCTCCCCCTCTCCCCCCACCTTCTATTGTTCGTGACTTTCCATGGTAAGCTCTGCTAAATGAAGGATAAAATCTATAACTTCTATTTACTTTATCTGCCGAGTTCAAATTGGAATAAAATTGTTAACGCTCCTTTTTAGAGAGTTATTATGCCTATATGGGAACTTAAATTGGGGATATGGCATGGGGGGTTGTTGGTAGGAAGAGAGCATGTTTAGGGTTGATTTGAAAACTTAATGCATTGGAATGGTATTAACCTATGCATTAGAAAATATTGTTTTCACTTGGATTCCATTTGTTTCCTTGACATCCACTTACCTAGTGAACTAATTGCTTTCATTAAAGGCACTTTTACATTTGTACTGATGCTCAAAAGAGCAGAAATGCAAAAATAAAATCTGATGTTGGTAGCACTCTAAATGTAAAACTGTTGGTCCACAAGATGTCTGATACCACGTGATCTTTAAATTGGTAACTGGGCTTTCTGTTGCCATTTGCCCATTTGATGTCACTAAGAACAGGGCAAATGGAGCAAATTGTCATACAAAACATGTATGATTCTATGATTCCCTTAGATGCTATGTAAAAGTGCCTCTCGATCAGCTGCTCCAAGCTTCTATCCTAATCTTTCCCGGGTTTTCTGACTCTCCCAACAGACAAATTGTAGATAAAATCGATGGAGACAAGGATGGGTTTGTTACAGAGGAGGAACTTGAGAAATGGATTAAACTTTCTCAAAAGCGTTGGATTTACGAGGATGCCGACCGTCAGTTCAAGGGTCATGATCTAGACGCCGATGGTCTCGTGACATGGGAAGAGTACAAAAATGCGACCTATGGGTTCCTGTTGGGTAGGTTAATTTTGAAAACCCTTCAAGGTCCAGAGTCTGACCCTGCCATCTACACATTTTTTGTCTCTCTGTTTATAGAATGATAGTAGATAAAATAGATGATGATAAGGACGGATTTGTGACGGAGGCAGAGCTGAAGGCTTGGATAAAGCGGGCTCAGAAGAGGTACATCTACGAGAATGTTGGGCGCCAATGGCCAGATTTCGACAGTAACCAGGATGGGCTTGTCTCCTGGGAGGAGTACAGAAATGTAACATACGGCTACTACATGGGTAAGGAGCAGCAGGCAGGACAATGGCAGCATGCAAATTATTGCGGGACAAGATTTGATGACCGTGAAACGGATGGTGGAATTCTGGTGCTGACCTACCATGCTGAGCAAATGATTTTCTAAGAATTTCTTTGCTCCTGGCATATTGGAGATTTCAGCTTCACTACTTTACCCATGTGGGTAGTTTGATGCAAAAGTTCATCAATCAGAAATTATATTCATTCTTGCAACCTGTACTGCATGTCAGACCTGCAACTTTACCCTTGGGTTTTTCTCCTTTTAACTTTGATCCCTTGTTTACCTAAATCTAGCAGCTATTTTAATTTAGGAAAGTTCTTTGATTCAGTTGGCAGCTTGACTCAGGACATAGTACAAGTAGGTTGTTGATCCTGTTCCACCATCCCTTTAGATCATGGCTGACCCATTCCTGGCCTATACAGCAAACCCTTGTTTGTATGGACCTCTTTATAATGGCTTTCGGTTATAATGGATGGACAAACTAGCCAAGCCGGGTTGCCAACACCTTCCCCAGCTGCTTCCAGGCCGGGGCCGTCAACTCACATGGATTCCAGGCCCAGTTTCAGACCAAGAGTCTGAAATAGGTGATGTTTCAGGCAGAGACCCTATCTATGTTGACCAGGGATGCTGCCTGGCCTGCTGAGGTACTCCGGCACTTTGTGTTCTTTTGTGTTTTAACCAGCATTGTCAATTGTTTTGTTTCTACTACTTATACAACAAAAATCCCGTATTCGGTTATAGTGGATAATTGGCAACATTTCTCCCCACCCATGGTCTGTTTACTGTACTCAATTTTGGATCATGTGTTGAATATCCTTTCCACACATGAGTTTATAGTTTGCTTTTAGAGCAAATGACCAACTCAACCCATTTCCAAAAAAGAATTCCGATTGCACCCTCCCCCCCCCTCCTGTTCAAGCACTTGCTGCCAGGAGCTGGAGTAAGTAACATTGTTGCAAATTTCGGGTGGAGGACTGTGAGATCGTTCCTGTTCAGGTGAAAACTTGGAAGCACAGAGTGGTTCTGCATTGCATCTTTGTATGGAAGATTGTTGCAAGCTGGGCCAGCACGGATTTATCAGTAAAAATCTTTTTAAACTTGAATTTTTAAACTTAAAAATCATGAACAACTTCTGAAATATAACATCAAATCTGAAGGAAGCTTGACAGGGACGACCACGGGACAAAGGTGAGTAAGGTAGTGCAAAAATGTTTGCGCTACTGTGTACCGTGTTGGCGTAGTTCCAGGATCACATGGGACAACAAACACAAACAAACTGATAGAAACAAGACTAGAGTTTTATTAATATATACTAGACCAAATCGGACCCTGTCATACGGGAGGCCTGGTTCCCCCAACACAACGCGTTCCCCAATGCAATATTCCACCACTCACCCATAGCCCCCTCGGGAGGCCTGGTCCCCCAATGCAGCCCGTTCCCCAACCCAATATTTCACCAAACACCCTTAGCCGACAACTGCGCAGGGGGTGCTCATTTCGCCTTATGCACCCTCTCCAATTTTTAAGTTTTTTTAAATGCATTTTCACTTGCTAGCTAGCAGATCTCAGTGAACTGTGACTTTAAAAAAAAAATGCATTTGCACTTGCTGGGGCTAACAGGACTCGGTGTACTATGTTTTTTTCCAAGTCTCTTCAGTTTTTTGAACATTTTGATTAATAACTCGAGGAATAATGCATGAATTTTCACGAGTGGCCTGGTCCACCAACGCAACCTGTTTCCCCAATGGAATATTGCACCACTAACACGTAGCCCCCACAGGAGGCGTGGTCCCCCAACTCAACCCGTTGCAGAACGTAAGATTCCAGCACTACTCTGCCTCCCCAGCACTAGACTTTAAAAACAATTCTAATTGCACTTCCCCAAATGCAATATGAATTCACCCTCCCCCTCCTGTCCTGCCAGGAGCTCAAGTAACTGTTGTATGATGGCAACATTATTGCGAATATTGGGTGGAGGACTGTAATATCCCATTCAGGTGAAATGTTGGAGGACTGGGAGAAATTCAGAGTCCAACAGAGGAGGACAAAGGGCTTAATTAGGAAAGTGAAAATAGATTATGAAAGAAAACTGGCAGGGAACATAAAAACTGACTGCAAAAGTTTTTATCGATATGCGAAGAGAAAGAGATTAGTTAAAACAAATGTAGGTCCCTTGCAGTCAGAAACGGGTGAATTGATCATGGGGTACAAGGACATGGCAGACCAATTGAATAACTACTTTGGTTCTGTCTTCACTAAGGAAGACATAAATAATCTGCCGGAAATAGTGGATCGCAGGTCAAATGAGATTTCACTAAGTGAAATCATGGTTAGCCGGGAAGTGGTGTTAGGTAAATTGAATGGATTAAAGGCCGATAAATCCCCATGGTCAGAGAGGCTGCATCCAAGAGTACTTAAGGAAGTAGTCCCAGAAATAGTGGATGCCTTCGTGATAATTTTTCAAAACTCTTTAGATTCTGGAGTAGTTCCTGAGGATTGGAGGGTGGCTAATGTAACCCCACTTTTTAAAAAGGGAGGGAGAGAGAAAACGGGGAATTACAGACCAGTTAGTCTAACATCGGTAGTGGGGAAACTGCTAGAGGCAGTTATTAAAGATGTGATGGCAGCACATTTGGAAAGTGGTGAAATCATTGGACAAATGATTTACGAAAGGTAAATCATGTCTGACGAGTCTTATTGCTTTTTTTTGAGGATGTAACTAGTAGAATGGATAAGGGAGAACCAGTGAATGTGTTATATCTGGACTTTCAGAAGGATTTCGACAAGGTCCCACACAAGAGATTAGTATACAAACTTAAAGCACATGGTATTGGCGGTTCAATATTGATGTGGATAGAGAACTGGCTGGCAGACAGGAAGCAAAGAGTAGGAGTGAACGGGTCCTTTTCAGGATGGCAGGCAGTGACTAGTGGGGTGCCGCAAGGCTCAGTGCTGGGACCCCAGTTATTTACAATATATATTAATGATTTGGATGAGGGAATTGAATGCAACATCTCCAAGTTTGCGGATGACACGAAGCTGGGGGGCAGTGTTAGCTGTGAGGAGGATGCTAGGAGGCTGCAAGGTGGCTTGGATAGGCTGGGTATGTGGGCAAATGCATGGCAGATGCAGTATAATGTGGATAAATGTGAGGTTATCCACTTTGGTGGCAAAAACAGGAAAGTAGACTATTATTTGAATGGAGCCGATTAGGAAAAGGGGAGATGCAACGAGACCTGAGTGTCATGGTACACCAATCATTGAAAGTAGGCATGCAGGTGCAGCAGGCAGTGAAGAAAGCGAATAGTATGTTAGCATTCATAGCAAAAGGATTTGAGTATAGGAGCAGGGAGGTTCTACTGCAGTTGTGCAGGGTCTTGGTGAGACCACACCTGGAGTATTGCGTACAGTTTTGGTCTCCAAATCTGAGGAAAGACATTCTTGCCATAGAGGGAGTACAGAGAAGGTTCACCAGACTGATTCCTGGGATGTCAGGACTTTCATATGAAGAAAGACTGGATAGATTTGGCTTGTACTCGCTAGAATTTAGAAGATTGAGGGGAATCTTATAAAAACATACAATATTCTTAAGGGGTTGGACAGGCTAGATGCAGGAAGATTGTTCCCGATGTTGGGGAAGTCCAGGACAAGGGGTCATAGTTTAAGGATAAGGGGGAAATCTTTTGGGACCGAGATGAGAAAAACATCTTTTACAGTGGTGAATCTGTGGAATTCTTTGCCACAGCAGGTGGTTGAGGCCAGTTCATTGGCTATATTTAAGAGGGCGTTAGATGTGGCCCTTGTGGCTAAAGGGATCAGGGGGTATGGAGAGAAGGCAGGTAAGGGAAGGGAGTTGGATGATCAGCCATGATCATATTGAATGGCGGTGCAGGCTCGAATGGCCTACTCCTGCACCTATTTTCTATGTTTCTATGAGACTTTTAATAGCATACTAGAGCAAGTGGGCCTGCGGCGTCACACACACACACACACACGCACACACACGACCCCCCTTGATATTGTATTATTCATATGCTCCTTTTACCCCTTCCCCGCCCTGTCCACTCACGCATAGCCCCCAACTCGCAGGCGCGTCTGGAGAGGGCAGCGGGGGGCTGTGTGATGTAACTCGCAGCGCGTGGAACACAGCGTGCAGACCCATTGTGACATCATTACATTATCAGCCAAAGCCAGCCGGTTTTATTTTTTTTATTTCAGATTTTTGAACATTTTGTTTGATAACTAGAGAGATAATGCATTAACTTTTCAGATAAGGCAGTTTTGGACTACACGGGATAAATCTCTATCGGAATATGTAAAAATGTCACTGTTAGCACATCTTTTTTTTTCCCACTCACACTCGCACTGCATTTGCACTTGCTAACTAGCAGAACTCGGTGTACTTGGATAGCAACAATGTTGTGACCAGGGCTACAATTCCATTGTGACGTCACAGCTGTAAGCACAGGGAAAAGGCATTTTTTTTCCCAAGTTTCTACACATTTGTTAACATTTTCATAAATAACGAGAAATAATGCATGATTTTTTTCATATAAGGTGATTTCTGACTTAAATCTCTATCAGAATATGTAAACATTTTACAGTTAGAGCGTCGTTTGTTCGAGCAAAATGTTTATATATACACACGCACACATCCAAGATCAGAGTTTTATTAGTTACTAGACCAAGTGGGACCTGTTGGGTAACTTGAGGGGCAGGGCACTAAACTTAAGAGTGAAGAGGACATTAATAGACTTTTAAGGAGAATGGGTGGATAGATGACAGCTTATTTTAAAGGTGAAAATTCAAAGTGTCACATCTTGGTAGGAAGGATGACAAAAGGTAATGTGAAGTAGCAAGCACTTTTAAGAGACTCTCGGAAGCAGGAATGTGCAAAGTTTGTTTAAAGTGGGTGTGCAGGTTAAGGAAGTATTTGCAGTAAATATTTAGCATGCTGGAGTTTCTAAATGGAGCAGCCATGTTTTTTGATCAGTTAATAGGATTGGAAGGGACTTTTGGAAAATAAACATTGGCACATCACTTGCCCAGTAACATATTTCTGTGCTGTAAATTTTGTGTAATTTGTGGACATTAGTTATTTTGGTTACATTAGTTTAGCATTTGGGTTAGAATTTTTTTTTAAAGAAGCATGCTATTTTTATTTTGCATTTGTATGGTCACTCTAGTACATGATTGGGGTAGCTAGTGAGAGCAAACAACTATTTCACCTTTTGAGGATTGCTTACATGCAACATTTCTGCACTCTGCATCAATCACTGCAAGTCATTCATTTGCCAGATAAGTACTTGCATTTTAGAAACTTATTTTGCAAGAATGGCAGTCTCTTTATTTTGTTGCTGTAATGTTCTGTCTCCTCACCACCTAAGTTGATTGGTTAAAAAGTGGGATTAACATATATTGAGGTAATTCCAAATTTACTTGGTGCACATGTTTGAACAATTACAAAATGGCTGTGGGTGAAGATGGTGTCCGTAATGCCTTTTTGGGTTGGGTCAAGTTGAGGGTGCTTTAATTTTGGTCAATGCTCCACATTGATACTGTTTACCTGTAATGGGAGTTTTTTTCTTAAACTCGTTTTATAATTTTTATTCCAATGGGGTATTTACTTGGTTAATGTTGGTATAATATTTTAATTGAATGCTACAAACAATTTGTAGGAACTGCAGATGTTGGTTTACACCGAAGATAGACACGAAATGCTGGAGTAACTCAGCGGGACAGGCAGCATCTCTGTAGAGGTGGTGATGGAGAGAATGGATGATGTTTCCTGTGAAGACCCTTCTGCAGACTGAAAGTCAGGTTAGATGGAATTGAGATATGGAAGGGTACAAGGAACATGCAAGGTGTGGAAAGGACAGATCAAAGTAGACGATGATCAAAGGAATGTCATTGTCACCTTCCCCCAAGCTACAATGAACCATTGTACATTTCCTTGATTGTCATCTGCTTTGATCTGTCCTTTTCACGCCTTGCATGTTCTTTGTACTCTTCCATATCTCGTTTCCCTCTACTCTAACTCTTAGTCTGAAGGGTCTCGTCACCTATTCCTTCTCTCCAGAGATGCTGCCTGACCCGCTAAGTTACTCCAGCATTGCATCTATCTTGTAGTTGAATTTGATTGGTTGATTCACCCCTGGCTGGGATATGTTTTTGATATGCGAATAGCTCAGCACGGCAGAGTCATAGAGTGATACAGTGTGGGGAAAGGCCCTTCGGCCCAACTTTCCCACACTGACCAATATGTCCCAGCTACGCTAGTCGCACCTTTGGTCCATATCCCTCCAAACCTGTCCTATCCATGTACCTGCCTAACTGTTTCTTAAACGTTGGGATAGTCCCTTCCTCAACTACCTCCTCTGGCAGCTTGTTCCACACATCCTCCACCTTTTGTGTGGGAAAACGATACCCCTCAGATTCCTATTAAATCTTTTCCCCTTCACCTTAAAACTATATCCTCTGGTCCTCTATTCACCTACTCTTGGCAAGAGACTGCATCTACCTGATCTATTCCTCCCATGATTTTATGCACATCTATAAGATCACCCTTTATCCTCCTGCGCTCCAAGAAATAGAGTCCAACCCACTCAACCTCTGCCTATAGTGCAGACCCTCTGGTCCTGGCACCATCCTCGTAAATCTTCTCTGTACCCTATCCAGCTTGACATCTTTCCTATAACACGGTGCCCAGAACTAAACACAATACAGTCTAAAACACAATGTTTGGTGGGTAAATTGTGTTCAGCAACAGTCTATTTTTCTTTCGTAAAAATGTCTTGGCTGATGGGCAACTAGATGAGTTATGCAGAGCTGCCAAGTAGTACGAATTTTCCGTATTTTGTACAGAAATGCGATAAGAATACTGATGTATGATTTTGCGTTGTTAAATACGGATTGTTTAAAAATCCGACTAGATAATCGTAACAACGAGTTACCGCTATACCGGCCGAGGTGCAGCGGGCAGGTGGGAACAACCACGATCAGCCCAACTTCCTGCTTCATTAACATACCACTCGCCAATGGAAAAGTAATCACCCGGTGAAATTAAATTAAGATCTTGCTGCTTAAAAAATGCAAGGATATAAAAAGTCATACTATATCTCTAAAAATTATAGCAGATTAAATCTATTAGTATTTTAAATTTCAAGATTTGGATGATTATTTTTGTAAGCGTTGATCTACCACGGTGCTTGGGGTTAAGGGGATGGAATCTCTCTTGAATGCAAATCATATTATTTTGACATAATAGAACACTAATATAAGATTGTAGAAATAGGTGTAATATGTTTAAAAGAATAGTTTTGTGTTTTTCTCATCTTTCATAATATATACCTGAGAAAATAAGCTCTGTTCAAGTGGTTAGGTAGGACCAAAGGCATTGAAGTATTTTTAAAATTAATGCATCAATGTTGTTTTGATTAACTCAAATAAAAATAAATTTAAATTAAAACACAACAGTCACTCTGGAACTGTTTGTTAATTTCTGATCTGTCTCTTTACTAATGGTGGATTATCTCTTTCCTTAGACTGGCTAACACTACCTTCTCTTTTTCACAACCTTGACACATCATCCTTCTAAATACATATGGCTTGATCTCCACAGAGGATGGTGATACTGATGACAGTTACAACTACAAACAAATGATGGCAAGAGATGAGCGGCGATTTAAAAGGGCTGACCAGAATGGTGACTTGTTTGCTACAAAAGAGGAATTCACTGCTTTCCTGCACCCAGAGGAATATGACCACATGAAGGACATTGTTGTGCTGGTCAGTACTTCCCCATTGCTATGTTATTTTTCTGCCATAAAAAGAAAATTTCCCATTAAATGGAACTTAAACAAAATTAGTCAAAGCCCATTTAGTCCATATCAGAGTTCATGCTGCATATTTACTTCCTTCCACTTGGCGAGTAAACCTATAAATATATTTTTCATTCTTTTTCCCTCTGTACCTAGTTAGTTTTCCCTTTGAGTTCAGTGCAAAATATGCAATAGAATATTTTTTCTGATTGTATAGTCTTGCGGACTATCTAGGACATAACTCTCAATGTGAAGAGAAATTAAGTTAAACCTCTTTTGCTTGGCTATTCTCTATGTAGCAAGCAGAACTCTTGTGCACACTATTAGCATCATTTTGCATTCTAGTACAAAAATATACTACAGAGTTATTTAAACTGCTTCTCTGACAGGAAACCATGGAAGATATTGATAAAAATGGAGATGGCTACATTGATCTGGAAGAGTATATCGGTAAGTAGACCAGACTTATTGGAAGAGTGAAATACTTCAGAAATAGACACAAGAGGCTGCAGATTCCAGAATCTATAGCAACAATCTGCTGGAAGAATTCAACAGGTCAAGCAGCATCTACGGACGGAAATGGGCTGTCAACAATTTGGGTTGAGACCCACCATTTGGACTAAATGAATAGTCCTGACTGAATTGTTGATCCACTTTCCTCCACAGATGCTTCTCAGCCCATTGAGTTCCTCCAGAAGATTGTTTAAAACTGGATTATAAGGTTGTTCTTAATTTCTGTTAGCTTGTGTAGCTGATTTGGAAGGAAGATTTGTCCAGAAGGGATAATGGGCCAAATGCCAGGTTGATGTGAACTGATTGTGTGGCTGGAGTAGAAATCATGAAGAAGGAAAGGATTTTGACATGTTCTGCTAGAAGTAGTAACACTTGGTTAGAGTTAAATTATGCAGGAATCTTACTGAAACATGCTTTAGTGCTTGGGAGGAAACTGACTGGTGAAATTGAATGATGCTGTGGATCTGGAAGTATTATGGTGATGAATTCGGGCAACATATGGCTGTACCTTTTTGGTATTAAATCATCTGCCCTTTTTCACTGGTTTCAGGTGATATGTACACTGCAGACAGTGATGGCCACGAACCTGAGTGGGTGAAAACTGAGCGTGAGCAGTTCACAGAGTTCAGAGACCGCAACAAAGATGGTAAAATGGACAAAGAAGAAACCAAAGATTGGATCCTACCAGCTGACTATGACCATGCTGAGGCTGAAGCCCGCCATCTCGTCTATGAATCTGATGAAAACAAGGTGAGCCATGCACTCAATCTATACATCCTTTCTCAATGAATTCAATAAATCTTTAGTGACGGTGCCACTGCCTTCCCTACTACTTTAGTAACCTGTTTCTTCAGCTATATTAGGTTAGGTACTTTCTAAACCATCTATACAGACACAAAATGCTGGAATAACTCAGCAGGTCATCTATACATCAATTTCAAACCATCTACAAGTGCATTTCAGATACTCTTTAAAACTATGGTCATATTCTCTGTGCATGCAATTAGCTCATTATAGTTATCTGATAAATATCCCGTAGAACTGCTTGTGTGACTTTACTACAATAACTACCGGAATTTAAATTAGCTTATTAAAATGCATTATGAATTCTGACAAAATTGGATATTGAAACAAAAGTAATCAATCAAATGAGCATGGTGTTGGTGTCGGAGAAACAATACAAGTTGAATAATGTCTTTGAACTCCTTCAGTGCACAGGAGTAACGAAGCTTCAACTTGCCTGTCACTTTTTCAATCTTGGGTCTGTTACATTGTCCCAACAATACATAACTTGAGCTGAACCACACTTCATCTTTTAGTTTTTATTTTAGTTTAGAGATAGTGTGGAAACAGGACCTTCGGCCCACCGAACACCGACCAGTGATCCCCACACGTTAACACTAGCCTACTACTAGAGACAATTTACACATACACCAAGCCAATTAACCTACGTGTCTGTACATCATTGGAGTGTGGGAGGAATTTGTTTTGTATCTCACTATTACAACAATGTCATTTTTCTTTCACTTCTATCTATTCTCATGACCCCTATTTGCATTTGTCGAGATAGATTAGCTGTGATTGATGAGCGTTAATGATCTCTTAGTCAGCCGGATATTTTTGATCTCCATACTATTGCAGACTTTCCCTATTTGTTTTCACCACCCCTCCCTTCTTTGCAAAATAACTTTTTTTAAACTTATTTTCTCAAGTCCTTTTAGTTCTGTTGATAGATCATTGATCTATTAACTTTAACTCTCTACTCTCCACAAATGCTGCCTCATCTGCTAACCTCAGTTACAGGCAGCGTTAAATACTGTTTACTAAATGGATTAGTTACACTACACATAGTTGGGGCCATAGTTCTGAAGACACTTTTCTGCAACCCTGCTAACCATTACCCTGACACACACATTCAAATGTGACTGCACAGCACATGACTGGATTTCGTATATGTTTGAATCTGCTGTCATGTACAATTTTAGAACTGATGTGGATGGGATCAGCACTTGGAACTTGTGAGATAGTAGTAAAGAGCAATCATTTAATCAATAAAGAGCAAAGATAGATTATTTAGGTCTTCAGTGCCAGCAGAGAATAATTAAAAAATTATAAAGTCGCGCAAGTGTTATCATAATAATAATAATCTTTTATTGTCATTACACAAGTGCAACGAGATTTGGTTTGCAACTTCCATCCGATGTCATAACTTAATCGACAAATAAAATTTAGATTTAAATTTTAAATTTGTGAAATTTAAGTGCTAACATGAGCATTATGTTGCTAATCTTTTTCTCGAATAAATGGTTAGTTTAGAGATACAGCATGGAAACGGGCCTTTTGGCCCACTGGGTCCATGCTGACCAGCGATCACCTGTACACTAGTTCTATCCTACACACTAGGGACAATTTGGAGAACCAAGTAACCTACAAACCTGCACATCTTTGGAATGTGGGAGCACCCAGAGACACCCCACACGGTCACAGGGAGAGCATACAAGCTCCGTACAGACAGCACTGGTAATCAAACCCAGGTCTCTGGTGCTGTAAGGCAGCAACTGTACTGCTGAGCCACTGTGCCAAATGCTTGTGGAATAAATTATGGGGATAGCGTAAAATGGACAGTTTAACTTCAAGAACAATTGGATGTGCAGGGATAAAAGCTCAAAAACTGGATATAATGAATGTTATTTGTTTAGGGTTGTTGGTTACTTGGTATTGCGTTGTTGGGTGCTCTTAAGTTACTGGGTTCTCTTGTAACCATTTTTTTTTTTTCCTCGCCCACCCCAAATTGTTTTGCAGGATGGAAAACTCTCAAAAGAAGAAATAGTAAAAAAATACGACTTATTTGTGGGAAGCCAGGCCACAGACTTCGGGGAGGCCTTAGTAAGGCATGATGAGTTCTAAGTGTACAGATAACCACTGCAGGGAGAAGAATCCATTCCACAAAGAAAGGATAATTTATTTTTTACAATATACTGTTTTCACTCTTTACATCCTTGGGCTGTCACAGAGTTTGACTTGAAGCGGGGAGGGTGGGGGGGTTCCAAAGAAGCAGCCATCCTGTCCTTAGAAAGCAATGCGTAATTAGAAGTTTACTTGCAATATATCTGTAAAACCACATTTTATATGTTGTACTTCCCTTCCTTTTGATCAAATATTGTAGAATTTCTAATCTGATAATCCCATGTAAAATCTGTACAACTTCCATGAAATTCAACTTGGTTTCTAACAGTTCAGAACAATTGTAAAGTGTATTTTAAACATATTTTCTGTTTCATACCTGAAAAGTAAGAAGAAATGAGGAGTGTACAACTGCCATTTGAGTTGCTTACGGCAGCATTGTTGCAATGTATGTATTGGAGAACAAGATGCCTTCGGTAAACTATCTTGGCTTTCTTTTAGATTTTATTCTAATGTTCATCTTATAAAGTACTGTCTTGGTGACAGTGGAATTTGTCCCATTTATTATGTGAAATGAATGGGCAGAAAAATACAAGCTGTTTCACTAAATCTAAATGAATGTGCTGACTTAATACATACCAGGTGTCGTGTAACCTGAGAAAGGCAAAAGCATTTTGGCAGACTTTTTTCCAAATTCCTTGGGTATTGAAGTGTGTCTTATAATCTGTTTTCTACAATTAGTCCTTTTTGTATATAGTACTGAGTACACAATAGCAATCATTACATTTAACCCTCGGCTTTTCAGTGGCCTTGTGATGCCATATATTTTAACAGTGAGAATCTAGAATAAAAACATTTTTAATCCACTAGCAAAATATCTATCTTGATAAGAATAAGTGTCATACTCTGCAGATCATAAGCTTTGAAGGCATATCTTGCAATCTAAATTTCTCACAGTTAATGTGGAAACCCATTGTTATATTTACCACCATCTTGTATTTGAATCAAATATATATTTTGAGAATATAAATAATGTACTTCAATGAGATCCTTGCAGCTATCCACTAAATAAATTCAGTATTATGTTTGTACATACAATGAGGTGCATGTAGTTTGTGGATATTAATACATTGTGTGTATAAATGGACTGTGTCTTGCGCAGTACACTTGGATTTTTAAAAAAAACAGACTGCAAGGACCAGCAGATTGGCAGTAATAACTGCTTTGAGAAACAATCCATTTTTGATTCATTCGGTGAACTGGAAAGAACAAACGGGCTAATCATGGTGTTTGACTAAATAGTTAACTCATTTCCAATATGATTTGTGTTCTTTGCCTCTAACTACACCGGTGTTCAGTGACACTGGTTTTGCTGCAATTTATAGTTTTGACGTGGAGAATTATTACAAAGTTCACAAATGAAGTGGGAAGGAGATATGAAGACGTGACTGGTTATTGTAGTTTTATTTTGGTATTGAAAGTCTAACTTGCTCCAATCATGCAGTGTAGTTACTCTCAGGTACAGTAGTACATTCTTAATGTTTTAAGAAACTTGCTGTTTAAAGATTGCACTGTAATTATGTAAATCTTTTCTCATTCCACTGACTAATTCAAATTTAACAACATCCTGGATTATGGTTTTCTCTTCCTGCCCCTAACCTACCAACTGTATTCCGATCAGTATTTAGGAAGAAGCTAAAGGAGCAACATTTGTTATGATATCTTTTTCAATATTCTTCCTGCCTAAACATGAACAAAATGTTTTTCTTGAGCTGTAGGCTTGCATTTCTAGCTTTGAATTTGTATTATTCCTTGCATTTGTGTTTAAAATTGAATAGAGATTTCTTCATTAAGTAGTAATGACATAGCCTTTGTCCTCCAAAGCCCAGTTCATGAATCATCAAAGTGACAAAATCGCAGTAATCAAGGTGATACCAACAAGTGGACTGTTCAGCTAATTTGGGTTATGTGGATTGAGGAATTGCAACATTTGTGCAGTTGGGAAATATTTTGCTGCATACTAGATGTTGACTTTTTGTTTCCTAGCCTCCATTCCAACTCCTAGTTCAAACAACAAAAAGTGGGATCAGGTTCTTTGCAAAGCACTAGGGGTGTGTCCCGCTGGTCAATTATCATTCGCACTGAATCGGTTGTGAAATTAGAAGAGCAACTTGGCACTGTTAATAGTGATAACCTTAGGGCATCGCTGTCCCTTCCATTTAATGTAAATGTTATCACCACCATTTTAGTGTCTTATTATATCTATTTTCCATTTTGCAGTAGCACACCAGACGTATATTGTTTTCTGGCCTTGCTTTCTCCCTACAGGTGTTCAACCTATAGAAGTAAAGATTAAAAGGCCTTTGCCTCTACAGACATTGAAGGAATATAAATGTTTCCAGAATCAAGCGGTTAGAAATGTGCAATATGAAGTTATAAACTAGATTAGAATGCTAAATGTTGCTTTGAGAGAGTTGCAGGCTGTCAATGGATATTTGTAACTGCAATGGTTATCACGGTGCCATTTTGCCTAGTGACATGGCTTTTACCGACCCCTTGCGTCCCCCTTCCCTAAAATCCTGATTCCACCCACCCTGCCTCCCTGCAATGGAGCATATCAGTGATTTTTTTTTTTGTTGAAGTAATTTATTTTTGGAGGTGAATTGAGTCATTTCATTTTTTACACTAACATTTTCAAATCTTAAATTCAAATCGAGATTTGTTCTTGTTTCTAAAATGGGGAAGGTTGGTCATAATCCCTTCATTAAATCAACTTTTTGTTCAATTGTAGCTTGAGGTAAATTTGGCCTGTCCCGCTAGTTCCTAAATCTTGATTGGAACCATAGAATTACCTATTTTTAGATATTTCTGTTGAATTTTATTGGCCAATTTTCAGAAGTTTATTGAGGGGTTCTACTAACACTTTTTTTTAAGGACCAAGTGCTGTTCAATCTGATCAGTGTCATGGCACCTCTCTCCCAGTGTGAGCATTCCCTAATTTGTTTTACATGACCAGAACATTTAAGCTAATGCTCTTTTAAAATGGTTCAGTGCATGATATTTATTATTTTTGGAAAATTGGAGCATTGTTGGTAAAGTCTTAATGCCTTTTCATCCCTAAATTAACTATTGCCTGATTAGCTCAGCATGGTATTAAGAGAGCAGTTAAGAAATGGCCACATTCTTATGTATCTAGTCACCCATCAAACTAGTACTAACTGCAAAAAGTGGTTCTGGGAATATTAAGTGTACTTGGATTTTCAGACATTGACCAAAACCCTGCAGTTTACAACTACAGAGTAAGATTAAACCATTTCAGTTTTGTGGAAAATTTGTAAAGTGCTGGCTTCATCTTAGAACAGGAGATATACATTTATAAAGAGGATTTTGTGCAAATTTTAAGCAAACCAAGAATTCTAGTAGACTGAGGATATGTGCATCCTAATAAGGTGTAAAGCAGTTCAGCTTGAGATTTTCTGCAATTGTAAAGAGGTAAATTTGGTCTGTCCCGCTAGTTCCTAAATCTTGTGTCAGTGAACTATTAATTATTTTAAGTTTGGATAGTTTAGTACCAGATTCCATTATTAATCGCTGTATATTTTGAAAAAAATGACTTTCATTTTAAACATTAACTGAGACTATTCAAGTCACAAGTGACTTGATGCCATTTGAATAATGACCAAACACTTGTGCCTCAGTCGATGCCATGATTACATGACAAGGTGTTTAAAATTTAAAAATACCAGAAGAAATGGGGAAAAACAGGTGAAAAAACAAGATTGTTTAGTCTTAACTAGTTTGAAGTATACTGCAGCATAATGTGTTTTCAGAGTACACATTTTGAGTTATCAGTTCCTGCTGGCAACTGGTGCATGTTTCTGTGAATGAAACCAGTAAGATCATGTGACAAGAATGACCTAATGGATGCAGTACTTCAGAGGGATATTCAGCATGTCTAGTATATTTTCACCTTAAATTTTATGCCCTGTGACCCTTGATCTGAGTTGTTACTTGCAAAGTGCTTGAAGTTACACTAACAACATTAGTAGTACCTTTTAATGTAAAATGTTTGCTTCAAGTTGGATTCTAATCTTCAATAAAAGTTTTTTAAGTAAAATAGTTTGATTCTGTCTGGTTCTGTTTTGTCCAGTTTTATTCCTTCTCTTTAAATATCATGATAATGGTGCAACTGAGTGGATTGCTAGGCAATTTGAGAGGGGTCAATCGCTTCCCCAAATGAGCAAACTCTCAATTGAAGAGCTTCCAGCTGACACAATGTAAATTACTTGACACAGAGATTCACAAGTATGGTAATAAAGTTTAATTTTTCAGTTTTGATTGTGAAGACATTTAACATTTTCCTTGGATTAATCTGTGCAGAGATTTAAAGACAAGAATAAGGCATAGGTTATTAGCCTTTATTCTTAAATTTCACCCTTTGTTATTCCATTGTTCTGGAAATGTAAGAGATCAATCTCTGAGTCACATAGCATGGCAACTTCCTTTGGCCTACTGAACAAAATGCCCAATCTACAATAGTTCCTCTTGTCTGTGTTTGACCCATATACCTCTAAACCTTTCTTATCATGTACCTGTCCAAATGTCTTTTAAATGCAGTACCTGCCTCAACAACCTCTGGCAGCTTGTTCCATATGCCCACCACGCTCTGTGTGAAAAGAGTTGCCTCTCGGGTTCCTATTAAATCCTCCCCTCTCACCTTAAAGCTATGACTTTGTGTTCATAATTCCTCTACTCTGGGCGAAAGATTCTGTGCATTCACCCTATCCCCCTCATAATCAGTGCCAGTATACACACTGAACTTTTTTCTTGTTTATTATATTGTTTACCGTGTACAATTTTACATATTCTGTTGTGATGCTGCAAGTAAGAATTTCATTGTTCCATCTGGGACATATGACAATAAAACACTCTTGAGGGTCGGGCAGCATCTGTGAAGGGAGTGGACAGACAACTTTGGGTTGAGCCCTGCAGACTAGGGCGGCCACAATGGTAGAGTAGCTGCCTTACAGTACTTGGAGCGCCAGAGACCCGGGTTCGATCCCGACTACGGGTGCTGTCTGTATGGAGTTTGTATGTTCTCCCCATGACCGCGTGGGTTTTCTCCCAGATCTTTGGTTTTCTCCCACTCAAGACGTGCAGGTTTGTAGGTTAATTAGCTTGGTGTATGTGTCAATTGTCCCTAGTGTGTGTGGGATAGTGTTAATGTGCGGGGATCGCTGGTCGGTGCAGACTCAGTGGGCCAGTTCTATGCTGTATTTAAATTAAATAAGAGTTGGAAGGGAAACACTGGAAAATAGGTGGGGATGGGACAAAGCCTGCAAGTGATAGGTGGATACATGTGTGGGGGTTTTGGCCGTAGGGTGGAGTAAGTGATGGAAGGTAGAGGTGAAGAGATAAAAGGGTGTAGATAAAGAGAGGAGTAAGATGTAAAGCTGGAGGGAGGGTTGTTGGTGGAAGGGATAGATGGTAATTAGAATGGAAATGGGGGATTCGGGGATGGGAGATATGTGTGAAGGAGAGGAAATGAGTAGAGAGATGGGAGAAACGGTTGGGGGTGGCATGGGAAGAGAGGAAATATTTCTTGAAATTGGAAAACTGTTCATACTGTTGGGGTTGTAAGCTACCCAAGCAGAATATAAGGTTCTGTACCTTCAGTGTGCCGGTGGCGTCACTGACAATTTGAGGAGACCAAAGATATAAAGAACATGTAAGAGTACAGCACATAGTACAGTCCACCACAATGTCGGTGCCAAATATGCTAAGTTAAACTAATCTGCCTGCACCTGATCCATGTCCTTCCATTCCCTACATACCCATGTGCCCAAAATACCATCTAATATTATATCTGCTTACACCACCACACATGGCATTTGCATTCCAGGCATTCACCACTCTCTGTGCAAATTAATGTGCCCCTGCACATCTCCTTTAAACTTTGCCCCTCTCACCTTAAAGCAATGTTCTCTAGCTTTGACATTTCCATCCTGAGAAAAAGGTTCTGACAAATAATTGTAACCGCAGACCACACTCTGTTCGAATTGGCAGAAATGCTTCATCCTCTGAAACAATCAGTACGGGAACACCTCAGGGTTACGTGCTCATCCCCCTGCTCTACTCACTCAACACTCATGACCGTAATACAAGTTTGTTCAACCACTCCTTTTAGGTAAAGCCCTCTAATCCAAGCAGCATTATCTTAACATCTCTCCAAAAGCTCCATCTTTCCTGGAATGGGGTGACGAGAATGGCACACAATACTCTAAATGTGGTTTAGTCAACATACTATAAACGCTGCAACATGATTTGCTAACCCGTGTACTCAATACTAAACGATAATTATCAACGCTGATGCCCGAATGCATTCTCAGCGCCCAACTATACGTATACGCTCACGACTATACAGTCAAATACCAATCTAATTCAATCTACAAGTTTCCAGATGTAGTAGGCTATCGAATAATGACGAGATGGCGTTCAGAAAGATTGAGAACCTAGTAACTTAGTGCTAAGACAACAACCTTTCCCTCAGTCAGCAAGATCAAGGAGATAGTGATTGACTTCAGGAAGTGAACTTGTATCCACACCCCAGTTTACATTGATGGCACTAAAGTGGGGATTGTCAAAAGCTTCAAATTCCTAGGAATAAATATCACCAGCAATTTGTCCTGGACCAGCCATATCGAAGCTATGGCCCAGAAATCATGTCTCCACTTCCTTAGGAAGTTTGGCATGTCTTCAACATCCCCCACTAGCTTCTACAGATGCACTATAGCTTGGCGTTCAATACCATCATCCCCTCCAAGCTGGTTACCAAGCTCACAGAACTGGGTCTCTGCGCATCCCTCTGCAATTGGATCCTCAACTTCCTTATCTACAGACCATAGTCTGTTTGAATTGGCAGTATTACCATCCTCAGTAACAATCAGTACGGGAGCACCTCAAGGCTGCATGCTCAACCCCCTGCTTTACTCACTCTATACCCATGATTATGTAGCCGGACATATTGCGAACTCCATCATCAAGTTCGCTGACGACACCACTGTTGTTGGACGAATTACAGATGGTGATGAGTCAGAGTATAGAGTGATATCGACCAATTGACGAAATGGTGCCAGCACAACAACCTGGCTCTCAACTTAGAGAGGGCCTCAAACTTCAAATTCCTGGGCGTACATATTTCCGAAGATCTATCCTGGACCCAGCACTGATGCAATTATAAAGAAGGCACATCAGTGCCTCTACTTCCTGAGAAGACTACAGAGATTCTCTTGAACTTCCACAGGTGCACAGTAGAGAGCATATTGACTGGTTGCATCGTGGCCTGGTTCGGCAACGTCATGGAGCGGAAAAGACTGCAAAAAGTTGTGAACACTGCCCAGTCCATCATCGGCTCTGACCTCCCCACCACCTAGGGAATCTATCGAAGTCGCTGCCTCAAAAAGGCAGCCAACACCATGAAAGACCCACACCATCCTGGCCACACACTCATTTCATCACTGCCATCGGGAAGAAGGTACAAGAGCTTGAAAACTATAACATCCAGGATCAGAAACAGTTTCTTCCCTACAGCCATCAGGCTATTAAACACGACAACAAATAAGCTCTGAACTACAACAGACTATTATTATTGCACTATATTTGTCTATTTATTGAGTATGTGTGCATGCGTATATACACACACTGAACTTTTTTTTCTCCTGTTATGTACTATGTGTACATATTCTGTTGTGCTGCAGCAAGCAAGAATTTCATTGTCCTATTTTTATTTTATTTTTTATTTTAAGTTTATTTAAATAGGGACAGATACAAAAACATAGATACACTTGAAACAGTCTTCTGATGTATGCATCATAGTGTTGTTAGCCAAAGTTAATTCGCAACACTTGTCCCTAGTAGGGCTTTTGGTTAAAAATGATAATACAGATTAACATTATTAAAAATAGGAAAATGGAAATGAGATAAAAAATGGAAAAGAGAAAAAGACATACAGAGAGAGCACAGTGTAAAAACTAAATATGAGAACAAGATTGTTGTTGAATTAGCCACAATTTTGCGTTTCTTTTGAATGTGACATATGTAGGGATACATTTCAAGTAGTCTGGCAGTGAGTTCCATAATTTTGTCCCTTTTACTGAAAAGGCAGTTTGAGCAAAAGATGTTCTGCAGAAGGGGATACTACAATTGCCTTTTGACGCTGCTCGGGTTGGTGGATCTGGTCCCACTTTGCAGTCTTGTTATTGTTTTGCACAGCAGCTGGGGAGCAGCGCCATTTAGGCACCTGAAGACCAATTTAACTAAATCTAAGGAAATAAAGTTAGCAAAACTTAGGATCGTATATTTGCTTAGAATTAGACAGTGATGATACCTTATTCTTTTTTTGTCCAGGACTTTCAAGGCTCGGTTATAGAGACACTCTATGGCCTTAATTGATGACTGGTAAGCCTGGGACCATGTGGTTAAGCCATAAGATATATGTGAAAGAATCATAGAATTCATTAAAAGAAAAGCACAATTAAAAGTCAAACAGTTTCTTATTATCATAAAACAGCCCAAGTTTGCCTTAATGGTTTTACACATTTTCTTAATATGACTTTTAAAGTTCAACTGATTGTCTATAATTATTCCCAGATACTTTACTTCAGGTACTTTTGATGGAGACGCAGGCAGAGTTTGTCTTTTGAGTGTTTAAAGTTAAACAAGATGAGGCCAGCCAAGATGATATTTTGTCTAAGTTGGCATTTAGTTTCTCAGCCACAAAAGTACAGGTTTTACCAGATGCATATACAACGGTGTCATCTGCATACATCTGTAGACCTATATCTGGGCAGACATCTGGCAAATCATTGATGTAGAGGCTGAAGAGTATAGGTCCCAAGACAGTGCCCTGAGGGATCCCTGTTTCAATTTTGAGAAAAGTGGATCTCACACTATTAATTGTAACACATTGTTCACGGCCCTTTAAGTATGACTCAAACCAGGACAATGACTGTTTTGAAAAATTGAACTTAGTTAGTTTTGAAATTAAGATGTCCTGATTTACTGTATCAAACGCCTTTTTTAGACCTAAAAATACTGCACCAACCACATTTCCTTTATCAAGTGAATGTTTGATATTTTCGGTTAAAAGACGAGTGGCAGATTCTGTAGAATAGTTGCGTCTGAATCCGAATTGCAGGGGATGCAAATAATGGTTTGTCTCAAGGTGGTGCATCAGTTGTTCTGAGACAATCTTCTCCAGGACTTTAGAGAAAACTGGAAGACGACTAATGGGTCTTATATCCTTATATCTGGGACATATGACAATAAAACACTCTTGACTTGAGAATTACCTGTTCCAGATAAAGCCAAGCTTACTGTCTCTAATCAGTCCATTCTATACAAAAAACAAATAAATCCCGTCCAGAAGAATCCTTATCAATGGCTTCCCGATCACTGACATGAGGCTTATCAGTAGAGCCAGGATTTTGCCATAAATGCCATGTGCCTTTTCATGCTTTTTTTGATGATTTCAGGAAGATAATACCTTTTTCACGATTGAGTGCCTAAATCAGCCTTATTTTGCCATTTTAATGTAGCTTACAAGAACATTTACACCACCAGGTCGAAACCCGGTTGTAAGTGGGTGTTAAGTGGTGATTGGAGAGGGGTTCATGGGAAAAGGGTCCATTCTTTGCAAACTGGAGTCATGAGTGGTGATTAGCAGTGGGGAATGTCTCAAACTGGAGTAAGTAGGTGTGAAGTGTTGGTTGGGGATGGGGTGTGTGGGTACCAGGGTTAAGTTTTTGTTTATCGAACCTGCAATAGAACTCGTTCGGGTCTTTGGTCATCTGACGATTGTCCAAGGAGCGGGAGGGGGGGGGGGTTCCTCTTGTAGCTTGTGATTTCTTGCAAGCCCTTCCACACTGAAGAAGAGTCATTTGCTGAGAACTTGCTCTTCAACTTCTCCGAGTCCATTTCCTTGGCAGCTCCGATTCCTCTTCTCAGCTTGTACTTGGCCTGCCTGTAGAGGTCTGCATCCCCGCTCCTGTAGGATCTACCCCTGCAAGCGTCAAAATGCCTAAAGTCAAGTTAACACTTATGTTAAAAAACTGAACGATTTGGTGAGAATGTACGGGAGTGATATATTCTCTACAGACAACTGTGTGCTGTTTTGCAAAGCATGTGAGAAAGCAGTGAATCATGAGAAGAAATATTTCGACTCCCAGCAGAGAAGAAATATTTTGTCTCCCAGCATGTACGGACAGCTAAACACAAGTTCCATAGTGCGTTCGGCCGAACGCACTATGGAAACTTCTCTCGCCCCTCTGCAGGAACTATACATCAGGAGATGCAACTCCAGAGCCAATAAGATCATGGGAGACCCCTTCCACCCCTGCAACGGACTGTTCCAGCTGCTAAGGTCAGGAAAACGCCTCCGTTGCCATGCTGTGAGAACGGAGAGGATGAGAAGGAATTTCTTCCCAGAGGCCATTCGGACTGTAAACTCCTATCTCACCAGGGACTAACTCTACTAACTTACTGTACCACAATACCACCCAAAATACTTAATATGAAAAAGAACATGTGATTCTGTTTGTAGTTTGTTGTTGTTTGTTTGTTTGTTTTTTGCACAAAGTCCGCAGGCATTGCCACTTTTCACTTCACTGCACATCCCGTATGTGACGAATAAACTTGACTTGAATAAACTTGACTTGACAAGTCAGCGGCAGAGAAAATATGAGTGGGTGATTTTAGCTAACAAAGATCTTGAAGAAATACAAAACATAGCTAAAGTTATCTAAGATAGTTGTAATGCACAAGATATCGACATGAATGTACAGTTTGTAGCTTGTTTCAGGTATGCACCAGTGACCTCAGCTAGAAAGAAGTTTACACAACCATCAAAGTTTCTCCACCCCCGAATGAACAACCCCTCAGTCTCTCCACCTCTGCTGTACAAGATGCACTGAGCAAGGTGAATGAGCACAAAGCTGCCGGCCCCGATGGCATCCCCGGGCGGGTGCTCAGGGCATCTGCTGGACAACTATCCCTGGTCCTCACTGACATTTTCAATCTGTCACTGGCCCAGGGTGTCGTACCCATATTCCTCCCTCCTGCTTTACATTTCACTTTTTTTATTGACTCTTTTTTTACCTTTAGCCTTTGTCACTTACTCCATCCATCTTCTGCCAATCAAACCTTCCCACCTGTATCCACCTATCACTTACATTTTGTCCCACCCCCACCTAGTTTTTCTAGCTTGCTCCCCCTTACTTAAATAAGTTCGAAGAAGGGTCCCAATTCAAAACGTCATCTGTCCAGTTCCTCCACAGATGATACCTGACCCGTTGAGTTCCTCCAGCACTTTTGTTTTTTTCCTAATCATTTTTGTTATTCAGCAGTCAAAGAAGCCAGGAGGAAACTTAAACAATAGGAATTAAAGTCAATGCATTATAGCGATAATATGGCCTCTGAATGAAAATGAACCCTTTTACGGTTGAATATGTATGGTTGGCATATGGGTAGTACAGTGACACAGCTAGTAGAACTGCTACCTCACAGAACCAGAGTCCCAGGTTCAATCCTGACCTTGAGTTCTGTCTGTGTGGAGTTTGCATGTTCTCCCTGTGATCACATAGGTTTCCTTTGGGTGTGCTACTTTCCTCCTGCATCCCAAAGATTTGTGATTGGAAGTTTAATTGAACACTATAAATTGAATCTAATGTTTACTGAAGGTGAATGTTAAAGTCTGGGGGAAATTGTTGAAAATGTTTGGAGAATATCTGCCCTCCGTTGGGAATGTCCATTCAAATTGTGTGCATATCCCTCAAGTGGACAGAAGCCCACAAACAAATAGTATCAGGAATAGGTTGTGATACCCTTCACAATCAAATAACTGAAATTGCAGCTTACTGATGAAGACTTGCAACTTTGACAACGTTTGCAGGTCTGAAATACAAGAAAGGGAATAAAATGGATTTGATATCTAAATGGAATGAATAATAAGTTAGTAAGAAATTATTTAAAAAAAGACAAAAACAAATGGCTTAACGGGGATTTGAACTCAGGAACTCCTAAACATTAGAATTACTTTTCCCCCCAAGTGAAAATCATACCCCTAAGCCAATAAGTCAACTTCAATTTAAAAAATGAGGATTTGTAATATCTCTTTCCAAACTGCCACGTCTCAGCTACTTTGCAGTGGGAAAAGGAGGTGGAGGCTTCAGATTACGCTGACAATCCTCCAGAAGCAGACATATGTTTCTCTTCATCTGGATTAGATATACCAGAGACTCACGAATGAGGAAATAATAAACTTTAATTGGAATGAATTGGCTGATCAAAACCAGCTGAAAGTTTTAAATTAATCTCATGCATATAAGGCAATTGGGTAAATTAACAAAGATTCTTGTTCCTGACACCATCAGCTATCCCTGAGGAGCAGTGTTCATGTGTAGACCAGGTGAGAAGGCAGGCATCACTGTTAAGAGTGGAGCACTCCAGAGTCGTGAAACATAAAGCTTTGATATTGATTTGATATTGATTGTCAGCTGTGCTACTATGGGCAATTGCTTGTAAGATAGAGACACCAGAAATCTTGCAATGTAAATAAACAGAAACACAAAGCTATTCTCTGCAGGATGAATAGATAGAAACATAATTCGCTAATATTGTATGAAAGCATCGGAGCAGCGTTATCCCAGACTATAATGTACCTTATATATACACAGAAACCAGCAGCAAGCTAGCATATCAATGTATAGAAATACACAACCATTCTGAACACTTCATATACATGGAAACATTAATGACCCAGATAAACACAAAAATAAAATTGTTCTGGACAGTATCACGCACCGCAGAAATACTCTAAAATCCATAAAAATATATCACTGGATCAGTACACAAAAACATACAACTCTCCTGTACTTTAGAAGTACTCAGAAGTACATAACTTCACTGCATGGTATCCATACACAGAGAGACACAGCTGTCTTGCTCTAAATGTACAGTTGTAGAGCCATCCTTCATCAATGCATCAGAGCATCTTGGTCATAGTTGTCTGAGGTTTGAGTTCCGAATAAGGAGAGCACCAAGACTTGTAATTCTGTGCGCTGACTCTACATGGGAACTGTGGTTCTGCAACCTGAGCTTTCCCCCTTTAAAATTGCTGTTTGTACAAAAACCTCAGAAATGTATGGATTCATGGAGAGAAAATGTAACTGAACATCTGGAGAAGGGCTCATTGGTTTAGGGGCATGATTCCCGCTTAGGGATCTATCAAGTCTTAAAATGCAAGAGGTCCCAGGTTCAAATCCCTTTGAGCCCCGCTTTTTTCGTTCTCTTACTGAATAGACAAAAATTATAATTCTCCTTGAAAGTTTGTGTCATTAACTTTTCAGAAGGAAATCAGAAGGATAAAAATTACATAGATCTGGCAGGAGAATTCATAGAGATTGTATAAGGTACATTAAGGGGAAATTGGTACCTGAAGAGGAAACACAGCTCTTCAATTCAATTCTTCCCTTCCCTCCCGCTCTACCCCTTCCCCAGGCACTTTCCCTTGCAACCGCAAGAAATGCAACACTTGTCCCTTCACCTCCCCCCTCCATTCCTTTCAGGGACCCAAGCAGTCCTTCCAGGTCCGACAGAGGTTCACCTGCACCTCCTCCAACCTCATTTACTGCATCCGCTGCTCCAGATGCCAGATGATCTATATCGGTGAGACCATGCGGAGGCTTGGCGATCGTTTCGCCGAACACCTCCGCTCGGTCCGCAATAACTAAGCCGACCTCCGGTGGCTCAGCACTTCAACTCCCCCTCCATTCCGTATCCGACCTCTCGGTCCTGGGCCTCCTCCACGGCCAGAGTGAGCAACACCGCAAGTTGGAGGAACAGCACCTCATATTCCGCTTGGTGAGTCTGCATCCTCTGGGCTTGAACATTGAATTTTCTCTATTCTGTTAACCCTTGCTGTCTCCTCCCCTTCCCACCTCTCCCTCAGCCCTCGGGCCCTGGCATTCTCTCTATCTCTATCTCTCTTAGTCGCACTAGCTTCTCATTTTCACACCACAAACAGCTTACAACGGCTTGTTCCCTTTATCATCGATACTTTTTTGCATATCTTTCATTCATTGTTCTTTATCTCTCCACATCACCGTCTATATCTCTCGTTTCCCTGATCCCTGACCAGTCTGAAGAAGGGTCTCGACCCAAAACGTCGCCTATCTCCTTCGTTCCTTAATGCTGCTGCACCCCTGAGTTTCTCCAGCCTTTTGTGTACCCTCTTCAATTTTGATATTTTTTGATCGACTACCTTATCCTCAATGAGCTTTTTCTATTGTAGGGTGGGGATTGTGTACTTGCAGACTCCACTATACTTTTGAAAAGCAGTGCTTCTTCTAAGGACCAGATCTCGGGCATTCAAGTCAGGTGATATGGAGCTACAGTGGCTTGCAAAAGTTTTCATACCCCTTGAACTTTTCCACATTTTGTCACGTTACAATCACAAACGTAAATGTATTATTATTGGGATTTTATGTGATAGACCAACACAAAGTGGTGCATAATTGTGAAGTGGAAGGAAAATGATACATGGTTTCCAAATTATATTACAAATAAAAAACTGAAAAGTGTGGCGTGCAAAAGTATTCTGCCCCCTGAGTCAATATTTTGTAGAACCACCTTTCGCTGCAATTACAGCTGCAAGTCTTTTGGGGTATGTCTCTACCAGCTTTGCACATCTAGAGACTGAAATTTTGCCCATTCTTCTTTGCAAAATAGCTCAAGCTCAGTCAGATTGGGTGGAGAGCGTCTGTGAACAGCAATTTTCAAGTCTTGCCAGAGATTCTCAATTGGATTTAGGTCTGGACTTTGACTGGGCCATTCTAACACATGAATATGCTTTGATCTAAACTATTCCATTGTAGCTCTGGCTGTATGTTTAGGGTCATTGTCCAGCTGGAAGGTGAACCTCCGCCCCAGTCTCAAGTCTTTTGCAGACTTTAACAGGTTTTCTTCCAAGATTGCCCTGTATTTGGCTCCATTCATCTTCCCATCAACTCTGACCAGCTTCCCTGTCCCTGCTGAAGAAAAGCATCCCCACAGCATGATGCTGCCACCACCATGTTTCACAGTGGGGATGGTGTGTTCAGGGTGATGTGCAGTGTTAGTTTTCCGCCACACATAGCGTTTTGCATTTAGGCCAAAAACTTCAATTTTGGTCTCATCAGATCAGAGCACCTTCCTCCACATGTTTGCTGTGTCCTCCACATGGCTTGTGGCAAACTGCAAACGGGACTTCTTATGGCTTTGTTTCAACAATGGCTTTCTTCTTGCCACTCTTCCATAAAGGCCCGATTTGTGGAGTGCACGACTAATAGTTGTCCTATGGACAGATTCTCCCACCTGAGCTGTGGATCACTGCAGCTCCTTCAGAGTTACCTTGGCTGCTTCTCTGATTAATGCTCTCCTTGCCCGGCCTGTCAGTTTAGGTGGACGGCCATGTCTTGGTAGGTTTGCAGTTGTGCCATACTCTTTCCATTTTCGGATGATGGATTGAACAGTGCTCCGTGAGATGTTCAAAGCTTGGGATTTTTTTTTTAACCTAACCCTGCTTTAAACTTCTCCACAACTTTATCCCTGACCTGTCTGGTGTGTTCCTTGGGCTTCATGATGCTGTTTGTTCACTAATGTTCTCTAACAAACCTCTGAGACCTTCACAGAACAGCTATATTTATACTGAGATTAGATTACACACAAGTGGACTCTATTTACTAATTAGGTGACTTCTGAAGGCAATCGGTTGCACTGGATTTTATTTAGGGGTATCAGAGTAAAGGGGGCTGAATACTTTTGCATGCCACACTTTTCAGTTTTTTATTTGTAAAAAAATTTGAAAACCATGTATCATTTTCCTTCCACTTCACAATTATGCGCCAAAATACATTTACGTTTGTGGTTGTAATGTGACAAAATGTGGAAAAGTTTAAGGGGTATGAAAACGTTTGCAAGCCACTGTATACAAGAAGTCCAGATAGGACCTTGAGAAGGCCATCAAAAAGCTTAACAGGGACTTCCGCTCCAAACTGGAGGATGAGGCAGATGTTTGGCAGCTGTGGCAGGCCTTGCTCGCTATCACTTCCTACAAATCAGGGGGTAGTTCTGGCTGGTGATTTTGTGGATATCTTCAAACTCTTTTTACTGAGGTCTGAGGTTCCAATCTGCTTTCAAAGGGCATCAATAATATTGGTGTCCATGAAGTATAGGGTGATGTGCCTCAATGACTACTGACTGGTGATACTAAAGTATGTGATGATGTAGTGCTTTGAGAGTAGGTTATGGCACAGATCAACTCCTTCCTCAATGAGAATCAGGACTTGCTACAACTTACCTACCGCCACCACAGGTCAACAGAGGATGTGATCTCACTGGCTCACTGCAATGAACCATTTGGACAATAAAAACACTTACGCCAAGCTCTTGTTCGTAGACTAAAGTTCGGCTTTTTACACCGTCATACGCGAGGAAGTGTGGTGTTGCAGAGCTCCCATCCAAAAACAAAAACTAGTGAGTTTAATCATCTTTTTTTTGGAATTCAGAGGAGGTACAGCAGTACATTAAACATCTCTGTATATCGCTGCAACGCTGCAGAGAATTGTTTTAAAAGTTTCTACGTGTTTTGGGACGGCAAGCAGTATTATCAACAAACTGCGCGGCTCCCACTACTGTGGCTGGCAACCTGCCAGGAAACTGTGACACACCAAAAGGGGGGGGGAGGACAACTTTCTGGACTTTTACACCTGCATCCGGAACAACCCCCCCTTTCTGCCTCATTGTTGCTGCCGGGCCGGTCTGGCTTACGTGCGGTGTGGGAGGTTTTCCACACCGTCTCGACCTTTTTCTGCGGTCTTGGAACCTGGAGCTGGAGGAGCCTCCTTTCTCTCGGCAAGACTGGTGGAGATAGGAGGCTTCCAACCACAACAACTGCAAGCAAATCCCTTTCGTTGCTGCAGGAGCAGCGGAGACCAGCTGGGATTGCCTGCGAAGGTCTGCAGCTCACCAGGGAATGCAGGAGAGCAGAGATAGAAAGGCGAAGAGGGGGTGACGCAGCGGTTTTCGTGGGAGCTGCCACTATCGACGTTCGAGGCAACACCACTCGCCTTCCTCCCTCAAACTGGTCCATATTTGTTTTTGTGTGTGGACTTGGCCTCGTGCCCTCTGTGCATGTCTGGCATTTTGTTTAAGTGCTTTGTTTAAATTGTAGCGCCTGATACCATGCAGGGTCAATGTTCTTGGCGATCGGGGCATTCCAGGAGCTACGCAAAGGGGGCTGCTTCAGCTGCTCCTCTTGGGGCCCATTTCCCCATGAGGAACCCGCCTTTCCAGCATGGGATAAGGTGCTACTCGCCCCCCCCCCCCCCCCAGATGAACCTGGAGGACTGTGTGGCTAAATGTTAACATTTTCCGCTTTATTATGGATGATAATTTCTACGAATTACGATATATAAAACTATGTAGGCTCACACAAAATGTGAACGCTAGTCTTCACAAAATGCAAACATTTTCTGAGATTTCATGAAATTCCCGGCCCTCTCCTTTGGCTACGATGTACTCCCTGACCCCCTTCTCATAGGCCCTGGCCGTGGCGGCCAAGCCCGCAGGCGTCTTGTACGTGGGCAGGATGTTTGGGAAGGCTGTGTTCCTCCTCGAGTCCTTTGAGGGGGTAAACGCGGCCGTGAGTAAAGGGGTCACAGTGAGGGGAGTATTTTTGCAGTTCCAGCCCTCGGTGTCCACCGCGCAGCGGGTGGGCCTGTCCAACATCCCGCCCTGCATCACAAACGAGGCCCTCCTTCCCAACATGGGGAAGGTACTCACAGGCATCACCCCGATATCCCAGAGGTTCTGTAGGAAGGAGCTGCGGCACGTCCTTTCCCTCCAGCGCCAGCTGACAATGATGGGGGGAGGAAGTTGACGGGTGCTTCTGTGTCATTTCTATCAGGATGGGTGTGATTTCACCATCTTCCGGACATCGGTGCGCGCAAGGTGCCATGCGTGTAAGGACATGGGGCACATTTGGTGGAATTGTCCCAAATCCCAAGCGGAGGCCTCCGCATCCGGTGCCACTAACCCCCTCCATTCCCACTCCCCTGTAGTTGAGTCAGGGAACCATCGGGTTGCGCAGAGTGCGGGTGGGGGTGGGGAGGGTCACAAGAAGGGGGGCAAGGTGGCAAAGGAAGTGAAACACCTGGGGAACAAAAACCCCCGAGGACAAGAACATTCCACCCATCCTGTCACCTCCCGTTAGGGAGTCTGCAAGTCCCATAATCCAGCCAGGGGCGGAGGGGATCGGGCGGGAGGAGGGTGAGCCGCAGATTGCTCAGGTGACCCCAGAAAAAAAGGAGGAATCTCTCTAAGGGAGAGCGGAAGGGGGACAAACAGGAATCCTCCAGGGGGAGGGGAGTACTGTGGTGGAGGAAGACACCCGCCCTCTGGTTCAGGCCCCGGCCCCATGCTCTGGAGGGGATTCTGGGGAGGGTGGCGATGAGGACCACTCGGGTGATATGGACCAGGGGGAGATTCCTGTTGGGGAGGGAGTCCCGAATCAGGCACCCGAGGAAGCCCAGGAGCAACCCACCCAGCACGCCTCTGGAGGTAGAGACTGTAGGCGGGGAGGGGGAAGGGGACACTAGCCCTTCTCTCCCTCAGGACCTGGCTCAAGAGGGACTCCCTGAGTCTGGTGCACCAGAGTCCACTTTGGGCCCAACTGGGGGAGGGATAGTCGCCCCCACTGTCGATGGTCTTGACTCCCTGGCTACATCTGGGGTAGGCCCCTCTGCTACTGGCCCCAGGGTTGGGACTGAGATGGAGGTGAGACCAGCGCGTGGGGAAAAGGCAACCGCCGCACAGGGTGGTGCGGGAGTATCGAGCACGAAGGGTGTGTCTGGGCAGCAGTGAGCAGGTGGAAAAGGACTCCTAGGATAATGAGTCAATGGATGTTCTCGCTCCCCCCGACGCCACTCTACTCATTCCAGTGGAGGAAATCCGCCAGTTCATCATGGCCACCGAAGGAGCCCAACATTGGCCCAGACTGCCCTCCCTCTGGCGCCAAACCAGCTCGCTGAACCTCATCCTCAAAAGGAGCGGGAAGGGCAAGGAGGTGCAGGGGGTGAAGGGAAACAACCGGCATAAGCTCAGGTTCTTCTTGGAAGACATGGAGAATGACGCCAAGGCCAAGAGCAGCTTTATTGATGTTGAGGGTAGAGGGTCCAGTAGAGCGTCCCTTGGAGCCAAGGTCCGGAGGGCAAGGCGCACCGCCACTCCACCTAGGGTCCATAAGGGGAGGAGCAACTCTGCTGTCAGCGACTGAAGGACTGGTGAAGAGATCTAGGGAGTGGGTAGGGCCGAAGATGTCCTTGTTGGATTGCTCCTAGGCCTGGCCAAGCTGGCCATCCGCGAGTCACAGCGCCAGGCAGAAGAGGGCTTTGCCCGAGCTCGATGCTTGCCCTTTTCCGGGGTTACATCCGCGGCCGGGTAGTTCAAGAGGGACATAGTTGTGCAGTCGTTATTTAGTATATTTGTATGGATTGTATCATAGTTGTTTGAACATTTAGATAATTTTGTGATTTTGTACTATGGTGGTGGGTATTACCATGGTTTGGTTTTTGTATCGTGATCATAATTAAATAAATTATTTTTGATTTTTAAAAAAAGCTGGTTACCAAGCTTACGGAACTGAGTCTCTGCACATCCACATGCAACTGGAATCTCATTAACAAACCACAATCTGTATGAATTGGCAGCAACACTTCGTTCTTGATAACCATCTGCACTCGAGGCTACGTGCTCAGCCCCCTGCTCTATTCTCTATACTTATAACTGTGCAGCCAGACACTCCATCTTCAAGTTTGCCAACGACACCACCGTTAGCACGAATTGTAGCTAACAATGAGTTGGAGTATAGGAGGGAGATTGATCAACTGATCAAATGGTGCCTTGCTCTCAATGTTAGTAAGACCAAGGAACTGTTTGTGGAGTTTGGAAGAGGAAGAATGAGGATGACAAATCGTTCTTTATCGACGGGATGGTGGTGGAGAGAGACAAAAGCTTCAAATTCCTGGGCGTGCATATCTCTTAAGATCTGTCCTGGTCCTAGCACATTGATGCAATGATAAATAAAGCCCATCAAGGTCTCTACTTCCTTAGAAAATTGAGGAGATTTGATATGTCAATGAATACTCTCTTGAACTTCTACAGGAGTCGAGTAGAGAACATTTTGACTGGTTGCATCATGGCCTAGTTTGGCAACTCGTGCACTCAGGAACAAAGAAGATTGCAAAAAATGGTGAACGCTGCCCAGTCCACCACGGGTACTGACCCCAGGGCTGGATCAACCATTAACCAAAATAAGCACGTGCTTAGGGCATCAAGGGAAGGGGGGCACCACAGAAATGGTAAATGGTTTACGGCACAAAAGTTTTCAAATATAAATAAAGTGAAAGTATACAAAAATAAACATAATTTTCCATCTTACTGTTAGTTTTGTTTCATTTTGAAAAATAAAAATGTATTTTATGGTTTATTGTTGTTTATATTTTGAATTTCATATATATGGGGGCAGCAAAATTTCATATATATGGGGGCACCAAAATCTTTTAAGTGCTTAGGGCCTCTATGGGTCTTAATCCGGCCCTGACTGACCCCCTAACATCGAAGTAAACTCAAAAAAGCAACCAGCATCATCAGAGACTCACACCACCCTGGTCACCCTCATTTCATCCCTGCCATCGAGAAGAAGGTATAGGAGTCCAGGTTCAGGAGCAGCTCTTCCCTACAATCGTCAGGCTATTAAGCACAACTCCAAATAGGTTCTGAACTATATAGCGTTGGGGACATTATTTTTGACTTTGCACTATTATTGTCTATTTATTTCCTTTATAGAGTCACACAGCATGGATACAGGCCCCTTCGACCCAACTTGCCTACACTGACCAACGTATCCCATCTACACTCATCCTACCTGTCTGTATTTGGCTCATATCTATCTCAACCTGTCCTATCCATATACCTGTCTAAATGTTTGTTAATGTGATAGTACCTGCCTCAACTATCTCCTCTGGCAAGTTGTTCCATACACCTATCTCCCTTTGTATGAAAAAGTTACCCCTCAGGTTCCTATTAAAATATTCCCCTCTCACCTTAAACCTATGTCCTCTGGTTCTTGATTTCCCCAATTCTGGGCAGGAGACTCTTTGCGTATACCCGATCTATTCCTCTTATGATTTTGTACACCTGCTCAACCTCTCCCTATAGCTCAGGCCTCAAGTCATGGCAACATCCTCATAAATCTTTTCGACATCTTTTTCCAGCTTGACAACATCTTTCCTATAACATGGTGCCCAGAACTGAACACTATATTCTGTATGCGGCCTCACCAATGTCTTATATAACTGCAACATGACCTTCCAGCTTCTTTGCTCATATGTATTCTATACTACTATACTATTACTTTTAGTTGAGTTTAGAGATAGTGTGGACTACCGAGTCCACACCGACCAGCGATCCCCGCACACTTACACTATCCTACCCACACTAGGGAGAATTTTACACATACACCAAGCCAATTAACCTACAAACCTGTATATCTTTGGAGTATGGGAGGAAACTGAAGTTCTCGGAGAAAACCCACGCAGGTTACCAGGAGAACATATAAACTCCGTACAGACAGCACCCGTAGACGGGATCAAACATGAGTCTCTGGTGCTGCAAGTGCTGTAAGGCAGCAACTCTACCGCTGCGCCACAGTTACTCTTCTACTTCTATACTATTATATACATTTATATATACTGAACTATGCTTGTTGTTCATTATGGGTTTTACAGAGTACTATGTTTACCTATCTGTTGTACTGCCGCATGTAAGAATTTCATTGTTCTGTTTCAGGTTCTGTTTAAAATCAAGGAGGTCCTACTGCAGTTGTACATGGCCCTGGTAAGATCGCTCCTGGAGTATTGTGTACAATTTTGGTCTCCTACTTTGAGGAAGGACATTATTGCTATTGAGTGCAGTGTAGGTTCACCAGGTTAATTCCCAGGATGGCAGGACTGAGATATGATGAAAGAATGGGTCGACTGGGCTTGTATTCAATTTAGAAGGATGAGAGGATATCTTATAGAAACATATAAAATTCTTAAAGGATTGGACAGGCTAGATGCAAGAAAAATGCTCCCGATGTTGGGAAAGTCCAGAACCAGGGGTCACAGTTTTGCCATAGAGTACAGAGAAGGTTCACCAGACTGATTCCTGGGATGGCAGGACTTTCATATGAAGAAAGACTGGATAGACTCGGCTTGTACTCGCTAGAATTTAGAAGATTGAGGGGGGATCTTATAGAAACGTACAAAATTCTTAAGGGGTTGGACAGGCTAGATGCAAGAAGATTGTTCCCAATGTCCAGAACAAGGGGTCACAGTTTAAGGATAAGTCTTTTAGGACCGAGATGAGAAATTTGTTTTTCACACAGAGTGATAAATCTGAGGAATTCTGTGCCACAGAAAGTAGTTCATTGACCAGTTCATTGGCTATATTTAAGAGGGAGTTAGATGTGGCCCTTGTGGCTAGAGGGATCAGGGGGTATGGAGAGAAGGCAGGTACAGGATACTGAGTTGAATGATCAGCCATGATAATATTGAATGGCGATGCAGGCCCGAAGGGCCGAATGGCCTACTCCTGCACCTATTTTCTATGTTAAGAATAAGGGGTAGGCCATTTAGGACTGAGATAAGGAAAAACTTTTTCAGCCAGAGTTGTGAATCTGTGGAATTCTCTGCCACAGAAGGCAATGGAGGTCAATTGACAGGATGTTTTCACGAGAGAGTTGGATGTAGCTCTTAGGGTTAAAGGAATCAAGGGATATGGGGAAAAAGCAGGAATGGGGTACTGATTTTAGATGATGAGCCATGATCACATTGAATGGCGTTGTTGGCTCGAAGGGCCGAATGTCCTACTCCTGCACATATTTTTCAATGTTTCATGACAATAAAACGCTCGTGACTTGACACCCTACAATATTGTGTTGCATGAATGCGCTACATGAATGCAAGCCTTGCAGTTAAATGGGGACCCATCCCTTCTCTCCAGAGATGCTGCCTGACCCGCTGAGTTACTCCAGCATTTTGTGTCTATCTTAGGTGTGATCCAGCATCTACAGTTCCTTCCTACACCTTGCAGTTTTGTTTTCTCTGCTTTTAAATTTTATTATGTTGCTTTGCCATGCTTAGTATCTCACATGGCACTATTTTCCATCAGATATTAAACATTTAATGTTAGTACCAAAATGAATACCATCGTGAAATGGGAAGCCAATAACAAGTGTGGGCAGCGCCCACTTCTAGCCGCCATCCCTGCCACGCCGTCGTGGCCGGGGTCGGGGCCGGGGCTGGGGCTGGGGTCGGGGTCGGGGCCGGGGGTCGGGGGTCGGGGCAGGGGCCGGGGCTGGGGCTGGGGCTGAGGCTGGGGCTGGGGCTGAGGTCGGGGTCGGGGCCGGGCTATTCCGGGCAAAGATCCTATCGCTAGCAAGCCCTAGCAAGCTGTAGGATCCTTGGTTCCGGGAGCAGAGACTCCGGGTCCACCATGCTCTTCCCTCCCCAGCCACTTCCTGTCTGCATGAAGTGACGGTCCGGTGTTCCAATCGGAGCGCTTGTTGTGTGAGGCCAAGTTCCGGTGTGGGCTCAATGGCGGCTCCGAGACGCTGTGAGGCGATTTAAAATTAAAGAACTGAATTTAAAAAATAGCCACAGCTCCCGGAACGGACCGAGAGGCTCGCTGCGGGAGATCGAGCCGTTCCGGATCGAGAGTCGCACTTACTTCGCACCATAGCCGCAGCGGGGCGGCAGGCCCAGGCGCCATGGCCGTGGACAGGCCCTCGCTCACCGTCGTCTACCAGGCCGTCAAAGCGCTTTACCACGACCCCGACCCCGCCGGCAAGGAGCGCGCTTCCGTGTGGCTCGGCGAGTTCCAGAGATCGGTAAGTGAGCGCCGTGGAAGGAGGGAAGTGAGCGCGGTGAAGGAGGCCCGCCCGGTTTTAACCCGAGCCCGAGCCCGGGCCCGGACCCGGGCCCACACAGAGGCAGAGGGAGGCGGAAATAAACGTCGCGCTGGAGCAGCGGGACCGCTACTTAGCAAACTTTATTGTGTTCAAAACAACTTTATTTTAATGTCAAAGAGTTAAGACCATTGAAAGGTGTCACCAATGGAATGTACAAACTGTGATGATGAAGCCAGAGAGCTCCTCCTCCATCTTAGTAACTTAACAATTATTATTACATTGGTCCTTAAATAACATATCATCTGAAAACTCTAATTTCATAGTTTAAAAGAGAGGGAAACGTTAAAAGAAATCGCATGCGATTAGTTTGAATTTAATGTCAATAGTTTAGTTTTATATTTCACCATCTGAAAATGTAATATTGCTGATATGTTAAAAATTAAAGAGGCAATGTCCTAATTTTGGCTCCAACTGAATGAAGGCCATTAGATAAAGCTTGTGATCTACTTTTATGGCAATAATGATAAATCTGATAATTAGTCTAAAGTCTCGAGTAAATTAAGTTTAAAAAATGTTGTTAGTATTAGTGAAAGAAAAAAAAATCTGTAAGATCTGTTTGAACAATTAATTAATGTTAGTCTAAGTGGTTGAAAATAATCAAATAAAAATGGAGACAAGGTTTACCAATAGTGGAGCCAGAGGAAAAGAAAGCCCATTTTAAGAACTGAACATTTGACAAGTTATCCTCAACCATATGAGAATGAGCTGGGATCATTTTAAGCAGCATTGGTAGTTGGGTAGAAGAATTAACCTTTCAGATTCTAGTGATAGATTAACCTGAAATGTTAATGCTGTTTCTTATCTCACAGTTGCTGTATGACCTGCTAAGTAGCTCCAGTTCCTTTTCCCCCACAGATGTTGCTCAACCCAACCCGAATGGCCTGCTCCTGCACCTAATTTCTATGTTTCTATGTAACCCACAGCGTTCATCCAGCAGATTTTGTTGCTCCAGATTGCAGCATCTGCAGTCAGCATTATTTTTTGTTAGGTTTTGTATGTCTTCATATTTTTTTGGCTTTGGAATATTCTGAGGAGAGAAAATCAAAAATATCCAAATTTTTAAAGAATTATTTTCGCAGCTACACTGTAAAATGCGCACAAAATCAACTCGTTGGGATGATTTAAATAAGTAGAAACCAGCGAAATTGAAACAGTTTATGAATTTACTAAGGTACACTATGGATTGTTATCGAAGGTGCTTAAAATTTTAACAAAATGTTGCTGGGGAGAAGGAGAGATGTTGCAGTGAAGAGAAATTTGTGAATTTGAAGTCAAAACCACAGTTCTATATCAATTGGTTTGGTGTAATGATAAACGATGTGTAAAAGGAAGGGAAAACGAATGGGGATAAATCAAAGAAATATAGCTTAAAAATCCATGTGATAGTAGGGAGCACACGCAAACTCCAGATAGACAACACCAGAGGTCAGATTTGAGCTGTGCCAGTATGCTATCACAAATAATCGATAAATATGAATGAATACAAAATATAATTAATTTTTCTCAACAAGTGTATACTACTCCAATAAATAAAGCTCCCATAGTCACAATGACCAATCTGGGGATGAATTTAAAAAATAAAATTCCAATTGAACGAGAGGCATATAATGTTGGAGAACAATTGGCATAATTTTGGAAATCAGAAAGGGATGACTGAGAAATCGAAAATGGGTGGAAGTAAAGCCGGTGCAGATTAGCATGAAATATAATTGATTGGAAGAACATTTGCAGGTACGGAGAAGGGAGAATAAATGTGGATCCCTCAGATACTGAAGTAAGATAAATTATAATGGGGAATAAGGAAATGAATGACAATTTGAACTGCTACTCTATGTAGTAGATGACTTAAATAGTGATCCAGAATTACAGGAAAACAGTCTATCATAACATAATCAATATTTGGAAATTAGACGAATATTGCAAAATGTGTTGGCCATTTCCTTGGACCCAATGGCCTATGATCTTGGAATAGATATCATAGTTGAGAGATGATGGGTGCATTGATACTGATCTTTTGCACTCTTCAAATTCTGGAAAGATGCAAATAGGTTAGTCAATAGATGTAACTATTATTTAAGCAGGGAAGGAGGGAGGGAGAAAATGCAAGTCATTTTGCCAAGTCATAATTAATAAAGAAAATACTTGGAACAAAAAACTGATAAAACACCACTGAAAAATCACTTCTGGCAGAACCATCACTTTTATGAATTGAAAACTGTTTTGGACTGTTCGTTTTTTTTTTTTTGGATAATTTATTAGGGAATAATGCTCTAAAGAAGATGGCAAGAGTTTACAATGAGAAGTGTATCCAAAAGAAGGTGGTGATAAAATAGAAGGTTACTTATTTTGGTTGCAGGAAAAGAAACATTCTTGGTGAACTGTTAAATGTTTCAGGGAATTAGATTACCTTGTATATAAAAGACTAAAGTTCATGTGTAACTACAACAATTAAGAAGCCAAATGAGCTGCTGGTCTTTATTACTGGAGAGTGAGTGAGTAAATTTACTGCATTCGTGCTGGGCTTCGGTAAGGCAAGTGCAAGAGTACTGTGTTGAGTTTTAATCCAACACTGTGCTGTGTGATGATCCTGAAAGGCACTGCAGGTAGCCTTGGCTTGGAGCCAGCGAGGTAGAAATCAACTGGTTACACAAGAAGGGTCTCGACCCGAAACGTCCCCATTCCTTCACTCCAGAGATGCTGCCTGTCCTGCTGAGTTACTGCAGCATTTTGTGTCTACCTAACTGGTTACGCATGCTTGACATCTGAAATAAAAGTGAAAGGGTTCAGAAAATGCTGAGCATGTTGGGCAGTAGCTCTAGAAAGAGAAATAGTGTGAATGTTTCTGGTCGAAGACCTTTTCATCAGAACTAGGAAGGAGAGAATACAAGTAGGTATCAAGCTATTGGGAGGAAGGGGTAAGGCAAAGATTCTCCCAGCGGATAAAGCTTTTTAAAGGAGGGAAAAAAACTTAAGGCAATATCAGAAGATGGATAACTGGGCCGATTCAGATACAGACAGAGGAACTGAGTTAGCCAAAGTTGTGGAATACAAAATTGAGCAATGGCGGCTGCAACTTTCACATTCAGAAGATAAGGTTGTATCCTCAAACATATGTTAGACCTCATTAGAGGTCATGTTGCAAATAGATCAGAAAGGGAGTGGTTAGGCGTTAAGTGGAAGATAATTGGGACCTCAGAGTCACTCCTGTGGATTAATTGTAGTAGTTCCCCATAGCGGTCAATCAATCTGGGGAATAGGGAACCTTTGGTTACCTAGTCCAACTCCAGCACAACTTATTAATCATTTTTTCTGAATCTTCTGTATAGAAAGCATCGCAGATGCTTTATAAACAGACGTTTTAGATATTTATATATTTAATTAGTCTATTTTAAAAGTATGTTATTGGGATATGAGTTGTCTTCACAAGAAGATGACCAAGTTGCTCTGTAGATATTAAACTTCACACAGGATTAGTGTCAACTTGATTTCAGAAAGCCAATTTGTTTCCTGATAGTAAAGGAAAAGAAATAAAACTGGATTTGAAACCAAAATCTAAATGCTGGAAGAAGCAGCATCTGTGGAAAGAGAAACTAGTTAATAGCTCAATTCAAGGATCCTTCCTCGAGAAAGAACGGATAGGGCATCATTCCCCCCCCCCCCCCAACAACTGCCTTGCTCACTATTGCCTTTGCTCAGAAACCTGAAGAAGCCAAAGAGTTAACTAGTTTCTCTTTCTACAGATGTTGCTTGACTAGCTGCTTCCTTAAAGTCACTTTACAAATAGTGTTGTTTTCATAACCAGGCACCTAAGGATCTTAATTTACAGTGGCCTGGTTAAGAGCCCATCACATTATTATTTGGTGTTCTCAGATAATCTTTTTGTTTTTGGTCACTATTTATGATTGAGGGCATTTTAACAAAGGTTCAACAGAGTGATTTCTGTGGGTGGTTCCTTTTATCTCAGGGCCTTGAGTTTGGGAAAAATGGGAGGTGATCTGATTAAAACATGCAGATTTTCTAAAGGCGCTGATGGGGTAAATTTGGGGATGATGATATCCGATTTGAAGTGTCTGGAACCGGACGTCCCAATCTCAAAATAAAGAGAAAATCAGAAAACTGAAGATGCTGGAGAAACAAAGGCAGCATCTACAGAAAGAGAAATAGGGACAACTTCTCAGGTTGAACTGGATTAGAACTAAGTTACCCATTCAGGGCCAAAATGAGAAGAAATGTCATCATTGTCAGAATCTTTGGAATTTTTCTCCCCACAAAGACAGTTGAGAGACTCAGTTACTGGGTATATTTAGCAAAGTATTTTGACTTTAAGGAAGTCAAAGGGGGTTCTTCAAGAAAGTATCACCAAAGAAGATACTTTCTTCAGGAAAGTATCACCAAAGTTATGCTATCAAGATGCAGAGCAGGCATGAATGGCCCAGTATTTTAAACTCTTATGTTCTCAGTTGTAGACGGCTGTAGAAAAGAGTTTCAAACCGTAATCATCCTTTGCATAGAAGTGTTCTATTCCTCAACTCTTAAAATCTGTTTTTTTTTTTTAGTTTCTTACAATACTATCTTGATGAAATGTATCCAATGCTTTTCACCACTTTGTGGCACCATAAAGATCTTAACTGTCAGTGCACAGTCGTGGGCATTATAAACTCTTAAAATTGAATCCATACCAATGCAACATTTGACAGGTGCCATGATACCGATTAGTACAATGCATGTTTATCTGGAGATAATTTCTGTAATATTTAGACATGGGAAAACAATCCATTTTTATGATTACTTATCATACAATTGAGGTGAAACAAAGTTTGTTATTTCCCCAAAACTCAGTTGATTAAGATGTCTATGAGATTTTTTTGAATGAATTGTGCCTTAATGCTTGCATGGATTAACTGCCTTGACATTTCTTCTTTTTTTATTTTCCCTCCCCCCCCCCCCTTCCTCAACCCTCCCACTGCAGATGTTTGCTTGGGAGATTGCAGATCAGCTGCTTCAGTTGCAGCAAGAGGTGGAGCTCTGCTACTTTGCAGCTCAGACAATGAAGATGAAGATTCAGACCTCATTTAATGAACTTCCTCCTGAAACACATGCCTCCCTACGAGACTCACTACTCACCCATATTCAGAATTTGAAGGACGTGTCCCCTGTGATTGTTACACAGGTCAGTTTTAGATAAGAAGGATTACCTAACAATCCCTTCTCTGAGTGTTATTGTATGTTATTTGAGGGCGCTACTCAACTAATTCCTTTCAGTATTTATTTAAAAATAGCTATTTTGTTCTGTTCACTCAATGGTCTGAAGTCCCTACCTGTAGCAAGATGACACATTTCTCAATTAAGTATGTTTTTTCCATGTATGCTGGCTGGCAAGTAGTTATCAAAAAGGTTATTGAACTTTACTTTATTAAGCAATTGTTTCCTTGCACAGCAAGTCAGTTTTACAAAGCACTAAAATGCACCATGGGGAAACTGCAATTGAACTACAATTGTATTTATATTCCCCTAAACTGAGTAAAGAGCCAGACATAGGGATAAATAGATAGAACCAGATTTTGTAAGAAGATCATGGACAACGGGGAACATTATCACGTACTGTTGTAAATGCTTCTATGATTGCCAAATATGAAATGTTTCTTTCAGATTTTCTTCGTTTGCATTCTCCTTCCCCAGATTTGGCAAATACTGTCTTCTTCAGTATGCAAAGTGATATAAATATTAAAGAACTGTTGACCCATATTGACCAAGCCTTGATTTCCCGTGGTTATCAAGAGAAGCATTAGCAGATTCCCTCAACTTCTCCCCATCCTTTTGGGGATGCATGTGGCCCAGATAAAGCTGTTCCCTGCAGGCTTAATTGAGGCCTGTTGTCCACTCGATTGAAGAATAACTGTTTTTTGAATTGTGGAATAGAAATTGTCAGTTGAATTAAGAGTAGTGACTTGAAGTTGGTTCAACTTTGGTACATGAGTTTTGTTTGCAGAATAAATGTTTTTAATGCGGGTACTGATAATATTTCTCTCTTCAGCTGGCTCTGGCGATTGCAGATCTTGCCCTGCAAATGGCTTCATGGAAAGGATGCGTGCAAATGCTAACTGAAAAGTAAGTGACTGTATTTGTTTGGTGCAATTTCATGCAAAAGCAAAAGGTGCTACTTCCTGGTCAAGGTGGGGCAATAGTAACAAAGGATATTCCCTCAAGTTACTTCTCCTCTCCTAGCATCATCCCACTTGGGTAAGGTGGTAGGAATGCAGCAGCCTGTTCATCCATTGCATCGAATGAGAGCAAACTTGGTGATTCTCTGAATGTGTGCTAATAACTAGGAAGGCCTCGCTGTACAAAGACTCTCCTAAACAAACTGCACGATTTTCATTCCAATTATGCTTGTAAAATATGCATTTAAATCCTTTTATTTATGTCTTGAAATGTACAGATGAACACAAACCACAGGCAAATTTGAGAAATGGCATTGATTCATTGTTGCTTTAATTTCAGGTATGGCAATGACCCATCATCCCTATCCTTCTTGTTAGAAATCTTAACTGTGCTCCCAGAGGAAGTTCACAGTCGTTCGCTTCGAATTGGAGCTAACCGCCGCACTGAAATAATCGAGGACCTGGCATACTCCTCAAGCACTGTGGTATCCATGCTGGTATGTATGTAATGTTAATATCTGGAGCATATAGAATGTTTAGAAATAATTGTGTTGGAAGGAACTGCAGATGCTGGTTTAAACTGAAGATGGACACAAAATGCTGGAGTATGTCAGTGGGACAGGCAGCATCTCTGGAGGGAAGGGATAGGTGATCATTTGGGTCGAGACCCTTCTTCAGATTGATGTCAGGGGAGAGGGAAATAATTAGATAAGGAAGTGTAAGGTGTGAAAACTGGACAAAGTTTGATAGGTACATGGATAGTACAGGTTTGGAGGGATATGGACAAAGCGCTGGCATGTGGGACTAGCGTGGCTGGGACACGTTGGCCGGTGTGGGAAAGTTGGGCCGAAGGGCCCGTTTCCACACTGTATCACTCAAATCTCCATGACTCTAAAGGGGATGATTAAGGAAAAAGTTGAATAGATCATTGTTAGCTCGGAGAAGGTAACAAAGCAAACAGATACAGTGTCATCAGGGATAGTCAGACTGGTCAGAGAACTGGGAAGGGGTGGAGGGAGAGGGAAAGCAAGGGTTGCTTGCAGTTAGAGGTCAATATTCATACCGCTGGGCTGCAAGCTGCCCAAGCGAAATATGAGGTGTTGTTCCTCCAATTTGCACTGGGCCTCACTCTGACAATGGAGGAGGCCCAGGAGAGAAAGGTCAGTGTGGGAATGGGAGGGGGAGTTAAATAAAGAATTGTTCTGTCTAAATAAGAAGAGAACCGTTTAATTTTATGCCTTTGTATAAATGTTATTTCTTTCTTGTCCCAATCATCCTGGGTAGGGAGTTTCGAAGAACAACTACTCCCTAGGTGACAACATTTCTTCTCAGCTCAGTGTTGAATGGTTGACCCTTTAATTTGAAATACTGACCAATTGTAAGTGCTTGTGCAGGAAAATATCGCTGAAAGAATCATTTCTATTATGAGAATATTGTATGTTTCAAAGAGAGAAATTTTAATTTCCATCTTGTTTAGAGCATGGGCCCTGCCATCTCAACGTCTCCTACCACTAGTTCCCTCTTTCAAGAGTTAATCTGGCGAACTTCCATTGGGTGAAGAAATAATTAACCATCTCCTTTTGCCAACCTTTCTTCTACAGTGAATTGTTCAGGTGAATTATATAAATGCATAGGTGGAGATTACGAATCACGTCAGATTGAATACGAAAGAACCGAGAAGAGTTAAATTAAAAGTTAGAAGAAGAAGAAATAGAGGAGGCTGTTATGGAGCCTAAACATCCGCAAGACCTGATAGCTTATCTAGGCCTGTCTTTATATAGCATTTGAATATTTTATGTTTGTGTAAGTTTTGGATGTGTTGATCCACTCAGCGTTTGAACAGGTGGACCATGTGAAGTGTGTATGTGAATTTGAACCAGAGTGCAAGCAACCATTTGCAGTCCCCTGCATGCATTCCTATCTTCATCAAATCAGGAAAATATTTTGCATTGCCATGAAAATCCATAATGGCCACCTCTTATTCCCCAGACAGCCTGCACAGAGAGCTGTGGCAACGAGGAGAAGACTCTGATGAAAGTGTTTCGATGCTTGGGCAGCTGGTTTAACCTGGGTGTTTTGGATAGCAGCTTCATGGCAAATAACCGACTACTGCTAATCCTTTTTCAGGTTTTGGTGAGTTCTTCAATCCAAACTGCCTAGTTGCAATCTGTACAGTTTACCAATGTAGAACAAGTGTGAAGGATCCATGTTTATTGAACTGAAACTCCACTTCCATTATTAGGGAGTTGCTGAATTATAACAAACAGTATATGACCGTTATTTAACATAGCTGGAATGGTTATCATTGCAACCCGAATAAGGTTCAGATGATCAATAGTTGACAGAAGATCCCTGTTATTTTTGTGATGCCCATGTTAAAATAAAAAATATTCATGACATCACTTCACCTCCGGTTGACTTTTTTTGCTCGTTCTCTATTATATCTCCATTGCTTGGTTGATGCCACAAATGGTAATACAAGCATTGCTTTACAGCCACTTAACAAATGTATGACCATCTGTGTGTGGCAGGTTCTTAAAGTAGATGATTGGCACACACAATTCTCCTTGATCCTGTCCCACCAACGTAGATTTTGTCTCACTCATTGACCTGTGCATGCATGAGCTCAAATCTCCTTCTCCCAACTAAATCCGCTCTTCACACTTTTCAGTGACGGTCATTGTTTGTTGACCAGGGGTGGGATCTCTGCTTGCTTCTGCCATACTAACTGAGGAATTCCTTTCTTCCAGCAACGTGATGATACATCGACAAACCTGCACGAGGCTGCATCAGACTGTGTCTGTTCAGCGTTGTATGCCATTGAGAATGTGGAGACGACAATACCGTTAGCTCTGCATCTGTTTCAGGGTGTTCTAACTCTAGAATCTGCATATCATATGGCTGTGGCACGTGAGGATCTTGATAAGTAAGAATGTTTAAAACTTGACATAATCTGACGTGTCATTGGGCATTGGTGGTTCTGATTTGAACTAGTAGAGGTTTACGATGGGCATTGTTGCAACATTGACATAGTTGAATACCTGGGCAGGTAAATCAAAGTCGTGACCTGATTATATGAAATCATGAGTTCAAATCCAATTGCTGAGGGATACAGCTTATCCAGGGCCAATCTGAAAAAGGGAATTAGGAATGCTAAACTCAATCACAAACGGCGGATCAAGGAGCATTTCCGAAACAACTCTGACCCCAGGCGCATGTGGCAAGGAATCAAATCCATTGCCGATTACCATAAAGTCAACCCCCCCCACCCCCAGACAACGCCTCCCTTCCTGACGAGCTAAACCATTTCTATGCTTGCTTTGACCGGGACAACAAAACTCCAGCCATCAAAGTTGCTCCACCCCCGCATGAACAACCCCTCAGTCTCTTCACCTCTGCTGTACAAGATGCACTGAGCAAGGTGAATGAGCACAAAGCTGCCGGCCCCGATGGCATCCCCGGGCGGGTGCTCAGGGCATCTGCTGGACAACTATCCCTGGTCCTCACTGACATTTTCAATCTGACACTGGCCCACGGTTTCGTCCCCACTTGCCTCAAGACATCTACCACTGTGCCAGTGCCCAAACAATCAGCGACAGGGTCTCAACGACTTCCGGCCAGTGGCACTCACCCCTGTCATCGCCAAGTGCTTCGAGCGGCTGATCTTGGCTCATGTCAAAGCCAGCCTCCCCCCCACACTGGACCCCCATCAGTGTGCCTACCGGACCAACAGGTCTACAGAGGACGCCATATCGGCGGCTCTACACTCTGCCCTGACCCACCTGGACAGTAATAACACCTACATCAGGTTGCTGTTCATTGACTTCAGCTCCGCCTTTAACACTGTCATACCCGCTAGCTTGATCACCAAACTCAGCGGTCTTGGCATCTCCACTTCCCTCTGCAATTGGACACTGGATTTCCTCACTAACAGACCACAGTCTGTTAGGGTCAACAACCTCACCTCCTCCACTATAACACTGCACACCGGCGTGCCACAGGGCTGTGTGCTCAGCCCTCTCCTCTACTCCCTCTTCACCCATGACTGCATCCCCAAGCATGGCTCCAACGGTGGTAGGACTGATCAGTGACAACGACGAGTCAGCCTACAGGGAGGAGGTCCAGCACCTGACAACCAGGTGTGCCAACAATAACCTCGTCCTCAACTCCCAGAAGACAAAGGAAATCATTGTTGACTTTAGGAAGAACAGAGGGGGCAGACACACCCCCATCCATATAAATGGGACTGAGGTAGAGCGGGTCTCCAACTACAAATTCCTTGGGGTACACATCTCGGAGGATCTGTCCTGGTCCCTCAACACCTCCAAGCTGATCAAAAAGGCGCAGCAGCGCCTTCACTTCCTGAGGAGGCTCAAAAAAGCCCACCTGTCCCCCCAGATCCTGACCAACTTTTACCGCTGTACCATCGAAAGCATACTGACCACCTGCTTTACGGTATGGTACAGCAGTTGCACCGTAGCAGACAGGAAGGCACTACAACGGGTGGTGAAAACCGCCCAGTACATCATCGGTACCCCGCTCCCTGCCATGGATGCCCTCCACCGAAAACGGTGTCTGAGACGGGCTGGGAAGATCATCAAAGACCCCTCCCACCCTAACATGGACCGTTTGCCCTCCTACCATCAGGGAGGCGGTACAGGAGCCTCAGGTCCCGCACTAGTAGGATCAGGAACAGCTTCTATCACAACACCATCACACTGCTGAACTCGGAGTCCCGCCGATAGATTTCTCCAGTGTCTCCATCCACAATGTCTGCATTCTGTATCTATTTATATATTGCTATTACTACGAACTGATGCTAAACTGCATTTTGTTGTACCCATACTTGTATCTGTGCAATGACATTAAAGTTGAATTGAATTGAAGAGAAGGGGCAATTTAAATTGTCACTACAACCTGCACGTAAAAAATGGCGCTTATGAACATACTTTAAAAAAAATTAAAATGCATCTATATTCATTAGGGGGTGCTTTTTATTTATTATTGGTAAAAACTGAAAGATATAGTCTTTAATTTTATGTGACTGAACCATGACAATGTAGTGGACTGTTAAACTGGAATAGCTGAGCACATTGCTCAGAGGACGGCATGGTGACGCAGCGGTAGAGTTGCTGCCTTGCAGCACTGGAGGCCTGGGTTCGATCCCGACGGCGGGTGCTGTCTGTACGGAGTCTGTCCGTTCTCCCCGCGACCGTGTGGGTTTTCTCAGAGATGTTTGTTTTTTTTCCACACTCCAAAGACATACAGGATTGTAGGTTAATTGTCTTGGGTTTGTGTAAATTGTCCGTGGGATAGTGTTAATGTGATCGCAGGTGTGGTGCGGACTCGGTGGGCTGAAGGACCTGTAACTCTAAATGTAAGACAGCCCAGTAACATCTTCTCAAGAGCATTTTGAAATGTACACTCTCCAGGTCTTGTCATAGGGCCTCCAGAACTTTACAAAATAGTCTGCCTATGGCTTAGCTATTTTATATACAACTTTCCTGCCTTTTATGCCATTATAATTTTATAATTCTGATTTGAGGGATGTGGGTACTCTTTCGACCCAGATTGTGAATCTGTAGAATTCTTTGCCACAGAAGGCAGTGGAGGCCAATTCACTGGATATTTTCAAGAAAGAGTTAGATAAAGCTCTTAGGGCTAACAGAATCGAGGGATATGGGGAGAAAGCAGGGACGGGGTACTGATTTAGGATGATCAGCCATGATCATATTGAATGGCGGTGCTGGCTCGAAGGGCCGAATGGCCCACTCCTGCTCCTATTTTCTATGTTTCTATGCAGGCAATAATATATTTTTCATTTGTAATTCCCTGGTTTAATTTCTTTTAAGAGGTATTTTGATGGAAGACGTTTTACTTTACAATTCACGCTGATTTCTAGCCATCCTTCTATTGCAGAGTTTTGAATTACTGTCGGATTTTTACTGAGTTATCTGAGACGTTTTTGGAGGTGATCGTGCAGACCCCAGGGCAAGGGCTTGGAGACCTGCGGACACTGGAACTATTACTGATTTGTGCAGGGCATGCACAATACGAGGTAGGGGTTGCAGCATGGTGACGGGCACGGGCAATGATCTTATCTTTTTATTCATCTTGTTCTGAAGGTGTGGAGATGAGACAAACTGTTCCATTTTACCCCAGCCAAGGTGCGTTATCGTAAGCATGTGTCTGATAGTGAAGTATTGAGGTTTCAATCCTAATTACAGCCACATTTTGCCCAACCTGCTGCAGATTATGTTGTAGGAGACCTTGTGGGTTTTTCTAATTTTTTTTCACTGCAGTGCTGAATTGTTGTGGAATCCTTTCTATGGTAACTGTGCTGACTTTCCTTTAACTGGGGTTGGCAGTCCAAGTTCTCTAACCTTGAATGCAAAAAAAAGCTCTAATCCTTTGAAACATGAGCGTATTAAGCTGGTGGGTGGAGGGGTGAGGGGCCGCTTGGAAGCGTGTACCACCAGCCTCAGAATCTGCTTCTTCCCCTCTGTTCTCAGGCTTTTGAATGAACCAAATAAAACTACTGTCCAATTCACCTCCATCCATTGAGGACAATGGACCTTGTCTCTGATCTATTGCGTTACATGCTGAGAACTATATTTTGCGCTCTGTATCTTCCCTTTTGCTCTACTTATAGAACTCTATTTATCCCAGGATGGAAATTGTACTCTAGTTTGGCTTGTATTTATGTATAGTATATGATTTGATTGGATAGCACGCAAAAGAAGGTTTCTTTCCTGTGGACCTCAAAGCACGTAACAATAATAAACTGCAACATTTGGGTTGCTTTTGGAGAGAGTTGTTGCACTGCTGAAAAAAGGTTTTTTGTAATAATATTTTTATTAAAAGGAATCCATCATAACAACGGTATTACAACTTTTCAAATACACAACCAACTTATTTCAATAAGGTTACGAATAGTACTTATAAACTTTTTTTTTTTTGAAAGTAGAAAAAGAAAAGAATAGATTTTAATCAGTAAGAGTGGTGATTAAATAATAATTTTGATTATAAAAAAAGAGAAAAAGAAAAAAGAGGAGAAAAAATATATATGTATATGTATATATTCTTGTTATATGTATTTGATTAAAATAAAGTATTATATAGAAAAAGAGAGAGATTATACTATACATCTTAATAGTGAATAACACAATTTCAAATAGCAATATTAATAGAGACATGTATACAAATCAAAAAGAAAAACAGAGAGTTATTTTCATCTAATCCTGCCGGGTACCCATTGAGTTGTGATGCCAAGAACAGTTACCCCTTCAAATATATGGAGACCATATCTGTTCTGTATATGGAGACCATATCTGTTCAAAGAGTTCGTATTTGTCCATTAGGACAAATCTGATTCTTTCCAAATGCAACGTCTCCAACATTTCCACTGTCCACATTTTAATTGTGGGGGATAATGTTCCCTTCCAAAATTCCAATATTAATTTTTTCCCTATTATCAAACAGTAATCCAAGAAATTTCTTTGGTTTACTATTAATGTTAGATTTGAATCCGGAACTCCTAATATTATTAATTTTGGATCTGGGTCGTTTAATTTTAAGAACTTCAGAAATAACTCTAAAGATTTCTATTCAATAATAATTAAATTTTATACATGTTACAAAACTATGCGTTAAATTACCTTTCAAGTTCTGACATTTATCACAAATAGGAGAAATGTTAGAATAAATTCTATTTAATTTCGTTTTTGAATAATGTAATCTGTGTAATACCTTAAATTGTATCAATATATGTCTAGCATTTAATGAGCAACGATGTATACATTGTAGGCTTTCTTCCCAAATTTCCTTCGTTATAGATAAACCCATTTCATTTTCCCATGTTTGTCGATATATTTCCGAAGTTGGGATTTCCTTATCCAAAATAGTATTATATATATACGCTATTAATTTTTCTGTATTTGGGTGTTTATTAAACAATTCATCTAATAATCCTGGTTTTCTATTTTTATAGTCTTGCGTATTTGATTTAATATAATTTCTAATTTGTAAATACCTAAATATGTTATGTGACTGCAATCCATAGATATCCTGTAACTCTTGAAATGAAAGAAATGTTCCTTCCTTATAAAGGTGTTCTATCCTTTTAATTCCTAAATCATTCCAATGTTTAAACCCCTTGTCCAATACAGAGGGCTTAAACAAAGGATTATTCATAATTGGCAAACAAAGTGACAAATTATCCATATGTAGGGTCTTAACTATTTGTTTCCAAATACGTCTATTGCTATGAATTATAGGGTTGTTACCATACATTTTTTTTTGTACTTCCCTTGGTGCAGTGCTGAAAAAAGGTTTACACTGATATTGTGACTTCCATGAGCATGGAATATTGCAAACTTGTTGAGCAGTTTAAAAAAAAAACACACTTTTTGACAGTGCAATGATTGCTCTGTCAGATACTGTACCCACTGTTTAGAGCGCAGTGCTCCCTCCCAACCATGTTGGTCTTGACCAAATATCTGCTGCTAAATAAGGTTGAAATGTTCACCAGGGTTTCTAATGAATCTTATAAATGGTTTGCAGAGAACTAAACAATGATCTAAATCCATGGTTCAAGTGACAAAAACCTTGTTTTATCCATAGATTTATCTTGTTTTTGATTTTCATCTACTAAATCTCCAATTTACGTCTCATGTCCAAAACATTTCTGATTCCTGCAATACTGACAAAGGTTTTGTAAAATAAATTGGAGTTAAAGGAGGCTGTAAATGTTTCACTGATAACCTCTGTATATTTTGGAAGTAGTGATCTTAGAATGCTTGGTACGGAGTGTATCCTTGTCAGTAACGTTCACTCCTTGACTTTGTTAAAATTGGATTATTGGATGAATTGTAAATTATTTTGAAGTGATTAGTGTCCTGTTTCTCTGGTTGCTGATTTCCTTTTCACCCAGGTAGCAGAAATCAGCTTTAACTTCTGGTACAGATTGGGAGAGTATCTGTACAAAATGAGTGATCCATCACGCCATGCTGTCTTTCGTCCTTACATCCAGCGACTGCTTCATGCCTTAGCCCGACACTGCCAGCTAGAACCAGATCACGTAAGTTTTTAAAGAGCTAACATGATTTTTTTTTTAACTTGAGTAACCAGATTTGGGAAGAGAATTTGAGAGATTTTGGAATCTGGATAAAATTCATTTGAGGTCTTCCCTTATCAGAAGATTTAAATTTAAAAAATAATTATACATTGGGGTTTCCAGTTATATCTGCAGTCCTATCTTCTTCATGTGAATCTGGGAATAGTTGTTAGAAACATAGAAAATAGGTGCAGGAGGAGGCCATTTGGCCCTTCGAGCCAGCACCGCCATTCATTGTGATCATGGCTGATCGTCCCCAATCAATAACCCGAGCCTGCCTTCTCCCCATATCCCTTGATTCCACTGGTCCCTAGAGCTCTATCTAACTCTCTCTTAAATCCATCCAGTGATTTGGCCTCCACTGCCCCCTCTGGCAGGGAATTCCACAAATTCACAACTCTCTGGGTGAAAACGTTTTTTCTCACCTCAGTCTTAAATGGCCTCCCCTTTATTCTAAGACTGTGGGCCCTGGTTCTGGACTCGCCCAATATTGGGAACAATTTTCCTGCATCTAGCTTGTCCAGTCCTTTTATAATTTTATATGTTTCTATAAGATCCTCCCTCATCCTTCTCAATTCCAGTGAATACAAGCCTAGTCTTTTCAATCTTTCCTCATATGACAGTCCCGTCATCCCAGGGATCAATCTTGTGAACCTACGCTGCACTGCCTTAATCACAATGATGTCCTTCTTCAAATTAGGAGACCAAAACTGTACACAATACTCCATATGTGGTCTTACCAGAGCCCTATACAACTGCAGAAGAACCCCTTTACTCCTATACTGAAATCCTCTTGTTATGAAGGCCAATATTCCATTAGCTTTCTTCACTGCCTGCCGTACCTGCAAGCCAACTTTTAGTGACTGGTGTACAAGGACAGCCAGGTCTCGCTGTACCTCCCCCTTACCTAACCTAACCCCATTTACATAATAATCTGCCTCCTTGTTTTTGCCACCAAAGTGGATAACCTCACATTTTATCTATATTATACTGCATCTGCCACGCATCTGCCCACTCGCTCAACCTGTCCAGGTCACCCTGCAACCTCCTAACATCCTCTTCACAGTTCACACTGCCACCCAGCTTTGTGTCATCCGCAAACTTGCTAGTGTTGCTCCTAATTCCCTCTTCCAAATCATTAATATATATGGTAAACCGTTGCGGCCCCAACACCGAGCCTCGCGGCGCTCCACTTGCCACTGCCTGCCATTCTGAAAAGGACCCGTTCACTCCTACTCTTTGCTTCCTGTTTGCCAACCAATTTTCTATCCACGTCAACACCCTACCCCAATACCATGTGCTCTAATTTTAGTCGCCAGCCTCCTGTGCGGGACCTTATCAAAGGCTTTCTGAAAGTCTAGATACACTACATCCACTGGCTCCCCATCGTCCATTTTACTTGTCACATCCTCAAAAATTCCAGATTAGTCAAGCTTGATTTTCCTTTCATAAATCCATGTTGACTTGGACTAATCCTTTTACTGCTATCCAAATGCCCATTACTACCTCTTTAATAATTGACTCCAGCATCTTTCCCACCACCGAAGTCAGGCTAACTGGTCTGTAATTCCCCGTTTTCTCTCTCGCTCCTTTCTTGAAAAGTGGTATTACATTAGCTATCCTCCAGTCCACAGGAACAGATCCTGAATCTATTGAACATTGGAAAATGATCACCAATGCGTCCACTATTTCTAGAGCCACCTCCCTGAGGACCTTGTTATGCAGACCATCAGGCCTAGGGGATTTATCATCCTTCGGTCTCATTAGACTACCCAATACTATTTCTCGCCTAATGAAATTTTATTTCAGTTCCTCTACCCCCTTAGATCCTCTGTCCTCAGTACTTCTGGGAGATTGTTTGTGTCTTCCTTAGTGAAGACTGATCCGAAGTACCTGTTCAACTCAGGTTTTGAGATTTTCGATTTGTGATGTAATTGCAAAGAAAACCTTGTTCATGAACCTTGTTTCCAGCTGGTCTCATTAGGTTAAATGACATGACATATTTATTTGTATCTCTTTTCTGAATTGTTATGATCAGTTGTGAAATCAATATTGGCTCATTTGTTTGAAAGATCTGCCTTGCATCTGGGCTGTCCCTTTATCTATCTGACTGATTTATGGCTGCCTTTCACTCTTAATTCTGTTATATTCCCTCCAGGCTCACCAGTGTGTGCTGTCACCTAGCAATTAAGCCAGATACAGTACCCTCCATAATGTTTGGGACAAAGACCCATCACTTATTTATTTGCCTCTGTACTCCACAATTTGAGATTTGTAATAGAAAAAAACACATGTGGTTAAAGTGCACATTGTCAGATTTTAATAAAGGCAATTTTTATATATTTTGGTTTCACCATGTAGAAATTACGGCTGTGTTTATACATAGTCCCACCATTTCAGGGCACCATACTGTTTGGGACACATGGCTTCACAGGCATTTGTAATTGCTCAGGTGTGTTTAATTGCCTCCTGAATCCAGATATGAGAGAGCTCTCGGCACCTAGTCTTTCCTCCAGTCTTTCCATCACCCTTGGAAACGTGTTTTGCTATTGATTAATATGAGAACCAAAGTTGTGCCAATGAAAGTCAAAGAAGCCATTATGAGACTGAGAAACAAGAATAAAACTGTTAGAGCTTCAGCCAAACCTGAAGCTTACCAAAATCAACTGTTTGGAACATCATTGAGAAGAGCACTGGTGAGCTTACTAATCGCAAAGGGACTGGCAGGCCAAGGAAGACCCCACAGCTGATGGCAGAAAAAATCTCTCTATAATAAAGAAAAATCCCCAAATACCTTTCCAACACATCAGAAACACTCTACAGGAGTCAGGTGTGGATTTGTCAATGACCACTGTTCGCAGAAGACTTCATGAACAGAAATACAGAGGCTACACTGCAAGATGCAAACCATTGGTTAGCCGCAAAATAGGATGGCCAGGTTACAGTTTGCCAAGAAGTACTTAAAAGAGCAACTATGGTTCTGGAAATAGGTCTTGTGGACAGATGAGACGGAGATTAACATATCAGAGTGATGGCAAGAGCAAAGTATGGAGGAGAGAAGGAACTGCTCAAGATCCAAAACATACAACTTCATCTGTGAAACACGGTGGTGGGGGTGTTATGACCTGGGCATGTATGGCTGCTGAAGGTACTGCCTCACTTATCTTCATTGATGATACAACTTCTGATGGTAGTAGCATAATAAATTCTGAAGTGTACAGACACATCCTATCTGCTCAAGTTCAAACAAATGCCTCAAAACGCATTGGCTGGTAGTTCATTCCACAGCAAGACAGTGATCCCAAACATACCGCTGAAGCAACAAAGGAGTTTTTCAAAGCTTAAAAAATGGTCAATTCTTGAGTGGCCAAGTCAATCACCTGATCTGAATCCAATTGAGTATGCCTTTTATATGCTGAAGAGAAAACTACAGGGGGACTAGCCCCAAAACAAGCATAAACTAAAGATGGTTTCAATACAGGCCTGACAGAGCATCAGCAGAGAAGACACCCAGCAAATGGTGATGTCCATGAATTGCAGACTTCAAGCAGTCATTGCATGCAAAGGATATGCAACAAAATACTAAACATGACTACTTTCATTTACATGATATTGCTGTGTCTCAAACACAATGGTGCCCTGAAATAGGGGGGACTATGTATAAACACTGCTGCATTTCTACATGGTGAAACCAAAATGTATAAAAATAGCCTTTATTAAAATCTGACTTTGTGCACTTTAACTACATGTGATTTGTGCACTTTAACTACATGTGATTTGTTTTTCTATTACAAATCTCAAATTGTGGAATACAGAGGCAAATATATAAATGTCTGAAGAAGGGTCTCGACCCGAAACGTCGCCTATCTCCTTCGCTCCTTAGATGCTGCTGCACCCGCTGAGTTTCTCCAGCTTTTTGTGTACCCAAAATATATAAATGATGGGTCTTTGTCCCTAACATTTTGGAGGGCACTGTAGCAGCAGTTTTCATTTATCTATAAAGCCAAGTCAATTTGATCGCTCAAGGACTGAAATTTTATATTTGGAAAAGGTTGACATGACATTAATCTGAGGCATATGCTCCCTAGCTGAAATCTAAAGAAGATTAAAAGGGTAGGAATTCCCTGTGGCAAGATAGAGGAGTGTATGTAAACCATGTCAAGTATGCCACGTCTTTTTTCCTAAACTGGCATCTTAGCCCCTATCACTGCCACTGCCTGCCAAAACTTTGCATCCATCCTAGTGGTCCATCATCTTGCAAGAGTGAATCTTTTTATTTTCTATACCTGCAATGAAAGTTTGTTGGTTTGATTTATGTTTCTTCCAGTCCTGTGACTATTGTCTATGTTATTAAGCTTGTTTATTTCTATGTCCCCTGCTTTGTTCATCTGCAGGAAGGAATTCCAGAAGACTCTGATGACTTTGGAGAGTTCCGGATCAGGGTGTCAGATCTTGTGAAGGATGTGATATTTCTGGTTGGGTCAATGGAGTGTTTCACACAGGTGATAAATCTGATTCCATAAATTCATGCTGAGATAAATTGTTGTGGTTTATGGGGAATGCTGTGGGTATAAAGGGCTTTGAATCCTAAAAATTGTACTTTATGATTGACTTCTAAACGTATAATGGTGATGCAGCAGTTACATTAATAGACTATTAACCCAGAGGTCTAAACGGGCAATCCACACCCGTTCAAAGGTAGCTATGGGATTTTTTTATAAAATGCTAGTCATTACCAACGGACCACAACTATTAGATTGTCATAACTCATCTGATGCACCAATGTGTTAATGGGAGGACATATTCTATCCTCAACTGATTTGGGTTGCATGTAATTTAATGATTGACTTGCATCCCCTGTTGGTCTTGCAGGTCATTCCATTGCTAGATCTATTCTGAGTCATCTCCTATTTGACCCTATTTAGTGCTGCACACCAGGTGGACAGGGTCTTCTGTTTGTGCAGGATTTAAAATTGGATAGTATCCATGACAGTTTCAGTTGTACATGGACTGGCAAGGTGAATAAATGGATGACTAGAGTACAAGTTAGAGCAACAGTACTTGCAATTACCTAGCATATAGAATACAAAGAACAATCCTGGGATGCCTTAAAAGAATGATTGGACAAAAACTGGTACCAAGCTAAATAAAGGAACCTTGAGGCATGTGATAGGGAGATATAAGGAATACCTTCAACATCAAGAATAAAAAGTCTGCATTTGAAGCACCATCAGTGTAGTAGAAGCACCATCAGTGTAGTAGAACATTTGGAGACATTCCACAGAGGTATTGCAGCAAAATTTACATCTGATCAAAAGCCTGGCTAAAGAGGTAAGATTTAAAGAACGTTAATAGACCAAAGAAATATGAGAGTTTAAGAAGAAATTTCAAAACTATGAACCTTTGTGGCTGTATGCGTGGCTGAGAGTAGTGGAATGATGAGAGTCTACAGGTGCTCAAGAAGTTGAGAATTGAACGCCTCGGATATCTTTAGCCGATGCTAATTGCAGTGAGATGGGTGAAATCACTATGGCCTTGAATGGGACGTGGAAAGAGTGCATTTGTGACCAAAATAGCCCTCACTTTAAAATTTTAAAATTAGTGTTCTGGATCTGATGTAATCTAATTTAACGATGCAAATCTCTTGAGGGGTTAAAGAAATAATTCCTGTTTTTATATTACTAATAATTTGTGTAATGTTTAATGTAATTCAATGCTTCATTTATCTTCTTAGCTCTATTCTACATTGAAAGGCAGTGGACCTTCTTGGGAGATCACAGAAGCTGTTCTATTTATAATGGCTTCCATAGCAAAGAGCGTGGATCCGTAAGTGATTGAATGTAATGAATAAAGTCAAAGCATACTGGAAATGTTACTGCAAAAGTTGGTCTTATTTTGGAGTATTGAGTTGCTCCCTGTTCAACTACTCTTCACTTTTTGCATTTACTTCATCTCTTTCAATATCTTTTACCTTCTTCATTTTTACCCCTACGTATTTGATTGATATTTGGCGTGGTCATTAGGTTGAGGCCCCATTTTCTGTTTTGGTTATTTCCTAAATTAATTTTCAGTTAGCTTCTTGCGATTTGAATTTTGATCTAGCTAGCAATTACAAGAACAAGCACATTGAATTTTCTCAATTCTGTTAACCCTTGCTGTCTCCTCCCCTTCCCACCTCTCCCTCAGCCCACGGGCCCTGGCATTCCCTCTCTCTCTATCTCTCTCCCCCACCCTAGTCGCACTAGCTACTCATTTTCACACCACAAACAGCTTACAATGGCTTGTTCCCTTTATCATCGATACTTTTTTGCATATCTTTCATTCATTGTTCTTTATCTCTCCACATCACCGTCTATATCTCTCGTTTCCCTGACCAGTCTGAAGAAGGGTCTCGACCCGAAATGTCGCTTATCTCCTTCGCTCCTTAGATGCTGCTGCACCCGCTGAGTTTCTCCAGCCTTTTGTGTACCCTCGATTCTCCAGCATCTGCAATTCCTTCTTTAACACAATCTTTATTTTGTTGCCTTGAAAATTCTCCTCTTCGAAGATGGGTCCTTAAGACAGAGAGAACAAATGTTAAAAGTATCCTTTTTTAATGTAGGGATACATTTAAGTTAACTTCATCAGGCTATTGAGTTGTCACTATTGGAAATTTGGGGAATTTTATTTATTTAAAAAAAAAATGTCTTAACCCATTTCCTCTCCTGACCAAAATCAATGGGTTCAAATCCCAGGGTGTAAGCACTGCCACCAGCAACAGTTTTTGGTGGTGATTTACATTATCAACAGTCTGACCCTCGGTCATTATTTTCCACCTAGCTGTTCTGGTAAACATTAAATAATTGTGAGTTCTATCAATCATCCTTTCTCAACTTTGATGATAACTTATCAAACTAATCTCATTGCATTGTTGTTTGTGCAATTTTGTTGTGTGCAACAAAAACATTTAATGCACTTCCTTAGAAACTGTTATTACATTTGCATGTAAGGCTAAATGTAGTGAAAATAGCTAAGTATGCTAATCTGATTGAAATTGTTTTTGTGCCTTTTTTGTTGTTGCAGTGACAATAACCCTACCTTAGCTGAAGTGCTTGAGGCTGTGGTCCAGCTCCCGGATACTGTGCACATTGCAGTCCGATTCACTAGCATTGAACTAGTTGGCGAACTGAACGAGGTTGTTGATAGAAATCCCAGATTCTTAGGTGTGTAAACTCATTATTCGGTGTTACAACTAAGATGGGTAATATGCCTTTAATGGCTCTGGGCCTGTCTTGGTTCTAAACTGGCTGCAAAGCTATTTTCCTTCTGCCCAATGGGGGAAGGCACATGTTGGGAAGGTGCCTTTAAAGAGGAGTGAGTTCAGATATCATTGACAAACACCAGCAATGATGCTGGTGGACAAGTATATGCTGGAAATAATAATTAAACGATTTTTTGTAAGTTTTCAATCAAATTGAGTGGAATAAGTATTGTGCAGACCACGAATACTGATTTCTGGGCTGGGAATATCTCATGGTCCCTGATTTTATTGCTCGGTGTAAGATGTTGGTGGCTGCCATATTTGTCTCCTATGGTTGCAGGGTAAATTCGCTTTGCTTAATTGTGAATTTATAAATAGTATGTTTGTTTTTTTTTGGTGGGGTATTTTGCATGGTAATTTAGTGCAGACTGTTCCTTTTCCCACCATAAACCTGTGTCTTTGAAGCCACATTGTAGAAAGAGGTTATGAGTCTCGTATAAAGACTTGTTCAGATTATCCAGATGACCTTTGCTTTTATTTCCCTTAACCTCATTTCTGTTGTTTAAATACATAAGGGGGGGAAAAGGGTAACTGGAGAGAGTGGGACCTCTCGGGAATCAAAGCGGCTGCCTCTGTGTGGAGCCACAGGAGATGGGCAAGGTACTAAATGAGTATTCTCCTCTGAGAAAGACAGTAGGACGGAGGAAATTGAAGCAGTCACTGGAAGTGTCTTGAGAGCAGTCAAGGCTACCGTCAAAGAAGTACTGAAGGTACTGTCATGTTTGAAGGTAGACAAATCTTCAGGGCCTGATCAGATATATCTGAGGACATCGAGGGAAACTGGAGTGGAAATTGCGGGAGCCCTGGTTGAAATTTATGAGTTGTCCTTAAGTACAGGAGAGGTGCCGGAAGACTGGAGGGTGGCAAATGTTGTGCCCCTTTTCAAGAAGGGATACAGAAAACTTGCTGGGAACTATAGGCCGGTGAGCTTAACATCTGTAGTTGGTAAATTACTGCAGAGTATGTCAGGGGTAGGTTATAAAAGGTTGATGAGGGCAGAGCTGTTCAACAAGGTTCCGCATGGTAGGCTGCTCTGGAAGGTTAGATCGCATGGGATCCAAGGAGAGAGCTGAATGGATAGCAAATTGGCTCCATGGACAGAAGCAGAGGGTGATGGTGGAAGGTTGCTTCTTAGACTGGAGGCCTCTGACTAGTGGTGTGCCCCAAATTTAGGTGTTGGACCCGTTACTGTTTGTCATCTACATCAATGATTTGGATGAGAATATACAGGGCAAGATTAGCAAGTTTGCTGATGATACAAAAGTTAGTGGTTTTGCAGATAGTGAAGATGGTTGTGAAAGATTGCAGCAGGATCTGGATCAATTGGCCAGGTGGGCGTAGAAATTGTTGATGCAATTTAATACAGAAATGTGTGAGGTGTTGCATTTTGGGACATCGAACAAGGGCAGGACCTACACAGTAAATGGTAGGCCTCTGGATAGTGTTTTAGAGCAGAGGGATCTAGGAGTACAGGTGCATGGTTCCTTGAAGGTCGAGTTGCAGGTAGATAAGGTGGTCAAAAAGGCTTTTGGCACTTTGGCCTTCATCAGTCAGAGTATTGAATATAGAAGTTGGTAGATCATGTTGCAGTTGTATAAGACGTTGGTGAGACCGCATTTAGAATATTGTGTTCAATTCTGGGCACCGTGTTATAGGAAATATATAGTAGCGGAACTCCCAGCTCTGCATGAATTGAGGAATCAAAGTCTGAATTTAGTCTAACTGGTCAGATGCTTGCTGGCTAAGCTCATGAAAGACATAGCTAAATAGCCTAAAAATCCATCAGGCGAGAATGAAATGCTCGGAGAAGGAGAAAGAGGTGCAGCACACAGGCCTTGAACCTGGTGAGATGCAGGAGGAGCGCGGCCAGGACTCACCCCAACAGAGCCCAGTCTCTCCATGCCCAGAGTCTCCCAACCTCTGCAGAGTTGTTATTAAGATGGCTGATTCATGGGAGGTTGCTGCTGGGACGCAGGTCAATGCCTGATCAACCCCGGCTGGGTCGCCTGGGTGTTGTGTCTGATGTTGTGAGACCCGAAACACCCGATGACCCCAGGTCACATCACAGGATGCGTCCCAGCGCATCTACAAGATGTATATTTTTCACAATTCTCCTAACAATTACATTTCCGCTAGAAAATATAAGGTTGAACTAATAGAGATCCGTTAAGATCATGAAAGAAATAGTTTTGGGTATAGAGATTTTCAACATATAAGTTAGGGAATTCAAACCTAATGTTAAAAATGATCAGATATTCTCTTATAATAAATTGAATTGGTAGGAGAATGTGAGTTGGTATATAGTAATTAGGGCAAATGATGTGGATGCCTTAAGGGAGCAGTGAAGATATTGGTGTGGAGCATCATGGATCATTTGAACCAATTGCTGTTTCTGTACATTATGCATACAATAAGCAACCCTAAAAATAATCCTGTTTTTATCTGACCATAATCTTCTCCTTCCAGATCCAGTGTTGAATTATTTGATGAAAGGACTACGGGAGAAAACACTTGCTTCAGCAGCAGCCAAGGCCATTCAGAACATCTGCTCCTCCTGCCGTGATCACATGACCCACCACTTTGAGGGTCTCCTGGAGATTGTCCGTTCCCTTGACACCTTCAGCCTCTCCCATGAAGCTGCCATTGGCCTCCTAAAAGGTAACTTTAATTTTAATCTGGACTGACTCTCATTGGTGTCCACCGGCCATCAAACTGGATGATGGTTGGTATACTTCGAGGTACATGCAATGAATATATATATCATAGTGTTTGGACGCTGCCAGATCTCTGTCCTTGCTTTCTATCACTCCACTTATCTTGACAAATAGCAACTCAGTAAGATGAGTAAGTTTTAAGTGGTACAATAAAAAGGTTGCTGTAAAGCAACTGGTGGTAATTATTAATTGGAGAGGACTCTCCTCAGTTAGAACAATTAACTCCCCACTTAGAAGCGGAAAGATTAATTTGAAAGCATTAATATAGTTTAAATGTTGGTTTAGTATATTAGCTGGCGTGTGAAATCTTGTACTAGTAGCACAATAACCAGTAGAACAGGTTACAGATGTTTTAATGTCAGGGCTATCTAAGGAGGTGATTTGAACCTGAGAATATTTGGTAAGAGTGAAGAATAAATGAAGTACGTTTAGTGATAAGTGTGCCAGCATTTGCACAGTACCCATGATTTGTTTTTGAACACTATATATGTATGTATAGATGTAGGTCAGTTTGTTCTGAATAAAAAATCCTTTGAGATCTGGAAATCTAGGCTAGAACGATGTGCCATACAAATGGAATGCTGCACTCTGAGTTCTCTGCTATTGTCTTTCATCTGATCTTGTGTCTGCTCTCCCTAGTGAACATAAAAGATCTCTTGTTATATTGAAAGAAAGCAGGGGAGTTGTCAGTATTTGTCTCTATCTTTGAAACCCAAGTGCAGATTATGATATCACTGTTTATTGGAGTTAGCTAAAAGCTGAGGAACCAGAGAATTCTCTCTGCAATGTAATAATTGAAATTAATCAGATGTTTAGAGAGCTGAGTTTGAGTGACCTGCTAATAATGTTTCTAAATGCGATTGTCCACTGAGGGATGTATTTTGTTGAACCTGATTTCATTTGGTTTCTTTTTATAAACTAAATTGTGGAAGTAATTTAACTCCGCATGCCAGATGAGAAGTGGGTACAGTTAAAGGAGAATAATATCCAGTAATGTGTACAACCTCTCTTTGCTGTCCAGAGGCAAGATTTGCAGTCAGCCAATTCAACTCATTTCACCTGCTATCAATAAGAGGCTGAATGATGCAAATGCTATGGATCCAAGTAACCATCACACTGGAATTCGATGCTTCTCCAGTTAAGCAGTTGCCTTATGCCTGCAAAGCTGGCATGTATCTGCCAACATTGGAAAAACTGGTCATATATGTTATGTCTGCAATGAACAGGCAAAATCCAGTCTGCCCAAGTACAATATGTCAACATAGAATAGGAGCCCTTCAGCCCACAATGTCCATGGCGAACTTGATGGCAAGTTAAACTAATGAGTGGGATCAAAGAGACCGAGTCATCTTCTATTCAGAGGGAAAGGGAAAAGCTCTCCATTGGCTGTAGTTATTCTTGCACACAGGAAGATGGATGAAATTATTGGAAAAATTATCAATTCTTGCAGATATTCAGAATAATCACTGGATTCCACAATCTTTATCATTGATGGTCAGAAATGGGGGTGCAGTTCCTTAGACAATAAAACAGTCTATGCCCATATAAAGCAAGATCTGGACACAATTGTTTGCACTGATGAACAACATTTAATCTTTGTGCCAAATGAATACCAGGTAATGATGCATAGTGAAGTCATCACCTATTGGGAATGTAACTTGACCAGTATATACTACACTTATAGAGAGCGTTAGGCTTGGTATTCTGAGCTGGGTGACTCATTTTCTGATTTCCCCAAAGCTCATCACCATCTACAGGCACAAATCAAGGGAATGGGATATTTGCCACCTACCTGGACAGGTGTGGCTCCAACAGCAGTTAAAGTTTAACTCTTTCCAGCCCACTTGATTGACACTCCTATCTTTAAAGCCCTCCACAACAGTGGCTGCCATGTTCAACATCTACACATGCTAGAGGAATAAGTTCCCAACCAACTTAGAAACTTGGAAGTGTACCACAGTTCCTTTTGCATCACTGCGTCAAAGTTATAGAACACACCTTTTTAAAGGCACTCTGAGAATATTTTCCAGAACATTTTTTTAGTTTAGATGCAACATGGAAACAGGCCCTTCAACCACCGAGTCCGCACCGATCAGCGATCCCCGCACGATAACACTATCCTACGCGCACTAGGAACAATTTTACATTCATACCAAGCCAATTAACCTACAAACCTGTATGTCTTTCGAGTTTGGGAGGAAGCTGAAGATCTCGGAGAAAACCCAGGTGGTCACTGGGAAAATGTACAAACTCTGTGCAAACATTTGAACCCGGGTCTCTGGTGCTGCAAGTACTTTAAGGCAAAACTCTACCCCTGCGCCACCGTGCTGCCTACATCCCTAATTGGGGATGTCTTTTAAATGCTGGTTTTGTGATCAAAGTCCACATCATGTCAACAAACTCAAAAATTAAGTTGCATTACTTCCATAAGTAACATTTATTCAGGGAATTTAAAGGATGCACCATGATGCAGCTCTATAGGACTTTGTTTAAACCACATTTGGAGAATTGTGTATAGTTTTGGTCGCCCCATTACTGGAAAGGCGTGGAAGCTCTGGAGAGGTTGCAGAGGAGGTTTACCAAAATGTTGCCTGGATTTTTGGCTACAGGGAGAGGTTGGACAGACTTGGAATGTTTTTTCTGGAAAGTTGAAGGTTATGGGCAAACTTGTTAGAAGCATATAAAACTGAGAGGTATTAATAGGGTAGACAGTCAAAACCTTTATCCCAGGGTGCAAATGTCTAACAGCAGAGGGCACAGCTGTAAGGTGAGAGGGGGGAAGTTTAATGAAGATGTGCTGGGCAGTTTGTATACACGGAGGGTGGTGGGGGCCTGGAACACATTGGCAGGTTTGTGGTGGAGGCAGATACGATAGTGGTGGTTTAAGAGGCTTTTAAATAGGCTCGTCCAAGTGCATGGAATAGAGGGCTATGATTAGCAAGGCATCATGTTCGGCACACACATTGTGGGCTGAAGGGCCTGTTTCCTGTGCTGTATTGTTCTATGTTCTATATGTTCCATGTTCAGGCAAAATATACCATACATGGTAGCACAAAAGAGAAAATAAACAGTGCTGAGCATAGTGTCATACTAACAGAAAAACTTAATACCAGGGGGCATAGATTTACAGTGAGAAGGTTAGCAGCAAATTGAGCAAAAGAAATGTTAACCAATGATGGAGGTTACTGTCTGGAATGCACTGCCTCAAAAGCAGGTGAGGGCAAGTATTCTCAACATAAAGTACTTTTTGGATAAGCACTTGAGTCACCAAGGTATGGTAAGCAATGGATCAAGTGCTGGTAAATGATACTAGTAGAAATAGAACTTGATTGTCAGCTTAGATGTGGTAGACTGAAGGGCCTATTTCTATACTATGTAACACTATAGACAATAGGTGCAGGAATAGGCCATTCGGCCCTTCGAGCCAGCACCGCCATTCAATGTGATCATGGCTGATCGTCCCCAATCAGTACCCTGTTCCTGCCTTCTCCCCATATCCCCTGACTGCGCTATCTTTATGAGCCCTATCTAGCTCTCTCTTGAAAGTATCCAGAGAACCGGCCTCCACCGCCTTCTGAGGCAGAGAATTCCACAGACTCACAACTCTCTGTGAGAAAAAGTGTTTCCTCGTCTCCGTTCTAAATGGCTTACCTCTTATTCTTAAACTGTGGCCCCTGTTTCTGGACTCCCCCAACATCGGGAATATGTTTCCTGCCTCTTGCGTGTCCAAACCCTTAACAATTTTTACACGTTTCAATAAGATCCCCTCTCATCCTTCTAAACTCCATTATGTACAAGCCCAGCTGCTCCATTCTCTCAGCATATGACAGTTCCGCCATCCCGGGAATTAATCTTGTAAACCTATGCTGCACTCCCTCAATAGCAAGAATGTCCTACTTCAAATTAGGGAACCAAAACTGCACACAATACTCCAGGTGTGGTCTCACTAGGGCCCTGTACAACTGCAGAAGGACCTCTTTGCTCCTATACTCGACTCCTCTTGTTATAAAGGCCAACATGCCATTTGCTTTCTTCACTGCCTGCTGTACCTGCATGCTTACTTTGAACTGATGAACAAGGATCCCCAGATCCCATTGTAGTTCCCCTTTCCCCAACTTGACACCATTTTGTTAGTAATCTGCCTTCCTGTTTTTGATACCAAAGTGGATAACTTCACATTTATCCACATTAAACTTCATCTGCCATGCATCTGCCCAGTTCCCCAACCTGTCCAAGTCACCCTGCATTCTCATAGCATCCTCCTCACAGTTCACACTGCCACCCAGCTTTGTGTCATCTGCAAATTTGCTAATGTTACTTTGAATCCTTTCATCCAAATCATTGATGTATATTGTAAATAGCTGCGGTCCCAGAACTATGACTGGATTATTTTTTGTTCTTTTACCATAGGTACAGCACTTGTTCTCTGCCGGCTTCCTCTGGATAAGATCACTGAATGCCTTAGCGAGCTGTGTGCTGTGCAAGTCATGGCATTAAAAAAGGTAAGCTGGGTTTACTTGTTGGAGCACAGTGTCTTCACCAGGAGTCGAAAGCGCACTAGTGCATAATACCTCTTCCCACCCCTACCTCCCTGACCGTAAGCTGCAGTTGTCTTGAATTAAGCTCTCCTGACTTCTGGTTGGCTTCCCATTTCTAATAACACCTGTGAAACTTTGTCAAGAGTTATTTACACATCATTTCTCCCTTCCCCAGCGCTGTTTATTCAAGCCAAGTTTTCAGATTCTAAGTACTATTTTTGTTACAGCTTCTGGCACAAGAGCTCAGCAATGACTTGGCTACAGACCCCACCATATGGTTGGATCGACTGGCTGTTATTTTTAGGTATGGTGGATTTTCGCTGGAAAAATTTGTAGTTCTGTTGTGTTGCATGTTATTATAATGGTTCATTTATATATTTTGTACTTTTATAATGGTACAATTTGTGTTTCATCGGTACTTGATGCTTAAGGAACTTGTTGCTTCAGGAAGATTAGTAAAATCTAGAAATTTTAAATAAAATCAAAAGAATGAAGCTACAGGAAGGATATTGTTAATCTGGAAACGGGGCAGGAAAGATTCACTGGAATGTTACCAGGCTTTAAGGGCTTCAGTTATAAGAAGAGATTGGATCGACTGGGGCATTTTCCTGGAGGTTATGAGTCTAAGAAGTGACATTATAGAAGTATACAAAATTCTGAGAGGTATAGATATGGCCACTTTTTTTTCCCCCCAGGGTGGAGTTTAGAACTCAAGGGAGTAGGATGAAGATGAGAGGGGAAAGATGTAAAAGAGACCTGCAGGCGGTGCACATGTGGAATACGCAGCCAGAGGATGTTGTAGAGTAGGCTACAATAGTGACATTCAGAAAACATTTAAGTAAGTACATGGATAAGAAATGTTTGGAGGGATACAGGCCAAATACAAGTAAATTATTCTATCACGGTTATAAAGCCTATGGATGGCATGGACGGGGTCTGTTTCCATGGCATGTGTCTACGACTATGACAGTGTAGTTTAGCTACATTTCTTAAATCACTGTTCAGGTATTGTAGGAGTATTGTACACATTTCAGCACATTGCACTTTGCATAGTTTGGTCAAATCTTTGGGAAATAGTGCATACAGATTGACACTTCTATTCTCAGCTTTTGCTTTGGAAACCAGTAGTTTGGACAAGTGAACGGTTTAGTGGAGGGATTAGACAAACTGGAGAGTGTGCAGAGAATGTTAAGGGGAAAAATAAGAGGTCTTCATGATTATGAAGAATTTGAATAGAAAAATGAGAAGCTTCCCCAATGACGGGGAGAATTGGGCAAAATAAAAGATTGTATGAAACAGTTAAGTATTTTGGAGGGTAAACAAATTACCATTTTGACCCTAGGTGACAGGCTCAGTGGTTTTGAAGAGCAGAGCCAAGTGTGTTAGTGACACCCTTTCAGATTATTTGCAGCAAGGGGTTCTCGTAGCCTTGGGACACTTGAGTGTGGTTATGTTTTCCCCAATTTATGTATTGAAGATATTATGCAGTAGGTTGCATTTTGTGGGATTTGTAAATTTGAGTGAATGATGTGCGATTTGGAGGGGAAATGCAGACGATATTACCATGTGCACACTGCCCTTGACCTAAAATGTAAGGTTGAGCGTTTGAATGGTGCTGTCAAATAGATCATGCTGCATTGTATCTTGACATGCTGCACAGGTGGTGCAGACTATCTAAGATGCTGTAAGAGGTGCTTTGCTTTGGAAGAGGAATGGCTTGAATGTTATTAGAACTGCACTCAGATGGAAATTGGAGAGCAGCCCATCGCATTTCTGACTTGTACCTCAAATGTTGAAAAGGCTTTGGGTTGTCAGAAGACAGGCATTTTAATAAGGAATACATGTTGAGGCCTGAGCCTCAGTATTGTGGCTATAGTATTTATCGCAGTAAAACTAACGGCTAGTCAAAACAAATGATGGTGATTAATTTTATCCTCCTCAATTTGACCACCTTTCCCTCTCCTGTGGTGTTGCCAGGTTCAGGGCTTCATTTACATGTATACTGATTAACTTGATATCCAAGTTCTTCATGTGTGCAGCAATGTAAGGCGATATCTTTATTTGAACTTTACTTTTACGCAAACAAGCTTCCCAGCAGTGGTCAGGAACAGTGTGGTTTGATGCTGCAACCCTGCTGAAGTCAGCTTAGTTAGCACAAAGTGGAACCTTCCTAACATGGACGATTCCGTTGCTATCAGCACATCTATCAGAAATTACGCAATGAAAATAATCTTTTGTTAATGCTTGTGACCACAATTTGCACATGGTTTGGCACCGTACCACATTTACAAAACCGGAACTGCACCGCGTGATTAATCTTTAAATAGATGCACTGGCATCCCAATTACCAATTGCTTTGCTGTAGGGATTTCACACAGTACTTGCTCTACTATGCAATTTATCTGACAGTATATCCCTGTGATTAATATTTATCCTGGAACTGCACAGTGATTCATCTGCATCAATAGACAATAGGTGCAGGAGTAGGCCATTCGGCACTTCGAGCCAGCACCGCCATTCAATGTGATCATGGCTGATCATCCCCAATCAGTACCCCGTTCCTGCCATCCCCCCCCCATATCCCCTGACGCCGCTATTTTTAAGAGCTCTCTCTTGAAAGCATCCAGAGAACCTGGCTCCACCGCCCTCTGAGGCAGAGAATTCCACAGACTCACCACTCTCTGTGCGAAAAAATGTTTCCTCGTCTCCGTTCGAAATGGCTTACTCCTTATTCTTAAACTGTGGCCCCTGGTGCTGGACTCCCCCAACACCGGGAACATGTTTGCTGTCTCTAGCGTGTCCAAGCCCTTAACATCCTGCCATATGGAGTATGGCACTATTTTCTCTTCCCTGATTAATCCTTACCATGCTGTAACTTGACACTGACTTTACTCTTGTAATTCCCTATGAACTGGAATTGCACATAGTAGGTACACAAAAATGCTGGAGAAACTCAGTGGATGCAGCAGCATCAATGGAGCGAAGGAAATAGGCAACGTTTCGGGCCAAAACTCTTCTTCAGACTATTGCACATAGTGGGCTGGACTTGACCCCAGCTTGCTCCTTGGAGTTGCTGCCTGGGCTAACCAAGTGTCTGCACCTAGCTCTAATGTCCGTGTGCTCCTGCCAGTGGTCTCGTGGTCATGCAGCCTTTCTGTGAAGTGTTATCGGTGGCAAGTAGGCACTGTTCTGAAAGTTCCTGCTGTCATGCCGTTTCACCTTTTCACTGGTACCAGTGAAAAACAAATATTTTAAAAGAATTTTAAAACAATTAAAAAAAATAATAAATTGGTTAAATAATGACACATATTTGAAAATGCAAAACTGCTCTTCTTTAATTGAATATAAAGTAAATCAAGAAAAATATACAAGAAATTTACTTTAATGTGCCTTTTTAATGAAGGTCATTGATCCCATTCAGGTTAATGCAGGTGCACCAGACACTTCAGTGTAAGTTCAGGAGTACACCAAGAGCTCTGCTACCCTAGCACTGACTTGCATGTGAATTGCAACTTAACTCTCCAGGTTTCTCCAGCTCTGAACATAACCTATTTGCTTTTGCCCTTATGGCCAGGCGTTTGAAGTCAAGAGCATCCATTATTGCATATGAAGATTTATTATGCCAGCATAGCCTATGATTGAGTTAATTGATATTGCCGTCTGTTGGTAAGGATTTTTTTTTCCAAGAAGCAATTACAATTGTAAAATAAACCACCTAATGAAGTTTGCGCAAGATTTTGTTCTAAATGTTGTCATGATATTTACTTTCTTTCCCCCTACCTCACTTCTCCCTCTATTTTTCTACCTCCAGGTTTGTGACTTGATGTGACATATTGATTAAGATAAAGTAATCAAAGTCAACTGACCTAAATTTTACATGGGACAAGCAACAATCCTACCAAATTGCTATCAGAATGTTTATGCTAAACCACACTAACTATAAGTGGCTGTCCAAGTACTAATCCTGATATTTTTTTCTCCTCTATGTCTACAATTGTACTTTTCCCCACATATAGTTAACGTTGTTAATCTTATTTAAATATAACCTGGGGTAATACCATTGTATCCAGATTCACTAGTTGTATAAAATGAAGTATTAAATTGGTAATAAAATCAACAGATTGAGATAATGGGAAAAGCAGAGGCAAAGAACAATTTAACACAAGCAAATTGATTTCAACACAACCTGATGTGATTTTTGATCTGTAGGGGATAGAATATTGTCTCAATCATGAAACCTTTGAAATAATTGTTAAAGAGGTTTGTGGCGAGGGTGGGAATGGTGGTCAGTGTATGTAAATTATTAAAACATGTACTACAGATCCCCGAATAGACAACGGGAATTAGAAGAACAAATATGCCAGGAGATTGCAGACAGCTGCAGGTCAAATAAGGTTGTTGTAGTAGGGGATTTTAACTTTTCCAATATTGACTGGGGAAATCATTATGTGAAGGGTTTAAATGGGGTAAATTCCTCAAAAGAGTTCAGGAGAGTTTTCTCAAGAAGTATGTAGAGGCCCCCACACGTGAGAGGGCAACACTGGATCTAGTATTGGGAAATTGGGAAGGGCAAGTTAGTGAAGTGTTTGTGGAGGAGCCTGTGAACTAGTGACCACAGTTTGAATAGGTTTAAGATAGTTATCGATAGGGACAGTGAGGGCCCACGTGTTCAACTGGGGTAAGGCCAACTTTGAGGGTATGAGAGAAGGTCTTGCTCATGTTGACTGGAGCAGGTTATTTGAGGGGAAAGGAACCGCGCCAAATGGAAAGTTTTAAAAAGAGTGCTGTCAAAAGCTCAGGGTGTGTACGTCCCTGTTAGAGTGAAGGGCAAAGCAGGCAACTGTACGGAAGCTTGGCTTACGAGGGAAATGAAGGCATTGATCAAAAACAAGAAGGATGCATGGGATAGGGATCAAGTGCATCCCTGGAGGAGTTTTGGGAACTAAGGAGTAAACTGAAAAAGGAGATCAGAAGGGCAAAAAGGGGCCAGGAGATAGCTCTGGCGGGTAGCATTAAGGGCAATCCCAAAAGATTTTATAAATACATAAGCAGAGCTGCCAAGTAGTGCGAATTTTCCGTATTTTGTACGGAAATGCGATAAGAATACTGATGTATGATTTTGCATTGTTAAATACGGATGTTTTTTAAATCAGCCCGACTTCCTGCTTCATTAGCATACCACTCACCAATGGAAAAATAATAACCCGGTGAAATTGACTTAAGATCTTGCTGCTTAAAAAATGCAGGATATAAAAAGTCATACTGTACCTCTAAAAATTATATAGCAGATTAAATCTATTAGTATTTTAAATTTCGCGATCTATATGATTTATTTTTGTAAGCTTTGATTTGCCTGCCCCGCACCAGGTTTAAACACAGTGCTGTCAGTTTAGCGCGTGGGAAATTAAATGAAGAGCTGTCGGCTACAGCGCTATGGGTTCTAAATATAGCGCTACTGGCTGGAGTGCTATGGGCTTTAAACATAGCGCTATGGGTCACAGACTGTTCGGGAAAATTCTCGTATAACAATGAGTCTTTGGAATTCTCTTTCTCAGTGGAAGTCGAGCCTTTGCTTATTTTTCAGGCAGTGGGAGAATTCTGGATAAGCCTAATGGTGAAAGGTTACCAGTGGGTTTGCAGTTACATTGGGATTGGCCATGATTTTACTGAACGGAGAGGGAGGGAGGGAATAAGAGAGGGAGGGTGGGAAAAAAAGGGAAGAGAGAGGGAGGGAAAGAGGGATGGAGAGGGAGGAAGGAGGGGGAGAGGGAGTCTTCCAAAATGGCTTCTACATCATCATCTGGTGCTAAACGCAGGAAGCAGCCGTTCAAACAGCAGTATACAAAGAGATGGCAATGAATGCATAACTTGGAAGAAGACATGTCAATTGGTAGCAAAGTTATGCATTCGTGTACTCTTACATGGGTATGACCACACATTTAAAAAAAAACATTTTTTTCAGCAAAATGGCACCACGTAAAAGTACTCATTTCCTCATCAAAATACTGATTTTCAGGTACTAGAATACTGAAATGCTCTGACAAAAATTGGCAGCTCCACATAAGGGAGAAACGGGTAAACATAGAAACATAGAAAATAGGTGCAGGAGTAGGCCATTCGGCCCTTCGAGCATGCACCGCCATTCAATATGATCATGGCTGATCATCCAACTCAGTATCCTGCCTTCTCTCCATACCCCCTGATCCCGGGTAACTGGAGAGAGAGAGAGAGCGAGAGAGTGGAACCTCTCAGGAATCAATGCGGTTAACCCTGTGTGGAGCCACAGGAGGTGGGAAAGGTCCTCAATGAGTATTTCTCCTCTTTATTTACCGAGGAGAAAGACAGTCGGACGGAGGATCTTGGGGCAGTCAATGGAAGTGTCTTGAGAGCAGTCAGTGTTACCGTCGAAGGAGTACCGAAGGTACTATCGTGTATGAAGGTAGACAAATCTCCAGGGCCTGATCAGATATATCCGAGGACATTGTGGGAAACCAGAGAAAAAATTGCGAGAGCCCTTAAATACAGGAGAAGTGCCGGAAGACTTGAGGGTGGCAAATGTTGTTCTTTTCAAGAAGGGCTGCAGGGAAAATGCTGGGAACTATAGGCCTGTGAGCTTAACATCAGTAGTTGGAAAGGTGCGAGTGAGTATTCTGAGGGATAGGTTATACAGGCATTTGGATGGGCAAGGGCTGATTAGGGATAGTCAGCATAGTTTTGTACGTGGGAGGTTGTGTCTCACAAATCTGATTGATTTTTGAAGACGTGACCAAAAAGGTCGATCAGGGCAGAGCTGTAAAGGTTGTATACATGGATTTCAGTAAGGTTTTTGACATTGTTGGCTTTCCTGGAAGGTTAGATCTCATGGGATCAATGGAGAGATAGCTGTATGGATAACAAATTGGCTCCATGGAAGGAAATGGAGGGTGATAGTGGAAGATTGCTTCTTGGACTGGAGGCCTGTGACTAGTGGTGTGCCTTGGGGTTCGGTGCTGGGCCCGTTACTGTTTGTCATCTACATCAATGATTTGGATGAGAAAATATGGGGCAAGATAAGGAAATTTGCTGATGAAACAAAAGTGGGTGGTTTTGCAGATAGTGAAGATGGTTGTGAAAGATTGCAGCAGGATCTGGATCGATTGCATGGTGGGCTGAGGAATGATAATGGAATTTAATACAGAGAAGTGTGAGGTGTTGCATTTTGGGATGTCTAAAAAAGGCAAGATCTACACAGTGAATGGTAGGCCTCTGGGTAGCGTTGTAGAGCAGAGGGATCTAGGAGTGCAGGTGCATGGTTCCTTGAAGGTCGAGTCGCAGATAGATAAGGTGGTCAAAAAGGCTTTTTGCACATTGGCCTTCATCAGTCAGAGTATAGAGTATAAAAGTTGGGAGGTTATGTTGCAGTTGTTTCAGATGTTGGTGAGACCGCATTTAGAATATTCTGTTCAGTTCTGGGCACCATGTTATAGGAAAGATATGGTCAAGCTTGAAAGGGTTCAGAGAAGATTTATGAGGATGTTGCCAGGACCAGAGGGTGTGAGCTATAGAGAGAGGTTGTGTAGGCTGGGTCTCTTCCTTTGAGCGCAGGATGAGGGGTGGTCTTGTAGAGGTGTACAAAATCATGAGAGGAATAGATACAGAGTCTCTTGCCCAGAGTAGGGAAATTGAGGACCAGAGGACATCAGTTCAAGGTTATAGGGAAAAGATTTAATAGGAATCTGAGGGGTAACTTTTACACACTAAGCGTCGTGGGTGTATGGAACAAACTGCCGGAAGAGGATGGGACGATCCCAACGTTTAAGAAACAGTCAGACAGGTACATGGATAGGACAGGTTTGGAGTGATATGGACCAAGTGCAGGCAGGTGGGACTAGTGTAGCTTAGACATGTTGGCCGGTGTGGACAAGTTAGGCCGAAGGGCCTGTTTCCACATTGTATACTCTATGACTCTATATGACCTGAAAATAAGCTAAAAGGCTAAAGAAAAGCTAATTTTTAAATATTTTTGGCTGCAAAATGTTCCAAATGCTCAGCTGTATTAAATGCTTGTCGGACAACACTTAGAGTATTGTCAGCGGTTCTGAACACGTGAGACTGCAGATGCTAGAATTTGGAGCAACAAGCCTATTCTTGCCTATTCTAGCCTATTCTTGTACCACTGATATTATCTCCTCATACCTTGTCTCTATCCTGCTCCCCCTTGTCCAGTCCCTTTACGATTACGTCTGGGGCACCTTGCATGCAATCCAACTTTGATCCAATTTCCCATCCGCATCTTCACCGTGGTATACACGTTCATCACCCAATTAGGAATGTCTTAACACTCTCTGCTTCTGTCTGCAACAGTTATGCAACTAGTTCTCTCCTACCAACACTCATCTGCCCAGCTGAACGTGTTCTTGCAATGAATAACTTTTCTTTTAACTTCTCACTCATACAAGTCAAAGCCATGGGCCCTCAGCTACTCCTGAATTTCCACTGGTTATTTGGAACTGTCTCTGCTCCAAACCTCTGGCACCACCCCCCAACTTGTTTTCAGTTACTTTAATCAATTTTAGCATATTTTTGCCATTTTATCACATTTATTTACTCATTTCCACCCTGCCCTCAAGCTATCGTGGACCATTTTTGACACTTCTGTCCCTTTATTAGACCACCCTTTTTCCATCTCGGGGTACATCTGTCCATTTTAATTTACAATAAATCCACTGACTCCCACAGCTATCTAGACTAAACCTTTACCCACCCTGCCTCTTGTAAAGATGCTGAAGAGTCTGAAGAAGGGTCTCGACCCGAAACATCGTCCATTCCTTCTCTCCAGAGATGCTGCCTCACCCGCTGAGTTACTCCAGCATTTTATGTCTATCTTATTGTAAAAATGCCATCCCTTTCTCTCAGTTTCTCAGTCTTGAGATCTTCCATTCATGGATATCCACCCCACCTCCCTCCACACTCATCAGAATCCCCCCAGTCTTCATCTTTCAACCGACTAGCAACCACATCCAGCACGTTGTTCTTCTTCATTTCTACCAACTGCAGTAAGATTCCACCACAAACACCCCATCTACCACAGGGACCATTCCCTCCTTGACTGTACATCCCTCCACACCCACCCCTCCCTGACCCCTGGCACTTTCCTGTGCAACCACAGGAGGTGCAACACTTGTTCTCTACCTCTTCCCTCGTCATAATCCAAGGTGAGGTAAAGATTCATGTGTACCTCCACCAACTTATCTACTGTAATAGCTCTTTCACATCGCCAAGACTAAGCGCAGAGTAGGTGAACTGTATTGCAGAGCACCTGTGTTCTCCACAATGGCCGTCCCGAGCTCTCATTTGCATGCCATCTTAATTCCCCCTCCTGCTCCCCCATACTGTTTTGGCACCCCCTCCCTCCCCCACTGATCCTACTTCCCCTTTATTTCCTCTTTCCTAGTCTCCTTTCCGACGGGTGTCAGAGGTTATGGGGAGAAGGCAGGAGAATGGGGTTAGGAGGGAGAGATAGGTCAGCCATGATTGAATGGCGTAGGCTTGATGGGCCGAATGGCCTAATTCTATTCCTATCACATGATCTTATGATTACCCCTTTTCATTCCCTTCCCCTCCAGATTGCATCCGCCCACAATCCACACATTTCACCTGGCAGTTCTGGTTTTATCTGCCCTTCACCTCTCCCCCAATAGTTCCCATTATCACCTTCCTTATCAGGTGCTTGGCCTTTGTATTCCTGCTTATCATCTACCTAGCTGTCTTGACCTTTACCCTCCTCTTCCCCAACCTGGTTCCATCCGTTTTTTTTTGTATGCCTTCATTTATTGTCCACAGTTTCTGTCTCCCAATTCTTCCCGTTTCCTTCCCCTACTTCTGCTTCACCCCTATTCGGCCAACCAATCGCCCATTAACATCTGTCTCCCTCTCTCTTGCTTTATATGGGTTATCTTCCCTCACCACTCTTAGTCACGATGCAAGGTTTTGAACTAAAATGTCAACAGTTCCTCTCACCCCCCAGATGCTGATTGACCCAGAGTTCCTCCAGCAGATTGTTTGCTGCCTAATGATATAATGCCTGGAGGGAGTGCAATGTAAATTTAATGATACCTGCACTCCAAACAATGGCTACGGAATTGTGTGTCCGATTGCATGGAATTTTAAGGTTTAAGGGCTATCGAAGATTTAATTGCATTTTTTAAGATACTTTTGGGAGCTAGTATATTACGTAGAGAAAGTCTTTGTTAGCTGTGGAGTCTCAGACCAGTGTGTGTGCTTTAAAAAAAATTACAGGCAGTTTGTTAAAGTTGGGAAACATCTATATATAGTCTGGTAGATTTTCAGAGCTATAATTTGGAATGGCAGTTGATGGTAGGTCGTTTGGTAGACTTGATATCTATGATTGATCAGTTGTTTACCAAAGATATTGAGGGAGCTGGGACAGCCATCTACTTGTGGATGAATCATGTATTTGCTGTTATCTCATTACATGGTGGAACAAGCTCGAGTTACTTTGCGTACCTGTATTTTTATGAAAATGTTATGTTGATAATGATTTAACTTTGCATTTTCAGACACACAAATCCTATTGTTGAAAACGGACAGACGCATCCATGTCAGAAGGTGATACATGAAGTAAGTGCATGTGTCAGAACAGCACAGTCAGTGCTACTGATGGGTGAGTCGTTTGTTGGGGTATGGATATGTTTTTGGGTTGTTTGACATTTCATTCTAACCCCACACATCCACCACCACCATGTCAAACCTCACATTTGAATTTACTTCATCAATTGGCAGGCGAGCCTGTTGTTTGACATGCTCATTTTGTGTTTTTTTTTTGGTCTTCCTCCCTTCATTGAATTGTGGTTGTATCAACATCACAGAGCCAGGTGCCTTTAACTTGAGCCTGTCTTGCAAGTGCTGTAGCAGGACAGACAGATAAAGTTGAAGGGCTTCAGTTTAATCCATTCTCTCCATTACCAGTGCACCATATCTCTAGATGCCCATTAGCAACTTTTCAACAACACCTCTCAAATCAACAACAACTCCATATAGAACGGAAAAAGCAGCATGAAAAAATCTTCACCTTTGAGATAAACCATGCCAACTGGTAATTTGGTTGTTCCATCATCATTCTTCACTTATTATCATTATCATCATATTTCACTTCCGATCTAACATTATTTGGTAACATCTCATAACTTGGACTGCAGCAGTTCAAGAAGAAAAGCCTCTGTCACAATGTTGAGGGCAAGCAGGAAAGGGCATTACTCATCCAGACTGTGATGTTCTTAAGCGGAGAATAATTTGAGTAGATGCATCTTGCTCTAATTGTCCTTAGAAGACTGTATGTGGAATACTGTGGCAAGGTCTAGTTTCCCGATGGAAGGAGCATTGTACTTGCAATAAAGGGACTGCAATGCATGTTCACCAGATTGATATCTTGGGTGTTGAGTTTGTGGTTTGGGATTAAGGAGACTAGGTATCCAATTTTTTGAATTCAGCTGGATGAGAGATGATGTTATTGAAACATATGGCATGCTGTTAATGTGAAGTTGACATTTCCATTGGCTGAGATGTAGAGAATCATTGCTCTCTTCAAAATAAAGGGTCATCCATTTTGAAGTGAGGTAAGAATTGCCTTCACCTGTAGCAATTAAATCTTTGGATGTCTCTTCTCAATAAGGTTGTCTGCATTTAGCCACAAATATCAGGTACAAAAAAAATAAGGTGATGGGGATTAGTCTAAGAACGTGATGTTGAGGTAAAAGATCATCCAGAATGGTAGAGAGATATAGAATAATTCAAATGTGGACAACAATGCTGGAGAAACCCAGCGGGTGAGGCAGCATCTATGGAGCGAAGGAATAGGTGATGTTTCGGGTCGAGACCTTCTTCAGACTGATGTTGGGGTGGGGGGGGGGGGGGGCGGGAAGAAAGGAAGAGGTGAAGACTGGGCTGTGGGAGAGCTGGGAAGGGGAGGGGAAGGAGGGAGAAAGCAAGGATTACCTGAAATTGGATAAATCAATGTTCATACCGCTGGGGTGTAACCTACCCAAGCGAAATATGAGTTGCTGCTCCTCCAATTTGTGGTGGGACTCACTCTGGCCATGGAGGGGGCCCAGGACAGAAAGGTTGTATTCGGAATGGGAGGGAGAGTTGAAGTGCTGAGCCACCGGGAGATCTGGTTGGTTAATGCGATCGCCAAGCCAGCGCTTTGTCTCACCGATGTAGAGCAGCTGACACCTAGAGCAGCAGATGCAATAGATGAGGTTGGAGGAGGTGCAGGTGAACCTCTGCCTCACCTGGAAAATAGAATGATTCATATTTTTTTAACAGATTTTACAAACTCTTTAAATAGGGACTGTTACTTAGATGGTTGTTCATTCAGAGCCTGTACCACAGCTGCCTCGCAGCTCATTCACAGCTATTTGACATCTGGGGATCTAAAAGAAAAAGCAAAGGATCAGACTTTCCTAGATGAACAATGAGCTGAGGTAGCTCAGTCAGGCGGGACATTTTGTTGGCATTATTTTCTTGAATGTGGTTATGTTCGATTTGATTTGTACATCTGAATTAATGCTGCACCGTTCAAGCAGGATCCCGACCCAAAACATCATCCATCCTTTTTCTCCAGAGAACAATGCTGGAGAAACTCAACGGGTGCGGCAGCATCTATGGAGCGAAGGAAATAGGCAAAGATTCGGGCCGAAACCCTTCTTCCGAAACGTTGCCTATTGCCTTCGCTCCATAGATGCTGCCGCACCCGCTGAGTTTCTCCAGCATTTTTGTCTACCTTCGATTTTCCAGCATCTGCAGTTCCTTCTTGAACTTTTTCTCCAGAGATCCTGCCTGACCCACTGATTTACACCAGCATTTTGTCTATCATGAAAATAGTTTACTTGAATATTAATTATCTCTGGGTTCTACCATTTAGTGTTAGAACAGGAAAAGTTTTATGCATTGCATAAGGACAGGAAAATATTGTTCAGCTCCATCTGCCATTTCTGCTACTCATTTACATTATGGCAGGCCTAGATTTTAACTCCATCCCTCGCTGGGATCCATAAACCTTAGTATTCTTGCTCAGACCAAGTTTTCATTTGACTCGTTTGGTAGTTTTTTTGAGCAAATTTCTTCCAGAATTTTATTCCCAGGTGTTAGTACGAAATTGAATTTTGCATAACTTTTGAACATTATTCAGGGAAATGGGATAGCGTTGCCCCATTCACTTTTCCTGAAGACAGCTCTGGTGATGGCCAGATGAATGCCATTCTGCAGGCAGAATGGAATTTAAAGTCATGAGCCTCGCCTGATTTCCCACTTAGGGATCGAGCAAGCTCAGCACGTCCAGGGATCCTATTTCATAACCTTCCTAGTTGACTCGGCATTTTGTGAATCAGCTGTCAAGCAGGGCACCGCTTGTCGTTTTCAAGAAGGACTCAGTTAATGTAGCCTCTTAATTTGATTTTTATTCTTGGGATATAGGTAATGATGTCAAGATCACATTTATTGTTGGATTCTATATTTCGTGTTTAAACATGCAGCATTGCATTAGAGTTTTAGAATGTGGAACAATGCAGGAACAGACCCTTGGACCAACCATGCCTGCGCTGACCATAATACCAATCTAAATTAATCCCATCGACCTGCATGTTGTCGATATCCCTCTATTCCCTCCCTGTTTATGTGTCTGTCTGAATGCCAATAATTAATTGCTATCATAGCTCCTTCTACCATCTCTCTGTACCTGGCACCTACCTCTTTAGGTTTTGGAAAAAAACCCTCCATATCTCAATTCCCCCACTCACCTTAATCAATGCACTCTGGTTATTTGATATTTCCACAGTGAAAAAGACTCTGACCATCAAACCTATCTATGCCCTTCATAATTTTCTACACTTATCGGTCACCGCTCATCCTCTGATGCTCCGGCAAAAACAATCTAATTTCCTCAATCTCTCCTTGTATCGAATATACTCCAATTTAGGCAACAACGTGATAAAACATCATCTGCATTTTCGCCAATGCCTCTGCATCCTCCAAATGTGGCTTTACTGAGGTTGTATACTCTGTGTCCCAACTAAAGGCAAGATGCTATAAATACAAGGAACTGCAGGTACAGATTTATCAAAAAGGACACACAGTGCTATAGTAACTCAGTGAGTCGGGCACCATCTGTGGAGATTAAATTGCCCCCAATGTGTAGGATACAAAACTGGGACAACAAAGTACCAATGTACGGGTGATTGTTGGTGGACCGAAGAGCCTGTTTCCATGCTGTATTTCTAAACTAATGGTGACGTTTTAGGTTAAGTCTCTTCTGTTATGCTTGGGTTGGACAATTGCAAGGTATTTATATGCCTGATGAACATAAGTCATCCAATTATTGCAACAGCCTAGCAGTTTTTTGATAATTTATCTGGATATCAGGCCAGTAAGAAGGCAGAGTGAAAGGAACAATCCTAAGCATATTTGAGGGAATGTGCATTGGCTTTTGTGCAATATTTGTAATTTCACATTTGACTGTGGTCTTTGAGAAAGACAATTAAGGTCCTTCCTGACAGCTTTATTTATTCACAAGAAATGAAGCATTTTAGATAGGAAGGTGGCAAAATATGCTTACATAGTTCCAGGTCAGTTAAACTTTTGTTACTGCATCTCTCACCTCAATCCTTGCTCGTGGGGCAGCACCTAATCTTGGTGTTCCTTGGCTACGGACTGGAGTGAGTTAACTGCATCCATTTTATTAAATCCACTTAAGCTGCACTTTCACTTTGCTGCATTTTCTCAACTTTTCTCTCAACCCACCCATTCACACTTTTCATTATATCCCTCAGCTCCACTTTAACACGGTCATTTAATACACCTTTTTGTTGTACCCAAGCATTCTCCATCATTCACCCACTTATGATAATTCTTTGTCCCTCTAGACCCCAGCTTATTGGAGTAAGAGAGTCATGGCATGGTCTGACTTTATTGCCCATTAGCATGAAAATAAAATGGCAGTTTCTTAACATTCATAGTCTGGTTTCAGGATGGCCATATGAGGGGAGATTGAGTCGACTGGTACTGTATTCAAGAGTTCAGAAAAATGTAAGGAGAAGTCATTAAAACCCACAAACTTAAAGTACTCAAAACTAGCTGCAGGGTAAAAATATTTTTATTGGCTGAGGAATTCAAGTAGGAGGCAAGTTAGAGCTAAGCCATTTGGGACAAAGATGAGGAGAAATGTCTTCACTCAGACATTGATGAACTTCTGGAATCCATAACCCCATAGAGTTGTAGAAACTCAGGCATGGTGTTTATTCAAAACGCATTCAGTAGATTTTTGAATGTTAAAAGGAATCAAGGTTAACGAATAGTGTTGGATACTGGTGCTGAGGAGATTATCAGCTGTGATGTTAAAGAATGGCATATCAGACTGTATAGCCTAGTTCTTCTATTTATGCATTTGAGGCTCTCTGGTGCTGATCAACAAGTTCTTTGCACTTGGTTTTCTTTTGTTTATTCTATAAATACAGTTTATTTCCCACCCCTCCTTTTTGTTTTGTAAAAGATCTGGCCCGTCTTATCTGAAACCTTGAACAAACACCAAGCAGACAATCGAATTGTGGAGCGCTGCTGTCGATGTTTACGATTTGCTGTGCGTTGTGTCGGGAAAGGCTCTGCAGCATTACTTCAGCCCCTAGTTACTCAGGTAGGTTGGGCTGTCACACTTCTAATGTGATGTGGGTGGGCAGAGGAAGAGGGGACATTGTTAAAGAAAGGTCTGTTGGTGATGCTGGTACTGCACGAGAAGGTGGGTAAGTGGGGATCTGCTTCTTCAGTGAGTAGCTTGATTTTGGTAAAGTTTCTATCATTAATGTTTCCTATATTTTCTCCCCATCTTTCTTGAATTTCTCAATGTTATTGAGTCATGGGTAATTTGATCTCAGTTCATCAACATTTCAGACCAACATGAAATAGGACATGAGATCCCTTTTGTCTTTCCTTTTTGACGTTTACAATGCTCCGCCAGGGATTGATTGGTGTCCTGTGAAGAATTGTAGATTCCTTGTAGATTACCTTCTCGATTCCATTTAGATATATAATTAATGAAAAAGTCGCAGTATTAATCCTCGTTTATAGAAGGCAAGATAGTAAGATGTTCGGATGATAAAAATTACCCCTTTTGTTTTGTTCGGCGCATTAGGAGTTATAATCTGTTACATTGAGCCCAATAATAATAATAATGAAGAATTGATATCGGTGACCATTTTTCAAAGATAGGATAACAATGAAAGTGTTTGTCATATGGTCATAAATGAGACACCCTACGCACTTTTGGAAAATGTGTCACGAACCGCACATTAACTCACAGTGCTCTGATCCTGCTCTCAAAATGAAGAGTCTGATTGAGCTGTTTCTGTTGGAACCTATCCGTACTATGGTGAGGAATTTCATGTGACACTTCTTAACAAGGGCGGCACGGTAGAGTTGATGTCTTACAGCGTTTGCTGCGCCAGAGTTACGGGTTTAATCCTGACTAAGGATGCTGTCTGTACAGAGTTTTACGTTCACCCCGTGACTGCTTGGGTTTTCTCCAAGATCTTCAGTTTCCTCCCACACTCCATAAGACGTACAGGTTTGTAGGTTAATTGGCTTGGGATTGTATATTTAGTATAAGTGTAAATTGTCCCTAGTATGGGTTAGTATGTTAATGTGCGGGGATCGCTGGTCAGTGCAGACTCAGTGGGCCGAAGGGCCTGTTTCCTCGCTGTATCTCTAAATTAAAATTAAATGCAGCAAATTAACAATTGGATCATTGGTGGGTGCTATCTGTTTTGTCGTTTTGGAGTTTGTCATTTATTACTCAAAGATGAGGTATTATTCTCCTTGATTTTTTTTTATTGGTACTTCCTTGCTAATAAATGGGGAAGACAACAACGGGGAAGTGGGGAAGACAACAACAGTCCATAAGACTGACCTTGAAATGGGAGGGTTGCATTCTTCATTCCAGCAGTTTACCGTCTTTCCCGCCGCTTTGCCTAAATATGGATACTGTGTCTGCTGCATGACACGCGTGTCTAGAGGGAATTTATCAGATGATGTCTGGTGAAGTATTGGCGTTCCTCAGTTAGGATCCTGAAGTAGCTCTGCCTTCAGTCCAAGATGGGGCAACCAAGGTGATGCCCAGTCCTTCACCCGGATTCAACAAATTTCTAGAAGAATCCACCGATGATCTCTGACATCTAGAAATATGGTTCTTTTGCAGTATTTGAAGCCCACCACCAGAGGGTATTAGTGTAACATAAAACAATTCTGTTCAAAACACTAAGTGGTATTTCCCAGATGTTGGAGAGGCAACATTCTGCAGCAGTCAGACAATGGAATGTAACCTGGCATGGCAGGGACACATGCACCATAATTAATATTGCACTACTTTATATTTGCATATGATTTGTTTTAATAATGTAATATATCAGTCTATTTGAGTTGCAGACTGATAGGGGAGGACCAGACCCAGAACATTCTCTGCCCCCAATATTCTTAATCAGCTGAGCATAGATTAGTAAATTGTGCTCCCATCTTTCTAAACTATAAATGATCTGTCTGATGAGACTTCTGGCGCCATAGGCCACAGGTCATATCACTATCTTTTAAGTTAGATAGAGCTCTAGGGGCTAGTGGAGTCGAGGGATATGGGAGAAGGCAGGCACGGGTTATTGATGGGCCTCCTCCTGCACGGGTTAGTGATTCAGCCACGATCACAATGAATGGCGGTGCTGGCTCGAAGGGCCGAATGGCCTCCTCCTGCACCTATTTTCTATGTTTCTATCACCCTCGTCCTATCTGTATAAGTAGCATCAGGATTGAGACCTCAATTACTGAACATAATTGCTGTGTCCTCTCTGTAATACAATATGATACTGACATTTGTGGATGTCTGAAGGATCTGGACAGCCAAATGAAGAACTGTATGTGTCAGAGGCATGTTCTTTGTACATGAAGTCCACATATTACTTCAGGGCTACATTCAGATGCTCTTGCCATGTGATGCTGCAAATCTCTTTGAAGATGAGTAGAGTTTCTGAATGCCTGCACATTGGGAAAACATAGACATAGAAACATAGAAATTAGGTGCAGGAGCAGGCCATTCGGCCCTTCGAGCCTGCACTGCCATTCAATATGATCATGGCTGATCATCCAACTCAATATCCTGTACCTGCCTTCTCTCCATACCCTCTGATCCCTTCAGCCACAAGGGGCACATCCAACTCCCTCTTAAATATGGCCAACGAACTGGCCTCAACTACCTTCTGTGGCAGAGAATTCCACAGATTCACCACTCTCTGTGTGAAAAACGAATTTCTCATCTCGGTCCTAAAAGACGTCCCCCTTATCCTTAAACTGTGACCCCTTGTCCTGGACTTCCCCAACATCGGGAACAATCTTCCTGCATCTAGCTTGTCCAACCCCTTAAGAATTTTGTAAGTCTAATTCACAATGAAAACTCACAATGTAGCGACACTGCCACTGGACTGATGTCTTGTGCTTTGGAGTAAGTTGGGATGACAGATTCCTTCTAATGACAATCTTAACAATTACATTGCCACTTGTACTGATACAATTTTTATGTTATTTTCAGGTTTTGTTTTAAACTCAATTCACTCTTCTGTTTGTTTGAAAGAAAAAAAATATTACCTATTTTGAAAGGGAGCAGATAGCTTTTTGCAAATACATTATGGTGGGACGTTGCTCTGTTGTGGTTGTTTAGCTTCTCAGTAAAGTGATTTTTAAATCAAAATATTTACAAGTGATTTGGGGTAAGAAATGGTAATCTAGTGTTGCTCATTATCACAGGCGCTATGTGAATGGTGTGGGGATAGTGGTGTTTGTTCTCATCTCCTGTATTCTCCCTTCTCTTTCTGTGTAGATGGTGAATGTGTACCGCGTGCACCCACATTCCTGCTTTCTCTACCTTGGCAGTATTCTGGTTGATGAGTATGGAATGGAAGACGGATGCCGGCAGGGACTACTGGACATGGTGCAGGTAAGAAGCAACAGTCTCCTGCCAAGATAGGACTCAACCCAATGTACTGAAGGAATTGTTTGAGAGCATCAGGATGCAGTGCATTTTGGAATTGCTTTTGATACATGCTCGATCTGGGCACTATGCACTTATTGTGAATTCCTGTAATTGCACCACTGGCACTGAGCTTTTAACTGCACTGGGGCTAACCTCCATAAATGACATCAAGCACACCCCCTCCCCCGGCACCTGCACCATTATGTGAAATTTACATTTTCAACCAGAGTTACCTCCTTCCTTTATTCAATGTTGATTTTTCCTTGGTTATAGTACAGGTTATGATGCCCTCTGGCAAAGTCAAAGTCAATTTTATTCGTCATATGCACATCACGTGCAGTGAAATGAATTTGCCAGCAGCGATACACGTAAAAAGAACACGCAAAATTTAAACATCCACCACAGCATTCTTCACTGTGGTGGAAGGCAACAAAGTTCAGCCATTCCTCCTCCTTTGTTCACCCGTGGTCGGGGGTCATAGACCCTCCGTAGTCACGGCTACAGACGGCCCGATGTACAGGCAGTGGAACACATTCCGTGGCTTGGAGGTCCCGATTCGGCACTTTCCTACTAGAGTCCGCGACTTCAGGATGTTATAGGCTGCAAGCCGGCGGTCGGAGCTCATCCCCGGCGAGTGATCCCAGGCTCCGGAAGGTAAGTCTACGCCCCGCCCGTGGCTAAAAGCTCCGAAGATTGTGGCTTCAGGATATTATAGGCCGCGGGCCGACGGTCGGAGCTCTTCTCCGCGATCCCCGGCAAGGGATACCAGGCTCTGGATGATAAGTCCACTCCACGCCCGCAGCTAGAAGCTCCGCGGACCACAGTCCCCACGGTGCCAAAGTCACCAGGCCAGCGATAGGAGCACTCCTCTCTGGCATCCCCCGACAAGCGTTCGCCTGCTCCGCGCTGGAAAGTCCATGCTGCACCTGCTGCCGATGCTGCGGGCCCAACTCCGGGAAAGGCTCCACCAGTCCGTGGTGTTAGGCTGCGAGGGAGGCGACATGGAAAAAGTCACCTCTCTGTGGAGGAGGTGGCCGAAAGTGGTTTCCCCTTACCCAGCCCACCACCCCCCACGTAAGATATAACGAGAGACACCCAAGCTAACACTAGACACACCAAAAAAAGTAGAAATAACGAACACGCAGCCGTCTCGCAGTGCCCCCTCCGACCCGTGGGTCATTATGCTATGTTAAAATCACTATGGATGTTGTTACTATTGTGAAATGTCCAATGTAAGTCATCTTAGGGTTGCATACAGGAGTGGGTGTTTAATATTTTGTTGGAGTGGATTCCTGATAATCGAGCTTTAAGCACTGCCTCTGCCGGGCTGCAGAATTACAAAGCTGTGAAACACTTGATATTTTTGGTGTCACCTTATTGTTAATTCTGGAGTTGATTCCCTTCATTCCCTTTTCTAACTGCAGTAATGTGTTGCACCACAATCTTTGTTCTCTGCTAGATTTCATCCAGTAAAAATATCTTCCTGGCATAAGGTTTCTCGTGAGCAATTCACTATAGCTGATTGAACTGTGCAGAAAAATCCCTGTTCAATTTGACTGACGATTTACTGGGAAGCTTCTGGCAGAACAGTTAGTTTCTTACCTAGCATACAGTTTCTCCCGTGTCAACAAATTCTAGAATGGATGGAATCATTATTTGATAGTGAAAGTGGTTTAAGGTTATTGGTGATGCAGCATTGGTGCTGTTTAAACATTACAGTCAGCCCTGGTAATGTAAGGAAGGAAATCCATTATAAACACTCAATGTTTAAACAAAATATATACACACAAAGCACAAGATGACCTTCTAATAGGTGAGCACTCGGTGCTGGGTTTTATAGCTAACATTATTAACATAAAGGCATAAGGAGTTGTATTGAGACAACAGTCCAGAGGATAGCGTTCAATTCTGGGTGGTGCCAAGGACGCTGATCTAGGAGGGATCAGAAAAACTGATTTTTGATTTGAAATGAAAGAAAAATAGTGTATAGCATTCCAACTTGCAATTACAGTCCAGGGTTCTTTGCAGGGAGATGCATCAACAAAGGACAGATTGGACTCGATTGCCACTTCTGCTGTCAGGTAGCCTGTCCATGCTTGCTGATTGCATGTGGGGTTAAGGTGAATGGACAGGGTGGCACGCTGAGATGGTATCCTTTGGTTTCTCTAAGTTGAAAAAGATAATGCGGATGACATTGCTGGTGCCAGGCCATCCTTCGGGGTAGGCATCAAGCAGTTAGCTTTATCTATTTATTTTCTTTGCAGGCCTTGTGTATGCCAACCTTCCAGCTGCTTGAACAACCAAATGGCCTTCGGGATCATCCGGACACAGTGGACGATCTTTTCCGCCTGGCAACCAGGTACACAGAGGGCTTCTTACGTGGAAGTGAATATGATGGTTTTCATGGAACAATGGCCTTGTTTCATTATTTGCTTGCTGCATGTACACTGACCTTCTTTAGGAAGGTATCTTACCCCAGCAAGTCCTTTGCGATCTTCCTGCCTTTAACAGCACGGACTGCTCTGAACTAGTAAAACTGCCCCACAACTAACAATACAATCTCCATGTCTGTGCTAGTAAATTATATTTGATATTTGTTCTCATTAGGAATAAATCTGTGCATACCCATTAGGTCATCTGTTTGGTAATGAAAACGACCCCAACTTCAGTATTTTCTGATGAGGATAACCTCATCCTTGTAAAGTTTTTTTTATTTGTAACGTCTCCAATGTCTGTACACCTTATATTTTGATGTCCAAAATACTTCACTTCCAATACCTCTCTAGTTCACTTTTTCTCTTCCTATGTAGGTTTATTCAGCGGAGCCCAACTACACTCCTCCAAAGTCAGATCATCATTCATATCTTAAACTGTGCTATCGCAGCTGTCATCCTCGACCACCGGGATGCTAACTGCAGTATCATGAAATTCCTGCGGGATCTTATCCACACAGGGGTTGCTAAAGATGTAAGTTGGAACCATTATTGATTTGAGTTCTCAAACTGTGGATTACTGAAACATGATGGGGATGCTCATTGGATTTAGCAGCATACATCAGGTTATGGATTCAAGACCTTCTCCCGGGCTATATCATGCAATCGGCGGTGAAAAGAAATCCACTCCCTTGAGCAAAGTAATGTCTGATTGCCTATAAAGGAGAGAGACCCCATGACATTGTTGGAAAAGAGAATTTCCTAGTGTCCAGACGAATGTCCCCTCAGTGCCTGAAGTATTCACATCTTCTATACCTGTGGGGCGGCACAGTGGTGTAGCGGTAGAGCTACTGCCGTACAGCGCCAGAGACCCGGGTTTGATCCTGACTATGGGTGCTGACTGTACGGAGTTTGTACGTTCTCGCCGTGATCTGCGTGGGTTTTCTCCGGGATCTTCGGGTTTCCTCAGAAGACGTACAGGTTTGCAGGTTAATTGGTGTAATAGTTTTTTTTAAATGCCCCTAGTGTGAGTAGGATAGTGTTAATGTGGGGATTGTTGGTCTGAGCGGACTCTGTGGGGATCGAAGGACTTGTTTACGCCCTGTATTTCTGAACTAAACTGAACTACCATCCATGCCATCTGCAAAATGAACAGCATTTTCTCTTCAAGGCTACTGGGCTGTTGCCCTCACAAATATACAATTGTTATCACCAAGAAGGTCAGAATAGCAGGCACATCTTAACCCCATCTTACCTACCATCTGCAGCTTTCTTATAAGTTGCACAATATCTTGACTCAGCAATATATGGCTTTCTTTGTTGTCGCTGAGGCCAAATCTTGAATTGCTCAGTTCGACAACACCATGGAAATTCCTACACTGAAGAGGTTCAAAAAGGTGTCTGACTGCTACCTTCTCAAGGACAAGAGAGATGAAAAATATATGCAGGCTTTGCCAGTTGTGCCCTCATGCAGAAAAGTAAGTTTTCAAAAAACTGCTCTGCCATTATTCATCGTCATTCAAAATGCAAACAGGCCCTTAGGCCTAGCTGGTCCATGCTGACCAAGTGTTGTTATCAAGCTAGTCACACTTGCCTATGCCTGGCCCATATCCCTCCAAACCTTTCCCGTCCATGAACCTTTTCAAAGGGCTTTTTAAATTGTAATTGTACCCTCCTCTAAAACTTCCTTAGGCGGCTTATTCCACATTCCCACCTCCACACACCCATTCAACCTAGAGGTTTTATGAAACCGAGCTTGGTGTCCTTGGAGCCAATTCCTGATTAAGTGACCTGCTCTCAAGCCTTGTTTACTATTTTGTAATGTGGGAATTAGGCCCAAAAGTATATTTCTCAATTTAAAACTAGCTTATGGGCGTGTGCATAGCTATAAGAAAACCTCAATTCAGACTGAGGGCCTGAACAAACTTAAAATAATAAATCTTGTTTCCACAGCACGAGGATGACTTTGAACTGCGAGAGGGTCTGATCAAGCAGGTGATGACCCAGCACGGACAGCAGTTAGTCAACCAACTGCTCCAAGCTGTGTGCTTCTGCCTTCCCCCATATACTTTGCCGGATCTAGCTGAAGTTATATGGGAAATAATGCAAATTGACAGAGTGGTAAGGTTTCAGTTGAATCTAATAAACTTACTAACTGGCATTGGAATGGGGTGAGGATTGGGGTTGCGCAGGGTAGGTATGGGTGATGGTGGGTAACCTTTTCCTTTTCACTTGCTAGCCTTCAGCCGTCAAGTAAGATTGAATAAAGCATAGTGTTGGAGAAACTCAGTGGGTCAGGCAGCATCGGTGGAGTGAATGGATAGGTCACATTTTGGGTCCGGGACATTCTTCAGTATCCATTCCCTCCACAGATGTTGCCTTACCTGCTGAGGAACTCTAAAACGTTATTTTTCACTCAACATTCTAGCATATTCAGTTCCTTGTGTCCTTCAAGTAAGATTGAATTGTTGCAGAGGTTTGTACAGCACCGGACAATGCTATTTGACACTCCATACACATTTTGTCTCAATTTTGGCTCTTCCCTATATTTCAGCAAACCTTTTCCCTCCTGATATATATCCAGTTCCCATTTCCAATTTACAATTGCATCTATGTCCAATAACTATGCAGGCTGCGTGTTCTGATCAGAACAGTCAACTACATTTAAAAACATTCTCCCAATTATCTTAAACCTGTCTCTCTGGATGCTGATCTTCTTTGTTGTATATATCTTCCTCCCTCCAGCGCTTCAGATGATGATCTTAACTCCTCTGGTCTCTTCACATAACTAGATGCTTGCTCAATTAGGGCAATTTTGCATAATTGTTCAATTTTTTTTATTGTGAAGTTCGTCTTTTCAAGTGGGAGTCCCTATGGTTTACTAAAGAATTTTCCTTTCTCTCACACCTGGTAATGGACATGGCTTTGCTGGCCTCTGGGTTTGGTTTTACAAATGGTTTACGGAGCAAATTGTCGTTTCAACTTTTAAGAGGATCTACAATCCAATCCCAGCTAAGGTCTTTGAAACACAGCTCTAACAGCCTACGTTCAATCCTGACTTGGTTGCTGTCCTATGAAGTTTGTACATTCTCCTAGGCCCCCTCCCATTGTGCAGGTTATTAACTAACTGCTAGTGTAAATTACCCCCCATATAGATGGGCAGAAGAAGAGTTGATGTATATATGAAAGAGAATACTGTAGGTTGAAGGGAAATGGAGAATAAGACTGACAAGAAAACTGAGGGTGGGCTGAGTGACCTCCAGCTGTATCATGAGATTAAATGTGGTGAGAGGAAGGTGTTGACGTATTGATTATGGAGATGCAAGGACAGTCGCATTTTAAACATTAAAACATAGAAACATAGAAATTAGGTGCAGGAGCAGGCCATTCGGCCCTTCGAGCCTGCACCGCCATTCAATATGATCATGGCTGATCATCCAACTCAGTATCCTGTACCTGCCTTCTCTCCATACCCCTGATCCCTTCAGCCACAAGGGCCACATCCAACTCCCTCTTAAATATGGCCAACGAACTGGCCTCAACTACCTTCTGTGGCAGAGAATTCGACAGATTCACCACTCTCTGTGTGAAAAACGATTTTCTCATCTCGGTCCTAAAAGACTTCCCCCTACTCAGAGGGTGGTGGCTGTGTGGAATGAGCTTCCAGCAGAAGTGGTGGAGGCAGGATCGATTTTAACATTTAAAAGTAAAGTAGATAGGTATATGGACGGGAAGGGAATGGAGGGGTATAGGGCCGAGAGGGCCTGTTTCCGTGCTGTAATTGTTATATGGTTATCCTTAAACTGTGACCCCTCATCCTGCAATTCCCCAACATCGGGAGCAATCTTCCTGCATCTAGCCTGTCCAACCCCTTAAGAATTTTGTAAGTCTCTATGAGATCACCCCTCAATCTTCTAAATTCCAGCGAGTACAAGCAAAGTCTATCCAGTCTTTCTTCATATGGAAGTCGTGCCATCCCAGGAATCAGTCTGGTGAACCATCTCTGTACTCCCTCTATGGCAAGAATGTCTTTCCTCAGATTAGGAGACCAAAACTGTACGCAATACTCCAGGTGTGGCCTCACCAAGACCCTGTACAACTGCAGTAGAACCTCCCTGCTCTTGTACTCAAATCCTTTTGCTATGAATGCCAACATACCATTCGCTTTCTTCACAACCTGCTGCACCTGCATGCCTACTTTCAATGACTGGTGTACCATGACACCCAGGTCTCGCTGCATCTCCCCTTTTCCTAATTGGTCACCATTCAAATAATAGTCTACCTTCCTGTTTTTGCCACCAAAGTGGATAACCTCACATTTATCCACATTATACTGCATCTGCCATGCATTTGCCCACTCACCCAGTATATCCAAGTCATCCTGCAGCCTCCTAGCATCCCCCTCACAGCTAACACTGCCCCCCAGTTTCGTGTCATCCGCAAACTTTGAGATGTTGCATTTAATTCCCTCGTCCAAATCATTAATGTATATTGTAAATAGCTGGGGTCCCAGCACTGAGCCTTGCGGCACCCCACTAGTCACTGCCTGCCATCCTGAAAAGGACCCGTTCACTCCTACTCTTTGCCAGTCAGTTCTCTATCCACATCAATACTGAACCACCAATACCGTGTGCTTTAAGTTTGTATACCAATCTCTTGTGTGGGACCTTGTCGAAAGCCTTCTGAAAGTCCAGATATAACACATCCACTGCTTCTCCCTTATCCACTCTACTAGTTACATCCTCAAAAAATTCAATAAGATTCGTCAGACATGATTTACCCTTCGTAAATCCATGCTGACTTTGTTCAATGATTTTACCACTTTCCAAATGCGCTGCTATCCCGTCTTTAATAACTGACTCTAGCAGTTTCCCCACTACCGATGTTAGACTAACTGGTCTGTAATTCCTCGTTTTCTCTCTCCCTCCCTTTCGTAAAACTAAATCCCCCCCCCCCCCCCCCCCACACACACGTATATCTATGTGTGAGAATGGGCTTATGTGTGTAAATATATCATAGAAAATGTGTGCTGAGTATGTGCAATATGTGACAGTCTATCTACAATTCCCCTTCCTCATATAGGCTAGATTTATTAAAGTGCTGCATGTTCCTTTGTAAATCGTGTACTCAATCATCTAATAAAAACATGAACTCCTGTCTCTGAAATGTAGACATTGTGTAAATCAGATTCACCCCAGAGATTGGTTGCCTTTTTGTTTGGTTCTGTAAACTTTTGGTCATTGCTTTTGTTCTCTCCAGACATTTTGCAGATGGTTGGAAATATCACTCAAGTCATTACCTAAGGAAACGGCAGGCGGTGCTGTCACGGTGACACACAAACAGTTGACCGACTTCCATAAACAAGTCACCAGGTGAGGGAAGTGTAAACATAGCTGCTCAATGGGTCGCTAAGCCTGAAATATTGTCACAGGACACTTTCATTTACATACTCCTTTTATGTCCTTGCATATCCCATTGCATTTTATTGCCAATAGATTACTTTGGGAGTTGGGCCATTACTGTAATAGAATCATACAGCATGGGTACAATTTATCATTTGACATTCTAAACACCAGTGCTGCACATTGAAACGTTTTCTCTTTGTTACAGAAACTGGAATTTATAAGATTTATTCAATCGGCATTTTCAAGTTAGTAAGGGAACTGTGTGGAGATAGAGAAAAACTGGATAGTGATTCACAAAAGATTTTGCTTGATTTCAATTTTCTGCTATAAACAGTAGTTAATTGCCTTGTCGCTTGTATTTCTGACATTGATTTATGTTTAAAACAAAACTATTAAGAGCTCAAGGACCGATTAGATCTTTTTTGGATGATGGATGATACCTCAATGGTTCCTCTGATTCCTGCATTCCTCGTTGGCATCTAGTGTCTGCTGCCAGTGCTACCTAAACATGGTAACCCTCTCAGTAATTCAGTTCAACATTGGCCTTCAGGCATCTCATCTATTTGCTTTTCATGTGATACACTGGCAGGACCAAAGATCATATAGACCACTGCTTCTAAATGCAATGGGCTGGTCACAGTATACCCTTTCAGAGCCTTCTTACCAACGTAGACTAACCTGTTTTAATGGAACATTTGGGGGAGGGTGAGAAGAAAGGAAACCTGGTTACAGGAAGGAAATCTTTCAATATCAGAACTACTGAAAGGCTGAATATTTGGAGTGAAGGTCAGTTCTGAAGTGTTGCCAGTGTGCAAGTTATAGCTCAAATTGTATCATGTTACCAACTACTTTAGCTTTCACAATATGCAGTTAGGAAAGGTTTGACCTGAAACCTGCATTCCCTGAGTGTTACATTTTTTTAATGACGAGATCATGGCTAAAGCCAACCTGACCCCAGTCAGAGTTCTTGGAGTTTTTTTTTGTTATCTAATCCAACTGGAGCATTGCTATGGCGGAGCTTCCAGCCGCGGGCGGCGCTGACTTCAACATCGCGGAGTCCTGGGATCCCTTTGCCGATGGCCACCTGTGCGAATCTCCGCCCAGCTCGGCCTCTGTGGACTTCAGGAGCCGCGGTCTCCGGTAAGAAGTGGCCGATTCGGAAGTCCAAGCCACTGAGAATTATCTTCCGTTCTGACGTCGGAGTTCCATCATCCCGGCGAGAGGGCCTGAACATTGGGCCGCCCGTAGCGGCGACTGCGGAGGGCTCGGGAGGCCCCGACCCACGGGTGAACAACAAAGAGGAGGATGACTGAACTTTGGTGCCTTCCCTCACAGTGGGAAACTTTGATTCTGCTGTGTGGGGATGTTTATGTTAAAGTCTATTGTGTGTTGTGTTCTTTTTTTATTTGTATGGCTGTATGGTAACCCAAATTTCACTGTACCAATTGGTGCATGTGACAATAAATGTGAACTTGAAACTTGAAACTATGGATATGTCCTAGTGTGAGTCCATAAGATTCACCCACTTACATTTATGCCGTCAACTAATAAAACTTTGTCTCCATGTAATACACTTGATTGCAGTTGCATTTCTTTTCCCTCTTTTCTTCAGACAGGTTCACTGGCTCTTGGTCAAATTGTGTGTGTGTGAGTCCCATTTCCGGTACCCTTCAACAGCAGGTTCTCTGGGTAGTGACTAGAAAGGCCACAAGTAGTAGCAGTACTCCCTCTTCTTCTTTCGTGTGGCGTGCACATCCTAAAGTTGTTGGACAACTTGTTCTATTTGATCTTCCGTTTGTGTACGTCGAGTTGATTGCATTAGTCGAAACAGGGTGGACCACGTGAAGGTTGCAATCTTCCACCCCGCAGCACTCCCTAAGGATCCACCTTACTAGGGTACCTTTGGTGCCAAACCCACCTCCACTGGCTCGGCAATGTATAGCAGAGCAAACCGTGCAAATAAATGACAGCCTTTGTTTTAAGGCAACGGAGTTAAACAATGAGACATCTAGAGATAAAATCAGAAAATGCTGGAAATATATAGCAGGTCAGGCTGTTCTCTGTAGAGAGAAACACATTCTTGCACGTCGTCTGCATGTATTTTTAGCATTTTCTATTTTTATTTCTGCACCATTACGGTTAGAAACATATGGAAACCTCATTAAGGCACATAAATAAGAGGAAAGGATTGCCAGTCCAACATGACCTGAGTGCCTATACTTTTTTCCCCAAGTCAACCCAAATCTGAAGGTCCTACGGGCCTGGGTCGGATAATCTGTGTCTATTTCAACTTCCATATTGCTCAACTCAACTGTGGCAATCTTTTTAATAGTCAAAGTTCACTGGAGCTAGGTTTTAAGCAAAGTGGATGAATCTAACGTCATCCTTACCGGAACCTCTTTGTTATCTAGTATCTTACCATGACCAGATTTTGCCATGGCCCAAGGTGCACAAAGATTGGGGTGAAGGACAGGAAGTGTCATTGGTTGTGGCCCAAAGTCTTGGCTGTGAGGCACACTGACCAGGAGTATGGATCCTGGCTGATTTTATTTTTCCCTCCTTAGTGTTATATAGTTGGTCCTCCCCCTCGCTTTTATCCTGTAATTATCCAGTAACATACTCCCAATTCCACACAGCACCAGAGGTCAGGATGGAACCCAGGTCGCTGGAGCTGTGAGACAGCTGAACTGCCATAGTGGTAGCGGCACTATGCTGCCAATCTAGTTAACACAGTCTGTTAGTCGCTGGAGTATGTCTTTCACACGAGGAGGCCAGGAATAGCCAGTGTTCTTTATCAATATTAGTTCATGCTGAGGAGTAGAGGTGTGCACACAATCGGGTCCTATTGGTTAAAATCTCTCATGTGTGAAGAATGGCTGCAAGTATCTGTAAAATCCCTGCACCCCACAAAGATTCAACAGACACAAAGATAATTGGGGAAAGGTATTACAAAGAGCACACCCAACATTTTTTTTTATGGTTAATTCTGATTATGAGTTGCCCTCTGACATTTGTTCACCTGAAAAAACATACCTGATACATTTTCTGCCAGTCTTTAAAGGAGTTTTATTTTCCTTTACTGACTGTTAGTCTTGGTGGAAGAATACTTTTGACATGCTTTCAAACAACTTCCTTTGTGTATGTTAATATATTGCTTGACTTCACAGGCTTTGACGTATGTTGTTTTATTGTGTGAGGTGAGATAAAGACAGCATTAATGTTGATCTGATCAGGGTGGGAAAGTTTGCATTGATTTGACCAAATGTTCAGTTGCTTTTTAATGCATTTCTTGTACCTCTTGCAGTGCTGATGAATGTAAAAAGGTTTGCTGGGCTTTGAGAGACTTCACGCGCCTCTTCCGATAGCTGTATTCACAAATCCATGACTTGCATCAGTCTCCCAGGTAAGGGCTAAATCTGTATCTGGAAGCAACTCGAGGAGGTAATAATGTGTCCTGTAATACCTCCTAATTGAGCAACCGCAACCAAGAGGTGTTTCTGGTTCAGGTGTATCTTGTTACAATTTTCCAATTTGGCTCTCTGCTTCACACTAAATTAAACCAGTCCATGCATTCAATTTATTGAGTCTGATGTGGACACTGAATTGGAGTTGGGTATGGTGATATTGGAATGGGGCGTGAAGGTAGAGCGAACACATAAGAGGGCAAATGGGATTATGCAACATTCCTTTCCTCTGCTATTTTTCACTATTCTGCCTTTCTCACATATTCTGCTGCATTAACTCTCACTTCTCCTTTGAACAGTTGAAAGTATTTCATTCTGTTCATGTTCAACATCCAAGTGCACACCATTTCCTATAGAAATTCACTGGGTAATATTTATCTTTAGACTTTGTCATCATGTAGACTTGTAGTAGTACTTAGGCTGGCATCTACAGTGAGGCTTTTGACAAGGTTCTGCCTGGCAGGTGATCCAGAAAATTAAAGTGGGTCTGAGGTGTGTAGGCAGACTGGAATCAAAATTAGCTTGGTGATGTGTTTAGGAAGGAATTGCAGATGCTGGTTTACATTGAGGATAGACACAAAATGCTGAAGTAATAACTCAGTGGGACAGGCAGCATCTCTGGATCGAAGGAAAGGATGACGTTTCGGGTCAAGACCCTTCTTCAGACAGAGTCAGGGGAGAGGGAGGCATAGAGATATGGAAGGGTAAGGTGTGAAAATGATCAAGAAAAATGTAGCTAGGGGCTACATTATTGTTAGCTAGGGGAAGGTGACAATGAAGCATACAAAGATAAAGTTTAATCGGGAAGACAATCTGAGAACTAGGATGGGAGAGGGATGGAGAGAGGGAAAGTAAGGATTATGAAGTTGGAAAAGTCGATATTCATACCACTGGGTTGTAAGCTGCCCAAGCGAAATATGAGGTGCTGTTCCATCAATTTGCGTTGGGCCTCACTGACAGTGGAGGAGGCCCAGGACAGAAAGGTCAGTATAAGAATGGGAAGGGAAGTTAAAGTGTTTAGCCACCGGGAGATTGTGTAGGTTTAGGCGATTGAGCGGAGGTGTTCAGCAGAACGATTGCAGAGCCTGCGCTTGGTCTCGCCTGGATCAGCACATACAGTATCCACCCCTGACTCCGTCGAAAGAAGTGTCTTGACCCGAAACATTACCAATTCCTTCTATCCAGAGATGTTGCCTAACCTGCTGAGTTACTCCAGCTTTTTGTGTCGTCTATAGATACAGCACAACATAGTTGGGCAGAACGGTGATATATGGAATTTGATCCAGACAAGTGAGAGGTAATGAACATATAGATTAAGTGGCAGTGACACTAGGAGAGTTGATGTGCAGAGGCACCTTAAGGTGCATGCCCAAAAGAACCTGAATGCAGCCACACACGTAGATGTGAAAAATGCATTTGGTATTCTTATCTTCATACGCCTAGGTATTGAGTATAAAATATTATGTAATCAATGTACAAAGTGTTGATTAGATTGCATTTAAGGCATTGCATACAGTTCTGGTCATCACACTGCGGGAAGAATGTGGTATCATTAAATGCAGTAGAGATTCACCAGGATGTTTGTCTGGAATAGATAGCTGTAATTACAAGGGGAGATTGGGGACCCAAGAGATGTTTATAAAATAATAATGAGGGGCATAGAGAGGATAGCCAGAACTTCTTTTCTGGGGCAGCGGAGTCTAGAACTGGAGGGAACAGGTGAGAGGAAAAGATCTGAGGGGTAGGTTTGTCCTGAGGGTGAGGAATATCTGGAACAAAGTGGAGTTAGATACTATTACAACATTTAAAAGGTGTTGGGAGAGGGTACTTCAATAGGAAGTGCATCGAGGAGCACAAGCCTGATAAGGGCGAATATAATTAACTTAGATAGGCATCATGAGCTGCATGGCCGAGAAGGGCTAAAAATGTTTGTTTTGGTGCTGTGCATTTGCAGGATGTTCTGATCTTTGTATTCAGCACGTTTGGCATGGAGCGTGGAACATGCTAGTTTCTTTCACTTTAACAAGGAAAGAAGTCTGTCAGTTTACCCCATTGCTGGGGAAATTAGGAGAAAAAAAATCTGAAATATTATTAAATGTGATTTGGAGAACTGAGCGACACGGCTTTGTGGTAAAGATGTGAATATTCCCAAATGACAGATGAGATTTTGAAGAGATAACAAGAACCTATGTTTGTGACAAGAATTTGCATGATAGAATCATCAGAAAATTAAAAGTCATGAAATCCAAAGAAAGTGATGTTGGATCTAAAGTTGATTCAAAGGCAGTAAGCAAAGGGTAATTTATGGTGGGTTTTACATTGGCTGTTAGGCTGTTTATATTAGGGTTCTGTGGAAGTAGCCTGGGATTTGGCTGCTTGTCTCCTAAGATGGTGCATACAGGAATTCAACACCTCTGTCAGATGGAGAGAATTTTGGTTTGTGAATTGCATGGAATGCACTCTGGCCTGCTCAATACTTGGATGAACACCACCTCTTGCATTTTCTAATCCCCAAGTTCTGAGTATGATGATAAACCATCTTGTTCTGCTGTTGCCCTTCCTCCTCTTAGATTAGCCTCCATCCATTACTTCAACCCGGAGAAACATTTCAACATTGGCACTTTGACTGAAGCCTACTGACCCACTGGTGATCCCTTCTCCCAAACCATGCCGCTCAAGGCCAATCCTCTGCTTTCTCTGTATTTGGTACTTTTCATTTCCTATTCCTTTATATTCTGGTGTTCTGAGGAGTGATTTGCAAATGCTGATGCTGTCGAATCGGCTGTTTTGCATGGGAACCAGGTTGGGTTTATTTTTAGTGTCACAATAACTACAATAGACAAGGCATCTTCATCGCCTGTAAACATGTGGGGGTTAAACTTGAAAGGTCAATCCATGAACAAGCATTATCAAGCTATCCTTAGATTTATGTCCTGAGCTGCTTTAAAGATATTCCTAAATTGTTCAAAACTTATTCTTTCCACAGAGGACCGTATCTCAAACAAACAGACTGGAAATGCAAATATAAACTAAACAAATCGCCACGGCTGGGTACCAGCAAGAGCAAATGGGGCAAACAATCACAAGCAGAGGTCTGTAGCCTGCGCGAGAAGTGCCAAACACCCTATTGCATAACGCCATATGGCTGGAGCTTCCCTGGCATTGTGCATCAGGGCATGCAAGGGTTGGGGGAAGTCCAGGATTTTATTTCCCCTTCCCAGCTTCAAGATGGCTTCAACAGAGGAACAACAGCATGAATGAACAGCTGCCCAAATGACTGGCAGTGGAAATTCAGTTGCCTTGAGCTTGTATGTAAAGGGGAGGATCTGGAATAAACCAGCTTTTAATCCGCCAGAGTTCCTTCAGGGAGGAGTTTGTTTTGTTTTTTTCTGGTGGGGTGGGAGGAGGGCAGGGGAGCTTATTGTGCACAGCACAAGAGACTTTCTTAATGACTTTTAAAATGAAAATCATATTTAGGGTTCATGATTAACCGACAAAGGGCGGCATTGGCTGTGTCACTAAAAAAAAAACTAGGAAGAGTGTTAGTTTTAAAAGAAAACATAAAATCCAAAATTCCTAAAATGGAGCCATGGATCTCTGGGATGTGGAGTTGTGTATCTGAGCCCAACCTTTAGCAAAATGTGGGAGGTGGGGTATAGATGATGTGGAAAAGTTATACCACAGAGCTTGTGAAGATTGCAACAACGACTGAATAACAGGTCAAGAGAAAACTAGTGAGTGCTGGGATGAGTGGGGCTGACTGTCTTAAGGCAGCATACTGGGAATGTGCTGTCAATCTGGCTGGGTGGGACGTAATCCGGGGGTGGGTGAAGGCTTGAGCGTGTGCAAGTGCTGTTCCGTCTGGTGTTGTAGCCATCTCGAGAACAATTAAAAAAAAAAAAAAAAAAAAAATCTGCGTGTGTTTTTTACATTGGAAGTTCAAAAAAACAGTGGTTTCTGCTGAATTTACAGTAAAGCAGTGGGTTGTTTCAGTCCATGCCGGAGTTTTCACTTTGAGCCACCCCTTGCAGCTTCATCTAACCCTAGCAACATTTGTTTTATTGCTTACCTTTAGGTAATTGAGTTGTTTGGTCTTATATCTATGAAAGCTATTTGACTATTCGACAGCTATTTGAATATGGTGGTAAGTTCCGTGCCATTCTGTGGGTAAAGAGGTTAATCTTCCCATTGGGTACATCCAGCTCCTGAGTATGTTGCAACATTATTTTCAAATCTTGATTTGTGGTCTATTGGACGAAGATTGCCCAATCCCTCCATTCACTTTAAAAGATGATTTTCTGGGAAATACACCCTCAATGTATGCATGAGTCAGTCACCTGGACACGAGAGGTGAATCACTTGACACTTCCTTGCAGTCAGCAAAACCATTACCTAAAGCAGATCTTATTGTCATTCTTTCAAAAAAAGGAAGGAGAGACGGGAACAATAGTCCTTTCGTCTTGCATCAGTTGACAAATTTGAGTTCTACAGCACGGAAACAGTCCCTTTGGCCCAACTTAACCAAGATGCCCCATCTACACTAGTCCCACTTGCTTGTATTTGGCCCATTTCCCTCCTAAACCTTTCATATCCATGCACCTGTCCAAATGGCTTTTAAATGTTGCTATATTATTGCTACACCACCATCATTTATTGCAGCAAGTGATGGCTCCCACTGATTGTCGCCGGAAGCCTGTGTCCTTTTCAGGACCATGATGCCAGCGATGTCAACATTTGAAACATGGGAGATGGACACGAAAGAAGAAGACCTGCTTCAATTACCTCCTCTGGCAGCTCGTTCCATATACCCACTATAGACACATAAAGCTGGAGTAACTCAGTGGGTCAGACAGCATCTCTGGAGATAGACACAAAATGCTGGATTAACTCAGCGGGACAGGCAGCGTCTCTGGATAGAAGGAATGAATGACCTTTTAGGGTCGAGACCCTTCTTCAGACTCTGGAGAAATGGAATAGGCTTCTCCAGCTTTTTGCGTCTATGGTTTTCTATGTCAGCTGTGGTTTTATGAAAGAAATAACGGTTGACAAATCTAATGGTCTATTTGTCGGAGTAAATTGTAAGAAATCGGTTGCTACTTATTGTCTACCCTACAAAATGTGGTTACATAAAATAAGGGCTGACAGGGATAATGATAGAAGCTCGTTGATGGACTGAAAAATCAGGAGGGATGAACGGGTTATTTTCATATTAATAGTATGGTGCTAATGTGGTGCATCAATCGGCATTGGACCTATATACCTATCATCTGCCGACAGACTGCTGTGAGGTAAGTGAAGGGACCATGTATAAGGTCTCCAAATTTGGTGCTGATATAGAACTCGGTGAGAAAGATTAAAAATGCAGTCTTTCAGGGGTTTGGATGTGTTGAGTGGACAGGAAAGTGGCAGAAGGAGTTTCCTAATGTAGGAAATGTGAGGTTATTTTTTTTAATGGTGAGAAACTGCATGTTGAATACAGTAATCTGATTCATAAACTATGTAAAGTTAATGTAGGTAAAGCAAGTGAATTAGGAAGGTAAATAAGTGGTTGTTATTCCAGGGGAGGAGGTTTGATTACTAAAGTAATGAAGTCTCTACAGTCGTAGAGGGATTGTTCTCGCAATGTATACTCTCTTCCAAAGGAAGGATGTACTTGCCTTAGAGATTCACTAGAGTGAGAGATATCGTACTTGGAGAATTTTAATTACAGTTGCCTGACACGGGTTTAGAAAAAAAAACATTGATGGATTGACATGCAGATGCTGAAATCTGTTTCCCCGGGCTGGAAGGTTCAGAGCTATGGCATCATTTCAGGGAGAAGGTTGATATTTAGGATGGGTAGAGAAATGTTATTATTTAGCAACCTGTTAACCTTTAGATTATTGGCCTGAGGGGGTCTGTGAATTCTCGGTCATTGTCAAAGGGTGGGTGAATGTTGCAAAAGGATCCAGAATGATAGTAATTTTGTTGCACGGTATAGCCTCCTGCAGGTGTTTCTTGTGTTGGTCACATTTTGAACAAATTGTGAAGTTACTGATGTAAATCATTGTCAGCCAACGTAGGCAGGGAAAGGAAAGAAGATGAAAGAACAGGAAGGTTGGTGATAAAAATACAGAATATGGAAACTGGTTTAAGCAGCATCTGTGGAGGCAAAAGGTGTAAGTCAATGTTTTGGGTCGAGACCCTACTTCAGAACTGCAAGGCAATAGATAGATGTAACCAGATGGCGTGGGAATGATGAGCAGGTGGAACTGGACAGAGGTAAGGAGGTAGAGGTGAACAAAGGGAGAAGGTGGATGGCTGCGTGTGTGGGAAGAGAGCACTGGGTGTGGGGGGGAGGGAGTAACTGAAATTGGAAAATTCATTGTTCATATCATTAGGCTGTAAGCACCCCAAACAGAATGTGAGGTGTTCTTCCAATTTGCATTTGTCCTCTCTGTTGTGACGGGGAAGGCCGAGGACAGACTGGTCTGTTTAGGAATGGGAAGAGTTAAAATAACGGGCACCTGTCAGCTGGGGGTGGATGTTCCGGACAGAGCTTGGATGCCCTGCAAATGGTCTCCTAGTCTACACTTGGTAGACAGGTTCACCAATGTTACAGGAGGCCACATAGTGAACATTGAATGCTGTCGACAAGGTTGGATGAGGCATATCTGAACCAGTGCATTACCTGGAAGGCTTATTTAGCTCCTTGGAATGTGGTGAGGAAGGAGATGAAGGGGCAGGTGGTGCACCTCCAACAGATGCAGGGGATAGGGAGGACTGGAGAGGATGAGCAGACCAGGGAGAGTGACCCTTTGTAGAAAGCAGAAAGGGAGGATGAGTGGAAGATGTGATTGGTAGTGGGATAGTTTAGAAGCTGGTGGAAGTGGCAGAGGATGATGTGTTGGATGTGGAGACTGGAGGGATGAAAGGCGGGGGCTGGGGGAACTCTTCTGTCTGGGGAGGAGGATAAGAACAGATGTGATGGGAAGGAATTGTGTGTCGGGGCTACTTTACCTACAGTAGAGGGCAAGTCGAGTTTCTGGACCAAGGAGGACATTTCAGAAGTTCTACATGATAAACCCTCATCTGGAGAACAGATGAGACGGAGTAATTGAGAGGAATGGATGACAAAGTGGTCGGAAGTATAGTTGAGGTTGCTGAAGGAGTTGGTGGACTTATGAAAGATGTTAGAGGCAAGTCTTTCCTGAGATGGAGACAGAGATCCACAAAAGGAAGGGAAGTATCAGAAATAATCCACATGAATTGAGGGCAGGGTGGAAGTTGGTGGCAAATGCAATAACAATGATGACTTTGCACCAGTAGAGTCATCGATGTACGAGAAAAATACTTTGGGGTGCGCTGGATTGGCTTGGAACAAAGACTGACCCTCTAAGCCAACATGTATAGCTAGAGCACATGGCTATTCCTTAGATCTGTGGAAAGTGGGAATGTTGGTGGAAGGGAATGTGTTTGGTCTTTGTTGTCAAAATAAGCCAAGGACCTGAAGACCATCCTGGTGGGGCATATAGAAATGGTAAAATGGAGATGGATGTCCAGTCCAGTTGGGGCCAGGGAATTGGAAGTTATTAAATAGTGTAGGACTTAAGAGATATCCTGGATATAAGTGGAAATGAAGTGGGCAAGAGTAGACAGTATACAGTCAAGGTATGAAAAAATTGGATCAGTGGGCCTGGAACAGGCAGAAACAATGGGTCTACCAGGGAAGTCTTGTTTATGGATGTTGGATAGGAGATAGAAGTGTGCAGTGTGGGTTGGGGAACCATTAGGTTGGAAACTGCAGGGGATATGATATATCCAATGGTCTGGTAAACAGTGGCCCGGTGTTTCATAGGGTTGTGGACCTGTTGATAGTATGAGGAATATTTGAGAGTTGCTGTCTGGTTTATGCAAGGTAGAGGACCATGCATCAAACCTCTGCCTTATCTGAGAGTTTAATGATGAGGTCTGGATCGGTCTGAAATGGGAGGAATGTTGCACCTTTGGAGGGGGTGGGGTTGGAGTGGCTAAATGGTGTGGAGAAGTCAAGGCGGTCAGTGCCATGGGCAATTGGAGAGGAAAAGATCAAATGGCAAAAGGCCAGAATGGGAAGTTCAAGTGGAAGAGGAGTGTTCGAGACAGAATAAGGAATCATCAATAGGAAAAGTAAGCATGCAGGTGCAGCAGGCAGTGAAGAAAGCTAATGGCATGTTGGCCTTCATAACAAGAGGAGTTGAGTATAGGACCAAAGAGGTCCTTCTGCAGCTGTACAGGACCCTGGTGAGCCCCCCCCCCCCCCCCCCCACCCCCCCCCCCCCCCCCCCCCCCCCCCCCGGAACATTTTATGCAGTTTTGGTCTCCAAATTTGAGGAAGGACATTCTTGCTATTGAGGGAGTGCAGCGTAGGTTCACAAGATTAATTCCTGGGATGGCGGGACTGTTATATGTTGAGAGAATGGAGCGAATGGGCTTGTGTACACTGGAATATAGAAGGATGAGAGGGGATCTTATTGAAACATATAAGATTATTAAGGAATTGGACACGATAAAGACAGAAAACATGTTCCCAATGATCGGGGAGTCCAGAACCAGGGGCCACAGTTAATAATAACACAGAATAAGGGATAGACCATTTAGAACGGAGATGAGGAAAAACGTTTTCACCCAGAGAGTTGTGAATCTGTGGAACTGTCTGCCTCAGAAGGCAGTGGAGGCCAATTCTCTGGATGCTGTCAAGAGAGAGTTAGATAGAGGTCTTAAAGATAGCGAAGGGATATGGGAAGGCAGGAACGGGGTACCAATTGTGGATGATCAGCCATGATCACAGTGAATAGTGGTGCTGGCTCGAAGGGCCAAATGGCCTACTCGTGCGTCTATTGACTTCTTGTTGAAAAAATAGTCAGAGGCGGAAGAGCAGGTGTACATCATATTGGGCTGTGAACTTACTGCAGGAAGCTGCTGCTCAGTATCAGACAAAATGGTAAAGGCACAGCAGGGGATGAAGCTGAGGTGAAGTATGGGGTCAGTGGGCAAAGGGTTATTTGAGGGGGGGGGATGAAAAATGTTCACAAGAACATGAGAAGGATGGTCAAACACAAAACTATAGGACGGGACCAGGTTCTTCAGCCATAATGCCCGTGTTGAACATGATGCCAAGTTGCACATGATCCATGTCACTCCACTCCCTGCGTATCCGTGTGCTTATCCAAAGCCTCTTGGAATCAACAATCATATTTCTTTCGACTACAGACAGTGCATTCCAGGCATCCACCACTCTCTGTGGGAGCAACTTGTCCTGCATATCTCCTTTAAACTTTGCCCCTCTCACCTTAAACCTGTGCCTTAGTCTGTCCACCCTATCTTCTAACAGGTCTTCACGTTCCAGAGAAAACAATCCAAGTTTGTCCAACATCTCCTTATAGCTAATCTTCTCTAATTTAGGCAGAATACTGGTAAATCTGCACCTTTCCAAAATCCTCCACATATTCCCTGTAATGGGGTGAACAGATGAACACTAGCTTCAAATGCAGACTAACTACACTCCTATATGTAGACCTCCAGGCAGAATGATGCTCTTCCACCACAATCTTTTAAGAGTAAGCCAGTTCTGAATCATTATGACAAGAAGTAGGGGTAATTTGGGGTCTGGTGGTGGGAGATAGGAGCAGGGAAATGTAGGGTCTGCAGGGGAACAAGGTGGGATCAGATAGTTTGGTGGTAGAGCGGACTCTCCTTTAGTTGTTGGGGTATGGGGCCAGGATGAAGAGGAGGTCCCAGTGGGTGTTGGGTCCTGTAACTGGGTGGGAGGCAGAGAAATAGGAACTGAACCTACAACTTTCTAACTGAGAGGTAAGAATGTGACCAACTGAATCACAACTGCACAGGTGGCATGAGAGAAAATAATTGGATTGAAATATATATATTTTTAAAGAGACCCGCATTCTGGTTCCCTGCTCACTGCAGCAAAGAAATGCTCAATGTAATCCTAATATTCCTAAATCAAAGAAGGACACAAAAAGCTGGAGTAACTCAGCGGGACAGGCAGCTTCTGGAGAGAAGGAATGGGTGCAGTTTTGGGTCGAGACCCTTCTTCAGACTGGTCAGAAGGGAAATGAGAGATGTACTATAGATGGTGATGTGGAGAGGTGCTGTTCCTCCAATTTGCATTTAACCTCACTGACTATGGAGGAGACCGAGGACAAAAAGGTCTGTGTAGGAATGGGAAGGAGAATTAAAGTGTCCAGCAACCGGGAGATCAGGTTGGTTCAGGCGGGCTGAGAGGTGCAAGTGAACCTCCACCTAACCTGAAAGGACTGTCGGGGGCCCTGGACAGAATTGAGGGAGGAGGTATAGCAACAAGTGTTGCACCTTCTGTGGGGAAGGTACCTGGGGAGGGGGTGGTTTGGGTGGGAAGGGGTGAGTTAACTAGGGAGTTGTGGAGGGAACAGTCTCTACGGAAGGCGGAAAGGGGTGGCGATGGGGAAAATGTGACTAGTGTTGGGATCCTGTTGGAGGTGGCGGAAATTTTGGAGGATTATGTGTTGTATGCAACGGCTGATGGGGTGGAAGGTAAGGACTAGGGGGACTGCCTCTGTTGCGACTAGGAAGAGGGGGAGCAAGGGCGGGGCACCCAGGAGACACGAGTGAGGGCCTCGTCTATGATGGGAGAGGGGAACCCCCATTCCCTAAAGAATGAGGATATCTCCGATGTTCTAGTATGGAACACCTCATCTTGGGTGCAGATGTGGCGTAGACGGAGGAATTGGGAGTAGGGGATAGCGTCTGTAGGAAGCAGGGTGGGAAGAAGTGTAGTCTGGATAGTTGTGGGAGTCAGTGGGTTTGTAAAAGACATCAGTCAACAGTCTATTTCCTGTGATGGAGACTGAGATTAAGAAAGGGGAGGGAGATGGTCCAAGTAAATTTGGGTACAGGATGAAAATTAGTGGTGAAGTTGATGAAGTCCATGAGTTCTGTATGGGTGCAGGAGCAGTTGGCTGCTGCTAAGTCTGGCTGGCCTAGAGCACAAAATCTTGGCTTTCTGTTCCGAGTCGGAGCCACTGCCACACTGAACCAGGGTTTACAGCATTGGCACATCTGCCTGATGGTTTTTGAATGGAACGTGGCTGAGATATTGAGTCTGTTGCCCTTGGGCTGCTGCTGTCTAATGCTTTGACCTGCCCCTGACCTATGTCTAAAGTTCCCCATTAATAGTTTTCCTCATACATGTTGCCACTGGCTGAATGATAATTCCTTTTGGATAACTACTGGATTGAAATTTAAACTTCTGGCTGGCTATTTGACAGACTCTACTGAAGAAATGGGTGGGCTTGAGTTACTGGCAAGCTTCATCTTGTACTCACCTGGAACATTGCTGTGTGGTTATGGATATTTACTTTACAACTCAGATCATGTTCGCCCTCTTTCCCCACCCACACACACACTTTTTTAAAAATTCTGGACTTGGCTTATTTTTTATCTCTTGGAATTGGAAGCCCCCCCCCCCATCATCACATTTCAATAGTGCTTTTCATCTTTTGAACAACTGCAAGGATTTAATTTAGGATTGTTTGAATCCTTTGATGGTAAAGTGCGATAATTGTTACAGCCTAAGAGAGGCTTAGCTTGATTATATTTCTCAAGTTTGTAGGAATTAAAGGTTTGTGTTTCCCTTTGGTTTTTTCATCCTATTTTAATTTTTATATTTTAATTTTGTCCCTCTATTGACTCCTTTCTGCAATTCTGATATCTCTCTTACATTGAGGCACCTTGAAATACAATAGACAGCCTATAGAGAATCTGGTCTGCTAAATCCCACTTTCTATTGCATTGGGATAAATGAGAGGGAAGTTCGGGCCCCTGATTAACTACAATTCTCATTGTGTTGTAATAATGCATGTTTCTGCAGGTTAGTCTGTACCAGAATTGCTTAAAAAGGTGTAGGTTGTGGGCTGGTAGTTAACTGCCACATTCCTGATTTCATGCCTGACGGATCAGAGTGCAAACTTTATTTGAATCACTGATCAAACCTGAAATACAAGAGGTGTTCGCAGCTGTGACTGACTCTAATATACTGCCCAAGGCAAATGTGAGGCACTACTCAACAGCTAGTTATTTTATCAAGTTTGAACAGTATCAATTGTGAATCTTGTGATTGGGCAATATTTAGTGATATCCCATCCACCCCATAAAAGCTTAGTGTGCATCAAGCAGTTTTACTTTTCACTGAAGCTTATGAAGCGTAAATCCATTGAACTAATTGCCCAATACTTCCAGAACCTGGATTGTCCAGGCTGACTAATTGTTTCAGTCTGGTTTTGCTGCATGAATGTATTCCTTCCTATGATCCCATCCATTCTGTCTTGGTCCAATCCCTCCTGACCTACATCTGTGACACCTCTGATATCTCCATCACGATTTCCAATCTCCTGGTACTAGATGGCACATCTTTACCTGGGGTATGCTATCTTTCAGCATTGGGGCCTGTTTCCCTGCTGTGCCACTCTTTGGCCTACATTAGGATGATCTAAGGCCCTCCATTCTTCCTCGATCAGAGATCAAAACTGTTCCCCTCCATCAACACCTAACTGAACACCTTCACATTGAACAACCTCCATTAATTACACTCACTTTATCCAAATCAAATGGTTGGCCATTGTTTACACAGGCCTAAAGTAAGCCTGGGTTTTGTGGGATACATGAAACAGTGCTTCAGACCTAATCAAGTTTCCTCTCAACATTTTCTAGGACATTGACGATTGCATTGGTGTTACTGCCTGCATACAAACAAAACTTTACTTTTACTGCCAATCACTATTTCACTTTCACATGGTCCATCTCTAACTCTTACTTCCTCTTTGTATCTCTTCATTTCCATAGGCTAGCACCAAAAATCCAATGCAAGCCCTCAGCTATTTTGATTTGATTTGCTTCCATTCGGTCTCCTATAAAGACTCCTGTTCTGCACAGGTGGCTTTGAGACAGCTTCTTTCTTCCAGAATTGTAGTTTCTCTTAAATAATCAAAACATTGCATTTCATCTCCTTCCAGTTCTTTTGGTCTCATCAGGTGTAACCCTGTACAAAAGGGACAGGTTACACCTTAACTGGAGGGGGACCGACATTCTGGCAGGCAGGTTTGCTCGGGCTACACGTGTGAGTTTAAACTAAATAGTGGGGGGGAGTGTTTGACAAATTGGGAGTATAAAGATGTTGAAGGGGAAGAGGCTACAGGAAAAATTACAAAAGATTCTTGAATTAATGGGAAGGAAAGCTTGAGAATGGACAACAGAGTAAGGTCAGGGCCAATTGCGAGGAGGGAAGTGAATATGGAGGTCAAAGTACTGCATATGAATGCACGAAATATAAGGAATAAAGTGGACAAGCTTGAGGCTCAGTTACAAACTGGCAAGTATGATGTTGTTGGAATTACTGAGACATGGCTGCAAGAGGGCCAGGGCTGGTATATTCAAGGGTATACCCCCGATGGAAAAGACAGACAGGTGGGCAGAGGGGGTGGGGTTGCCCTATTGGTGAGGAATGAAATTCAGTCCCTTGCATGGGGTGACATTGAAACAGGAGATGTGGAGTCAGTATGGAACTAAGGAATTGTAAGGGTAAAAAGACCCTAATGGGACTAATCTACAGGCCCCCAAACAGTAGCCTGGACATAGGGCGCAAATTGAATCAGGAGTTAAAATTGGCATGTAGTAAAAGTAATGCTGTGGTTGTTATGGGAGATTTCAACATGCAGGTGGACTGGGAAAATCAGGTTGGTACTGGACCCCAAGAAAGGGACTTTGTAGATTGCTTTCGTGATGGATTCTTTGAACAGCTTGTATTGGCGCCTACCAGGGAGAAGGCAGTTCTGGATTTAGTGTTATGTAATGAACCGGATTTGATAAAGGACCTCGAGGTTAATGAGCCATTAGGAGGCAGTGACCATGACATGATCAGGTTTAATCTACAATTGGAGAGGGAGAAGAGTAGATCGGAGGTGTCAATGTTGCAGTTGAATAAAGGGGACTATGGGGCCATGAGGGAGGAGCTGGCCAAAGTTAACTGGAAATATACACTAGCAGTGAAACACAAATGGCAGGTGTTTCTAGGAATAATACAGAAGGTGCAGGATCAGTTCATTCCTAGGAGGAAGAAAGATTCCAGGGAGAGAAAGGGACGACCATGGCTGACAAGGGACGTCAGGGACAGTATAAAAATTAAAGCGAAGAGGTACAACGTGGCAAAGATGAGCGGGAAGCAAGGGGATTGGGTAATGTTTAAAGAACAACAGAAGATAACCAAGAAGACAATACGGGGAGAAAAGGTGAGGTACGAAGGTAAGCTAGCCAAGAATATAAAGCAGGACAGTAAAAGCTTCTTTAGGTATGTGAAGAGGAAAAAATTAGTTAAGACCAAAGTTGGACCCTTGAAGACCGAAAAAGGTGAATTTATTATGGGGAACAAGGAAATGGCAGATGAGTTGAACAGGTACTTTGGATCTGTTTTCACTAAGGAGGACACAAACAATTTTTTTGATATAGTAGTGGCCAGAGGATCTGGGGTGACAGAGGAACTGAAGGAACATCCTCATTAGGCAGGAAATGGTGTTGGATAGACTGATGGGACTGAAGGTTGATAAATCTCCAGGATCTGATGGTCTGCATCCCAGGGTACTTAAAGAAGTGGCTCTAGAAATCGTGGATGCATTGGTGATAATTTTCCAATGTTCTATAGACTCAGGATTGGTTCCTGTGGATTGGAGGGTAGCTAATGTTATCCCACTTTTAAACAAAGGCAGGAGAGAGAAAACGGGGAATTATAGACCAGTTAGCCTGACGTCGGTGGTGGGGAAGATGCTGGAGTTAATTATAAAAGATGAGATAGCTGCACATTTGGATAGCAGTAACAGGATCGGTCTGAGTCAGCATGGATTTACGAAGGGGAAATCATGCTTGACTAATCTTCTGGAATTTTTTGAAGATGTAACTAGGAAAATGGACAAGGGAGAGCCAGTGGATGTAGTGTACCTGGACTTTCAGAAAGCATTTGATAAGTTCCCACAAGAGATTAGTGGGCAAAATTAGGGCACATGGTATTGGGGGTAGAGTGCTGACATGGATAGAGAAGTGTTTGACAGACAGGAAGTAAACAAAGAGTAGGAATTAACGGGTCCCTTTCAGAATGGCAGGCAGTGACTAGTGGGGTACCGCAAGGCTTGGTGCTGGGACCGCAGCTATTTACAATATACATCAATGATTTGGATGAAGGGATTCAAAGTAACATTAGCTAATTTGCAGATGACACAAAACTGGGTGGTAGTGTGAACTGTGAGGAGGATGCTTTGAGAATGCAGGGTTACTTGGACAGGTTGGGGGAGTGGGCAGATGCATGGCAGATGAAGTTTCATCCGGATAAATGTGAGGTTATCCACTTTGGTAGCAAAAACAGGAAGGCAGATTACTATCTAAATGGCATCAAGTTGGAAAAAGGGGAAGTACAACGGGATCTGGGGGTCTTTGTACATCAGTCTATGAAAGTAAGCATGCAGGTACAGCAGGCAGTAAAGAGAGTGAATGGCATGTTGGCCTTTATAAGAAGAGGAATCGAATATAGGAGCAAAGAGGTCCTTCTGCAGTTGTACAGAGCCTTAGTGAGACCACACCTGGAGTATTGTGTGCAGATTTGGTCCCCAAATTTGAGGAAGGACATTCTTGCTATTGAGGTTTACAAGGTTAATTCCCATGATGGCGGGACTGTCATACGCTGAGAGAATGGAGCAGCTGGGCTTGAACACTCTGGAGTTTAGAAGGATGAGAAAGGATCTCATTGAAATATATAAGATTGTTAAGGGCTTGGACACACTAGAGGCAGGAAACATGTTCCCGATGTTGGGGGAGTCCAGAACCAGGGGCCACAGTTTAAGAATAAGGAGTAAGCCATTTAGAACGGAGATGAGGAAACACTTTTTCTCACAGAGAGTGGTGAGTCTGTGGAATTCTCTGCCTCAGAGGGCAGTGGAGGCAGGTTCTCTGGACGCTTTCAAGAGAGAGCTAGATAGGGCTCTTAAAAATTGCGGAGTCAGGGGATATGGGGAAAAGGCAGGGGCGGGTTACTGATTGGGGATGATCAGCCATGATCACATTGAAACACGCTGGCTCGAAGGGCTAAATGGCCTACTCCTGCACCTATTGTCTATTGTCATTCCTCCTAGACAGAGGTTCCTTATTCCTTGCATTCCACCCCACCAATGCCCCTACTCAATAGAATGCCCTTCATGTTCATCTCAACAAGATTCTACTCCTTGAAGACACACCTTCCTCTCAGCATTTTTAAGTGATTCTCTAGTCTTGCCACTGACCGCTCCCTCTTTACAACACTTTTCTTGAACCACAAGAGATGCAATTTCATCTTTTCCCTTCTTAGCTTCCAGGTGTCCATTCACACTTCTTCCAGTTCAATGTGTTGCATGTAATGTTTCAAATTTGCTTTCTTTATTGTGGAGAATCCAAACACAGATCTGCTTTCAGACTACAGTATCCTGTTCCCTGTCATTTTAATTCCCCACCCCACCCCGCTCTGACCTGCCTGCGGACTCCAGCAGTTATTACAAAGCCCAACATTAACGAGGAAGAACACTTCTGTGCATCTTGGACCTCCGAGACTCAATATCAAATTCTACTTCAGGTAACTGGCTTTCTGTGTTTGTGTAGAACGAGCTGTTTCTGCCGAAAGACCATCTCTAATATTGGTTCAGCCTTTCTCCATTAACACAGCCTAGCCTGTTGGGCAAGTCCTACAACCCAGCAGTTCAAACCATGCATGACTTGTTTGTATTCTCCCTCTCTAACTACCCTCATAGCATTTGTTCATTTGCTTCCTCTGTAACAGCTCCCCTAACCTATAGACCAAATTATCTCCACAACTGAATCCCCAGAGAAACTTAGACCTCACTCTAACAGAGACATTCCCTTTGTCCTACTCATTCCTCTCTAACTTGTTTTCTCTCATTTCCAGTTGAAGATGGATCTTTATACAGGATACTGAGTTGGATGATCAGCCTACGATCATATTGAATGGCGGTGCAGGCTCGAAGGGCCGAATGGCCTACTCCTGCACCTAATTTCTATGTTTCTATGTTTAGCCAGAATTGTATTCTGGAGGGTGGAATGTCTTAAAATACATGTTGTATTTTAACACGACCCCTTTCAAGAACAGCAATGAAGGCTCCACATTACTATAATGTCGGAAGACAGCACAGTCACCTCCGTCACAACGTGCTACAACTAGGATGCGCTTAATTGTTTAGAGGCGAAGGTTGACCTTAACTGGAACAAGCTACTCTGGTTCAGCCATTCAATAAAATGGCCATCTATTGTTACTGACAACAAATACCACTGATTGAATAACATTTAAGTAAATATCATGTACATGAGCAAATAACATGCTTTCTACACCAGGTTAGATGAACCAATGAAGCAAAACATTAATGTTTCCCACTCTACAGATGCAGTTTGATCTTATAGAAATGTATAAAATTCTTAAGGGGTTGGACAAGCTAGATGCAGGAGCATTGTTCCCGATGTTGGGGGAGTCCAGAACAAGGGGTCACAGTCTAAGGATAAGGAGGAATTCCTTTAGGACCGAGATGAGGAAAACATTCTTTACACAGAGAGTGGTGAGTCTCTGGAATTCTCTGCCACAGAAGGTCGTTGAGGACCAGTTCATTGGCTATATTTAAGAGGGAGTTGGATGTGGCTCTTGTGGCTAAAGGGATCAGGGGGTATGGAGAGAAGGCAGGTACGGGATACTGAGTTGGATGATCAGCCATGATCATATTGAATGGCGGTGCAGGCTCGAAGGGCCGAATGGCCTACTCCTGCACCTATTTCACTATGTTTCTAATGTTCTATGTCACCATTATTTTTGGAGACCATCCAATTTAGGACCCTGAAGAGCAAAAGTACATGGCACAAAATGAGCCACTTTTCATAATAGATTCCCTGCTGAATGTCCAACCCTAAGTTACCATTAGCATCCTATAATTCCCCAAATAGGGAAGAACCAGCACCAACCAGAATAAAGTGAAAGTGGTTTTGTTTTCAGCAAAAAACTTTTTCTGTTCAACCCCTCAAAAATGTAGCAGCACAAAAATACCAGATGTACGAAGTCATTTGACAAATGAGGAAGTTAAGGAATTCCCCCAGTACAATACTCTGACTGAATTAGCATTTTGTTTACAACCAAAGAAATATAGGCAATGTGTTACTGAGCCATTTTGTGTTAGAACAGCTACAAAGGACAGGTCCATCTTCAGCAGTACTTTTAGTGAAAGTAAACAACTTACAATTAACTATTTCATAATTTATGGGCAAATTTAAAATCTGAATGAACGTTGCCCAGGTTGTATGTGGGGAATATGCCTCCTGTTGCTGCATAAGTTAGTAAAACCAGACTCTGTGGAACAGACTAGATGGACATCAGTTCCTACCCACCCAGGGTTACTGTAACATTGACATGGCACAAGAGGTCATCCAGCCCCGGGAATCCACACAAGGAATAGAAGAGATGTTGTCTAATTCCACACTCCAGCTTCTGGTTCATGGTATCAGGGCTCATCCTGGTAATTACTAAAATACAGTGCCTCAACTCTAACTTCAGGCAGTATCAGAATTACCCAATTATCATCCCCAGTTAATGTTCTCTGTGTTGTGAGAAATAGAGTGGATAATGCAGACCTAGCTCACATCTCCTAATTTTATGACCACAATTAAATCTCCTTTCGGCTTCCTTTGTTCTAAAGAACTTATGCTCCGTTCTAAACAACTTTGGCACTTGTAAATTCCCTTTAAATCTTCTCCAGTGGTTTGAAATCCTTTCTGAAATGTTAACTGTCTACTGTCAATATAACTCAAGCTGTGGCCTAACTTGTGCTTTCCATAGACCAAATAGAGCATTCCTGCTTGTACTGAAATCTTGTTCAATAAAGTATTCTACGTTCCATCAATGTAATATATAATATTGAAATATACCAGAAAGAATAAGGGACACAATACAGAGTCCCATAGAATTCTATAGCAAATAACGTCCCCATCACTAAATCTGTCAGAAGGATGGGCCAGAAGGCAGATTGTGATGACAGGAGTTTGGATAGTTTTAATACAGTACCAAAGGCATGGATTCTCTTCATGGATCCGCGTAATGATTATCATTTACGTCCACACTGAATTTGAAACTCATAGCAGCCTTACTTATGCATAGCGAGCCTAATCTGTAAAAGATGCCTAAACTGGTTAACAGTGCTATTAAAGAGCCATATAGATTTCTGGGCTTTGTAAATTTAGATGACAAAAGCAAGAAAATTATGCTAGATATTTAAACTGATTATGCTTATGCTGGAAATTTGCGTTCAATTCGGAGTTCCAAATTTTAGGAAGAACATGAAGGCCTCAGAGCAGATCGAAGCGAGATTTACCATAACTGCTAGAGATGAGTGATTTGTAACGCTGGTGTCATATTTCAATTTTACACAGAGCAAAGCCTGTAACCATTTGCACCGTACAAGGGTTAAGCAGTTATACATTTTAACCCATCCAACACCACGTGAACAGTAAATGAATGGCGAGATATAAACCATATGAAGGCAGGTGGGATTATTTTGGATTAGTATCATATTTTCGGTGCTGTATTGTTCTTTGTTCTGATTTGCAGCAGCAGGACTGTAGCCAAAAGTAGCGAATATGATTCCATGACTGACACCAAACTTCAGAGTCCTATACAAGACTTTTGAACTACACAGGAGTCAAGGATTATGGATATAAATGCAGAGAAATTGAAAGTGAGGCAGAAATTATTAGATCAAAACCTACTGAACATCAGAGCAAAGAACAGTATGGCATTCTTATTTCTTGTTTTTGTTTGGACAAATGCAGTGACAGAACTATGGCCTCTGGTAGTGATTCAATGTTATGCCACAATGCACTCGTAACCAGCATTACTGTATTCGGGTAGTACACAAAAATAAACTTGCAGCTGCCATTATTGTACAGGTTCCACCAATATTGTACTCTGGTGATATACAGGGGCAGACCCAGCAATATAGTACCCTAGTAATATAATGACCTGCTCCCACTAGAACCATCTCCCAGTATTGTAGTGACATAATTCTACCCACATGTACCATATCCCAGTGTTATACAATGCTAGTCCTGTACCCACTAGTACTGCAAAGCAATTGACTGACACCCCATTATTATATAACACTCCCCAGATACCCCTCTGATTTAGAAAGTCTATACCACTAAATAACTGCTAAGAGAGCATCGCTGTAATAACACTGGTAACCTCCCATTCTCTGATTTTCCGCCACACTGATCGTTGGTCAGAGGTCAGAAATTAATACATACTCATATACCGTGCCCTCCATAATGTTTGGGACAAAGACCCATCATTTATTTATTTGCCTCTGTACTCCACAATTTGAGATTTGTAATAGAAAAAAAAATCACATGTGGTTAAGGGGCACGTTGTCAGATTTTTAATTTAAATTTAGAAATTACAGCTACATGGTGAGACCAAAATGTATAAAAAAATACCCTTTGATAAAATCTGACAATGTGCACTAACCACGGGTGATATCTATAACAAATTTCAAATTGTGGAGTTCAGAGGCAAATAAATAAATGATGGTTCTTTGTCCTAGACATTATGGAGAGCACTGTAATGAACTTGGAAAGATAGAAAATCCTGGAGCTCTAAATTCACTAATTGACAAATCCAGAAAGAAAAGCAGTGAAAAATTAAACAAATGACTTGTATTGCAGAAGCATTCCAATCAAAAAAAATAGAGAGTGTAACAGGTTGGTGTTCCAGAGAGATAAACATGGATATTAACACCTCTGGTTGCTTTCCAACTATATTCAGGCCAATGATCTTAGTGGTAGCAATCACCAAGAAGCACTGAGTGTCACACTGTGTCCCTTCAGTGTTTTGTGACGTGAAATACACTCACTATCAAAGTTTATGCATCACAATTTGTACAGAGTGGGGGATCTGATATCTGAACAGTTATGAATTTTGAAACTATATATATATATATATATATATATATATATATATATATATATATATACTTTGTCTCTTAATAAAAAAAGTAGTTGTCTCTGAACAAATGTTCTTCCCTCCGTGGTATTGCAGTCTGATAGAAGCAGGAAGCACTCCTTTTTCTTTAAGGGAAGGTAATAATGAAAAGGCAAATGCACAAATCCATGAATAGGAAAGAGTGGTATTTTAAACTGCACACTCAGCCAGTTCCAGCACAATATGTAATGTTCAGATGGTTGCTTGGTCTGTCTTCATTCAAGATGATAAGCTTGCCCCTTGAAAGATGTTAGCAGCAGGTTTTGAGCGATGATGTAAAAGGTTAGGCAGTATTCTAGAGGGTTTGTTTCCTGTGCTGTGAGATTTATAACTCACTGTGGGTTAGCAGGTTGCATTGGCCACTGCCCCTGGCCCTGCTGGGACTGAAGTAGCCGATGGAGTTCTTTAAATTGAAATACCACATTGTCCTTTAGGTCTGGGTTGGAAATCTGGAGACGAATACTCCCACTATCAAATGATAGCTCTCCAGAAAACATCTCAAACATCATCCGTGCCACTACAGGAATCACCTGAACCAGCCACAAGGGAGGAATGGAAAAGATTAAACAACTATCATGAATAAACAACTTACAACATAGGCAGCAGATTTTATGTTCAAAACATCTTTACATAAGGATTCTCAAGAATCATATGACTGCACCCCACATACTAAATATCTTACAACATATGGATATTTAAGTTGGTGGAATAATGTGGACAGTGATGTTTCTCAACGTCTAGATGCCAGGATGCTTCATGGGGAGAGCCTCTCCACATTTTGGATCCTCCTGAGGAAAAGCACTGAAGCAGGAAAACCTCTCAGAAAGGAAGACATATGGTTCTTCAACAGTGAGGGATGCAGACTGTGGGAAAACACCTGGGCAGTGGAACCCATCATACGTTAATATTTAGAAATGGTGTTTGTTCCAGGAAGAGGAATCATTTCAGGAAGGGAATGCAACCATCAGAATTTGTCCTCAGATAGACAATTGGGTTAACCCAGAGGACAACGTCTAGAGTCAGATTTGTCCCAGTTAGAATGTTCTCCATGTTGATGGCAACCTCCTGGTATTCCACTCGCAGATTTTTGTGTACAACCCAAAGAGAATCAGCATGAGCGAACCAATCCTGCCCTCCCTCACAGATTCTACAGAAAGTCTAGCCATTTCCCTAGCTCTAAATTATTTCATTACCTGCACCATGATTAGCTTCTTTTCTTTGGGTTTACCATCTGGCCACTCCTCACCAAAGCAGAGCTGGATCTCGTAGAGAGGGGCAACACTTACTTGCCCCTTCTGATACATTATTAATTCTGTGAAGTAGAGAACATAATGAAAGTTAAAACAATACATTGGTCAAGAGAAACCTTAAGTCATGTGCTGTGCTGTCATCAGAATAAATTCTCATTGTGCCTTTTCACATTTTATGCCGCTGAATAAGAAGCAAGAACGGGGGTTGGGGAGGGGAATGAAGGGATAAAAAGGAATATTGGACAAGAGGGGTGTGTGGATGGAGGGAGGGAAAAAAGCAGGGTGATTGGGGTGGTTGGGAGAAGTGGAGTAATAGATGTACAATGGGGTGGGAGTGGGAGAAGGGAAAGAGAGGGGGATGACTTGAAATTGAACACATTTTCCCTCTTCCAGCCTCCACAATGCTACCCAACCAGCCAAGTTCTTCAGCAGGTTATCTGTTGCTCCAGATTCCAACATCTGCAGCCTCTTCCATCTCCAAACCTTGGCCTACCTGTCAGTTCAAACCATGCTAGAAGAGCCACAAGCTTCCTGTTGACTCAGTCGATTGCAAGAACGACCACAATTACTTAACCAGCTGCAAAGATTTTTGGAGAGACCCGATATTAACAACTTATTTATTATGACACAACAGGAAACCATTCAGCCTATCAGGTCCATGGTGGCTCTCGGCTGAGAAATCCCATCAGTCCCATTGCTCCTCTCTATATTTCTCAGTATCTCTGTAATTTATTCCCTCTCACATGCCCACCAAAACCATTTGCTCCTCCTGTCATTTATCTATATTAGGAGGAATTTTATTGTAGCCAACCTTTTGGCCCCACGTTTCTGATTGTGAGAGGAAACTTGCAAGTCCGGCAGAAGCCCAAGCAGTCATAGGCAGAATGTGCAAACTCCACACTGACAACAAAATTGTCACTGGAACTGAGGCAGATCTAACTGCTTGCCACCAGGTCACCCATTGTGAAACATGCTCTACTTGGGAATGTTCTTCTAAAGCTAGAACAAAGGAAAGTTGTTAGGATGAAGTATAGTACACCACAATCACAGAGCTATAGGTAATAAAACTGGGAACTATTCCTCTCCTGAATACAGCAGAAGAATATCCTTTACCACGAACAACAGAATAACCCAGACAAAAAAAAACCTAACATTTAAAAGTAGTCAACTCACCACTAAGGAAGTTCTCTAAACTAAAAAGCTTGATCTTCTTCTCTCTCTCAATGGGGTTAGGACCTGATGTTCCATTAGCACAGGGCCCCGACCAATATACTTTACACTGGCACAGCCGAATGGCATAGATATCCTGCCCGTGGATCTCCAGGATCAGGCCCCGGTCCATCACATCCAGCAAGTGGTTAGTGTAAAATCGCTGCTTCTCATGAGGCACCTGGTCTGTGCTGGGGAAACGGACCTGCTCTAGGGTAATGGGTCCAAAGAGCTCCACTTGGTCTGGGATAGGGCCGAGGTCACCGTAGTACAGGCGGCAGCCGTGAGGATTGCTGACGGTGATTAATGATCCCATCTGTTTGCCTCTGTATTGGAACTTCACATCCAGATCAGTCACTGAATCAAAGGAAGAAACAGACCTTGGTTAGACCACCGAACAAGGCAGCATCTGTGATCAGGAATGAAAATTGGTCAATGGAGCCGTGCAAGAAAAGCAGTGCTGTTGCGACAAGTTGTACGGTGGGTGCATTGCAAGGGAAACTACAGTGCCCTCCGTAATGTTTTGGACAAAGACCCATCATTTACTCATTTGCCTCTGTACTCCACAATGTGAGATTTGTAGTAGAAAAAAAATCACATGTGGTTAAAGTGCACATTGTCAAGAGTCAAGTCAAGAGAGTTTTATTGTCATGTGTTCCACATAGGACAATGAGATTCTTGCTTGCTGCAGCACAACAGAATATGTAAACATAATACAAAACGGAAGATAAAAGTTCAGTATGTCTATTGACCATAGATACACAATAGACTGTTATTGTTCAGAGCTTATTTAATGTTGTGTTTAATAGCCTGATGGCTGTGGGGAACAAGCTGTTCCTGAACCTGGATGTTACAGATTTCAGGCTCCTGTACCTTCTTCCCGATGGCAACTGTGAAATGAGTGTGTGACCAGGATGGTGTGGGTCTCTGATGATGTTGGCAGCCTTTTTGAGGCAGCGACTGCAATAAATCCCTTCGATGGTGGGGAGGTCAGAGTCGGTGATGGACTGGGCAGTGTTCTCAACTTTCTGCAGTCTTTTCCGCTCCTGGACGTTCAAGTTGCCGAAACAGGCCACGATGCAGCAAATCAGCATGCTCTCTACTGTGCAACTGTAGAAATTCGAGAGAATCCTCCTTGATATACCGACTCTCTGTAATCTTCTCAGGAAGTAGAGGCGTTGAATAAAGGTTATTCTTTATAATAATAATAATAATAATATTATTAAACTGTATTTCGGACTCAAGGTCCAGACAAGGGATAACATTACATAAAAATCCATTGCATATAAAAACACCATAAAATACATATAAAATCTTAGTATATCACATAAAAGAATCATAAATTATATATATAAAAAACAATACATTATTTAAAATCCAGAATAAAAAAAGAAAGATCAGTGTCCTACAACGAGACAGCGATACCAGTGTCTCCACAACTGGGATTCGTAGCGTGTAGTGCTAAGCCTTACGTTTGACAAAGCCACGATAATTACATTTTTAGAGTCATTTATCCCGCAAATGAATTCATAAATATGATTTCTTATAATTGTATCAATGTGCTGGGACCAGGAAAGATCTTCGGAAATATGCACGCCCAGGAATTTGACGTTTTTGGCCCTTTGTCAGATTTTAATAAAGGTCATTTTTATACATTTAGGTTTCACCATGTAGAAATTACAGCTGTGTTTATACATAGTCCCCCCCATTTCAGAGCACCATAATGTTTGGGACACAGCAATGTCATGCCAATTAAAGTAGTCATGTTTAGTATTTTGTGGCATATCCTTTGCATGCAATGACTGTTTGAAGTCAGCGATGCATGGACGTCACCAGCTGCTGGGTGTCTCTGGTGATGCTCTGCCAGGCCTGTATTGCAGCCATCGTTAGCTTATGCTTGTTTTGGGGGCTAGTCCCCTTCAGTTTTCTCTTCAGCATATACAAGGCATGCTTAATTGGGTTCAGATCGGGTGATTGACTCGGCCACTCAAGAATTGACTATTTTTTAGTTTTGAAAAACTCCATTGTTGCTTCAGCAGTATGTTTGGGATCACTGTCTTGCTGTAGAATGAACCGCCGGCCAATGAGTTTTGAGGCATTTGTTTGAACTTGAGCAGGTAGGATGTGTCTATACATTTCAAAATTCATTATGCTACTACCATCAGCAGTTGTATCATCAATGAAGATAAGTGAGCCAGTACCTTCAGCAGCCATACATGCCCAGGCCATAACACCCCCACCACCGTGTTCCACAGATGAGGTGGTATGCTTTGGATCTTGGGCAGTTCCCTCTCTTCTCCATACTTTGCTCTTGCCATCACTCTAATATAAGTTAATCTTCGTCTCATCTGTCCACAAGACCTTTTTCCCAGAACTGTGGTTGCTCTTTCAAGTACTGCTTGGCAAACTGTAATCTGGCCATCCTATTTTTGCGGCTGACCAGTGGTTTGCATCTTGCAGTGTAGCCTCTGTATTTCTGTTCATGACGGTTTCTGCGAACTGTGGTCATTGACAAATCCATAATTGACTCCCGAAGAGTGTTTTCGATCTGTCGGACAGGTGTTTGGGTGTTTTTCTTTATTATAGAGAGAATTCTTCTGTCATCAGCTGTTGAGGTCTTCCTTGGCCTGCAGGTCCCTTTGCAATTAGTAAGCTCACCAGTGCTCTCTTTCTTCTTAATGATGTTCCAAACATCATTTGGAATGATTTTGGCAAGCCTAAGGTTTGTCTGTTGACTAACAGTTTTATTCTTGTTTCTCAGTCTCATAATGGCTCCTTTGACTTTCATTGGCACAACTTTGGTCCTCATGTTGATAAATAGCAATAAAAGTTTCCAAAGGTGATGGAAAGACTGTAGGAAAGACTAGGTGCTGAGAGCTCTCTTTTACCTGCATTAAGGAGGCAATTAAACACACCTGAGCAATTACAAACACCTGTGAAGCCATGTGTCCCAAACATTATGGTGCCCTGAAATGGGGGGAATATGTATAAACACAGCTGTAATTTCTACTTGGTGAAACCAAAATGTATAAAAATACCCTTTAATAAAATCTGACAATGTGCACTTTAACCACATGTGATTTTTTCCTATTACAGATCTCATATTGTGGAGTACAGAAGTAAATAAATAAATGATGGGTCTTTGTCCCAAACATTATGGAGTGTAGGGTAGATATACAAGCGGTAGAAAGGAAGAGAAGGTTATGCTGGATCAAATTAAATTGAGAGATGAGACAATGTTTGATTTCAGCAATAATGCTGATATGGCCCCGAATGCCTTTTTTCTGTGTTCTACACTTCATGTAAAAACGAACGTCACAAATGACCCTGTGGGACTGGTAGGTGTTGATCCTTGCCTCTGCAAGCAATAACTACTGGGTCCAAAAATAGCAAATTAAAATCACACTTGAAAAGCTCAAGCATGTAATCTACATGGATAATCCCAACATTGTGCTGATGGAATTCCCTTTTTTCAGAATGGGAATTCCATCAGTACAATGTTGGGATTATCAAGGTTTCATAACATTGTTTGCAACAATGGGGAGCTCTCTCCAGTGTTCCATCCAAAACCGCTGCATGACCTGCTGAGTGTTTCCAGTATTTTTTGTTTTTATAAATTCAACAATAAAGGTCTGGTCATCATCTGCCATTTGCCAGATCCTCTTGAGGGCATTGGAGATCCATGAGATTGCAGATACTGAAATCTTGAACAAAAAAAAGTGTTGGAGGAACTCAGCAAGCCAAGCTCAGTCTATGGAAGTAAATGGGCAATGTTTCAGGTCGAACCTTTCTTCAGACTCACCACTGCACTTTGTTTTTTGCCTCATGAGAATAAATTGGCTGCCACCTTTCCTACATTACTACATGATTACACTTCAAAGGTGTCTGCATTGTAAGGCATTTTGAGCTGAGAGATTGGAAAAAAAGGGGTTTGTTCCCACTGGCAAGTTACTTGCCACCAATTCTTTTGTCGAGGGCAAAATGAACCTCAGCTGTGATGCAAACAACTACACTTTTTAACAACTGTTAGGGGTTGGAAATTTAACAATGGTAATCAAAATATTGCACAGGCCATAGAGCACAGAAGTAGGCCATTTGATGCAAATGACATGCTTGAATCTTTGTGCTCCAAATGTTCTATTTAAACTAAGCAGTCAGCAAATTCCTCCATTCCTGTCTCCCTCTCAATATTCAATTCCAGATGCCATTACTAAACATTTTAGAAGAGAAGAAGTTCAATTATTTCTTCGGGATGGTTTCTCCTAAATGCAGAAGAGCAAGGCACTCAACTCTTGCAGAAGGAAATTTCTAAGAAATGTTATATATTCCCCAAATTGTGAGAGGACGCAAATGAGAAGAAACAGTAACTTACATGGCAGAGAGTTGATAAACATTTCAGACGTGGTCAGTGATGGGAACTGGTCCACTTGCTGCAATGGGAGTGGATTAAGAGTTCCCTGAACAATTGGAGGGACATTTGATTGAACAAGTCCTCCATGAGCAAGATTAGGTTGAGAGAGTTCACTGTGATCAAGGTTTGCATGAGAAAGGTCCCTTTGTGAAAGTGTTGTGTCCGCGAGCCCTCCATTCATACAAGAATCCGGTACAGCGATCTCCTGTTTCGGCCAGGTTTGAGTTGGGTATGGTGGTAGGCTGCCGGCATTATCTGGTATGAGAAAGACAGAAAAATAATATTTGAAAATACACTTTTTTAAAGCCAGGACACAGCAGCGCAATACATCAGACGGTGGCCTTGGGGGACGTTCTAGAGGGAGCTTTACTATATATCTAACACAAGTCGTAGCTAATCTGTGGAATCTTGATGGGACAATGAAGAGAGAGTTTACACCATAAGTAACTTATGCTGCACCTGAGCTCAGTGGTGAAGCAGTTAGTGCTGCTGCTGCTGCTCCAACGAACCAGGTTTGATCCTGGACTTGGGAAGTTTGCAGATCTTCTTTTGTGTCGGCTTTTGGAAGGTGCTCCGATTTCATCCCATATGTCACAAATGTGCTGGTAAGCAACTGACGACTGTAAATTATTTCAAATGGGAAATAAATCAATGTGGAGTTGATGAGAATGTGAGGGAATAAAGGCAGCAGGGAATGAGAACCAAAGCCACCTGTTGCTGCCCTAGTCCTGTGTTTCATGGGACCATGAAGGGGAAGCTTTAGTACCTGACACAGGTTGCACCTGAATGTGAAGCATTTGGTGCAACAATGTAGAGAGTTTTACTTTGAACAGTTTCAGACTCAGCGACATTTGACACTGGTAGTAATCACTTAAACATCACTAGAGGAAGTCCCCGATTACCTCAGGGTTCTGTACTGCGAACTGTAAGTAATCTAAAGTGTTTGTAAATCAGAAATTAACAAACAAGCATGTAAGAGAGGATCACTGAAACAACCGTGGTGGGAGTGCGAATTGGCGCAGGAAGAACAGCCATCGGCTTACATTGTTAACTCAGTGAGTGAGGCAGTCAGTCTGCTCAGAGCTGCCAATTATGCTCAGCCAGGCTGATTGTTGCTGCAACTCGAGGTTGTGGGGGTGGGGGTGGGGGTGGGGAGAGATTGTTAGGGAAGGCATGAAACGTCCCATTCCCATCCAGCAGAAGATCCCAGCCCACAGAAACCAGCAAATCCACCCCATCATCTTGCCGATCTCCAAAACATTTGCTTAAGTGTTCATAAGTTGAGCATTTGTAACTTCAGGGAACAACCATAAACTGTAAATTTCCCCCTAATTTTCTCTATCAAGAAAAAACAACAAATGGCTGTTGTTCTCACCTTCCAAGGTCATTGAAGGGAACATAGCTTGGAGCTGGCGCTGTAAAGAAAAGCAAAATTAATTGCATAGCTGAAGCTTATTAAACTACTGAGAAAGGTTATCTGAGGAAAAGTTTCCAAGTGTCCTCTAATGATAGCAAATATAGTCAACAATGGATCTTAACCAAAACCAAGGGGAGGTGGTAGAAAGAGAAACATTAGTGACATTTAATATACATTTAGACAGTCAGATGAAAAGGCAGGGTATTGATGGATACAGGCTATGCGCAGGCTATTTAGATTGGCATCATTCTTGGCACGGTCATGGTGGGCTGAAGAGCCTGTTTCTACATTGTGTTACGTTCTATCACAGAAATCCCAATTTCCAATTCCCACAGTTTGTGGCTGATCACAAGTGTGAAGCTGGTGGCACCACAACATATAGCTTTCATGTGCTTGGTCCAAGAACAGCAGGAAAACATTCTGCCCTTCCAGTGTTCATTAGATCACAGGCAGTTAACATTTTAATACCTACTTTTTCTCTACATCCCTTACACTTTGATAACCTATCATTCTGGTTTGCGAATACTCTAGTTAATTTCCAGCATCCATAGGCACACCGGAGAAAAAGTTCCAGATTTCCTTTATCTTTTGTTTGAAGAAATAATTTCTGACATTACCTTGAACATTCTTGTTAACTTTATTATATCCCTTTGTCCTAGACACTCCCTGTAGTGAAAATGGGTTCTCCGTATCAATACTCAAATAATAAATCTGTTTTAAAGAAAGAGTTCTTTCCAAGCTATGGGATTAGAGGGATTTTGCTCTTGGAAAATCAATACTGCAACTTCAGAAATTTAAAACAGAAAACCAAAGTGAATGTTTAGATTGACCTGAAACATTAACTGTTTATCTCTCCATAGGTATAAGCCTTCCAGGGGCTAGTGGAGTCAAGGGATATGGGGAGAAGGCAGGCACGGGTTATTGATAGGGGACGATCAGCCATGATCACAATGAATGGCGGTGCTGGCTGGAAGGGCCAAATGGCCTCCTCCTGCACCTATTTTCTATGTTTCTATGTTTCCAAGAACTTCCAGCATACTTGTTATTATTTCAGATTTCTATTATCTGTAATATCTTTCTTTGCACAGGAATTTATTGAATGGCAATTTTGATCAGTCGCACATTATTCATAAAAACGTACGTTGGCAGTTATACATACCTCATCTTCATCATCCCATTCATAGTCATTGGTCTCTGAGTGGAAAGAGAATATACATAAGATAACAATTTTTTTTTTAAAGTGCAGTCAAAGCTTGTTCCTGAAAACAATCCAAATTCAGCCTGAGGTTTGAAACCAGAATTGTTACTGGATCTCTTATTTTTATTCAGCTATGTGCATGCAACAATTCCAGTTATCTTTCTAAAACAAAAAGGAACTATGCCCAGTGTTCATTGTTCACTTCAGGGGAGATGAAAATGGAATAGTTAGCAGGCATTTATGCAAATTGTAGCATGGGCTGAGCTTGGAAGATGATGTTGGTGTACAGTTCACTAACAATTATGAAACACTCGTGTACTTCTTGAAAGGAAATTGAATAAATACTAGAATAAAAAGCACTAACACGAGTATGGAGAAAGAGCGACGGGAGTGGGACTAATTAGGTAACTCCCTCAAAGAGCAAGCTCAGGCATTATGGAAAATGGTCATCTTCTGCAATTACGATTAATTATTTTGCAATAAACTTTTCAACAATGGACAGTACAAGCTTTGTTTTGAAAGGATCATAAAATGATAAATTTTGATTTAAAAATAGGTTGTAAAGCAACAGTAATACAAGCAACTGCAACTGAAACCTAGCCAAACATTGCAAAAAAACTAAATACGATATTAACTAATTTCATGGAATAAGCTGGAGAGATAGTGTACAGGTTCAGAACGTCTAATGCAGAATCCTGTACACCGACATCAACACGTGATGTTCGGTCTGCAATTGAGTTTAAATGCAGAAAAAATTAAGAACCACATAAATAAACTACTATAGTGGGACTGTAAACAGAAGAGCAATATTTTCTTGTACATGCCCTTTTAAAGGGGAAAAGAGGCAGCGATGGAGGTGAGAGAGGCAATATATGAGGGGAGAGAAAGGTAGTGAGCAAGGGGGACAACTGCAGACTTGCTTTGATGTGTTTCCATGCATCATTCAAATGATCACTTCATCCTTTTCACATTTATCTCTCTCCCCAAAGATGTGATTGAACCAGGAAATGGTAGAATATGTCCAATTTATTTCCCCAATAGACATGGATGGAATGAAGTTCAGGCATCTTTTCATCTGGTAAATAATTTGTTTCATTGAATTCCCACACCCAACCCCAGTCAAGCCCACAATGTTGAAATTTATCCTTTTTGTTCCTGGAACATTGAAATGGTAGAATTTTTTCCTCTCATTAAAATGACGCAATTAAGAGTCAAGTTCAAAATGTGGAACTTAATTCACAAGTAGGTTAGACCAGATATCAATGACACATTACGGAACCAGTTGTATTTTCTAAAAATAGAGTTGCTATTATTTGATATCTGCAGTTGTTGTGTTCGGGCTACACCCTGCAACCAACCACATTTATTGCATTCACCAATGCCTCTTGGTGAGGGGGATTTGATCAATTTCCAAGTTGCTTGTCTAACATTGATAAGCATTAGTCTAATTATTTTTGGACAAATACCAGAAAGGGAAATAAAAGGTCGAAGTATAATGCTAAGTCAGTTTCACATACCGTGCCGCTGGGAGCAGAATAACACTAAAAGAAAGATGGGGAGGGAGGACCTAAGTAATCTATCCTTTTCCTGCAGCCACTACCTGGAGTAATGTTGCCTCCGTTGGACTGCTGAATGTCACACACTTGGTAGATCTTGTATGGCTGAATTGGCGTTTCCTTGGTACCGTCATAAATTAATTTGAATTCACGGCTCTTGTTGAGGGCACAACGGAGGTTCGCTTTCCATTTGGCAGGATCTGGCCCATCAATCCCCTGGTGATATTTGCCAGTCTCCACTGCCCAAGCCTAGGTAAGGAAAAAAAAAAGAATCACTAAAATCACCCAAGAAACAAAACAAAAACCACTTATCCATCAGCTAAGGTTTAAATGCAATATTGTCACTCAGAAGAATAATTATCATTGACTCAGCTTTCAGACATCCCTCAAAAACCATCTGTCAGAGGGTCAGATATGGTTCTATCAGTCTGTCTATCTGTCTATCTGTCTATCTATCTACCCATCTACCCATCCCCCTCTATCTGTCTATCTATCTACCCATCTATCTATCTACCCATCTACCCACATCTATCTATCTATCTACCCATCTACCCATATCTATCTATCTATCTACCCATCTATCTATCTATCTATCTATCTATCTATCTATCTATCTATCTATCTCTGTACCTATCCTTATGCGCTCCCGGAACTACGCCAAAATGGTACACGACAGCACTAAAATATTTGCACCACCTTAATCACAATTGTCCTGTGGTTGTTTTGTGTCAATTTTCGTTCAGTTTGATGTTATATTTCACAAGTTATTGACATTTTTAGATTTATAAAACCCCAAATTTGAGAGAAAATTCTTCCCTGTGCTTACAGCTATGACGTCACAATGGGATTGTACCCCTGCTCGCAACATTGTTGGAATCCAAGTACAGAGTCCAGCTAGCTCTAGCAGGTGCAAATATGCATTTTTCTTAAAGTCACAGTACACTGAATATTTTTTAAGTTTAAAGTGAGGGAGGGTGAATAAGGCGAAATGAGCAGCGCCTGCGCAGTTGGGGGCTATGGGTGAGTGGTGGAATATTCTGTTCAGGGAACGGGTTGCATTGGGGGAACAGGTGAGTGGTGGAATATTGCATTGGGGAACGGGATGCATTGTGGGACCAGGCCTCCCATGGGGGCTATGGGTAAGTGGTGGAATATTGCATTGGGGAATGGGTTTCGTTGGGGGACCAAGCCTCCTGCACGACAGGGACCTAACGGGCCCCACTTGGTCTAGTAATTTATATTTTATATCTATATAACTACAAGTCTACGACCTCGTGACGACCATGCTGCGAGTATGAGTCAAGGGCAAACTCGGCAGAGGTCATGAATTAGGTCGTGAAAGTGGAACAGGCCCTCAACTTGGTCTAGTTTCTTTTATAAAAAGGAAAGTATTCTAAGATGGCAGGAAAGTTTGTTTTGGTGTTCTGGTTTTCTGCCAACTGGCTAGCAAGTTTGCTACATTATAGAATTAACCTTAGTTTAAAAGTATTGTACTGACTGTAAAATGCAATTTCATTGCTTCTTTACATATGCATAAAATATTTTTCAAATAACAGATTACGATGCTTCAGTGGCAAGGCTTGAGGGACAGAGATTCAATGGCAATTCACGAAAAGGTTAAGGTTTAGGTGGAGATTAGTCAAGCAAATAAACTATAAGAGGTTTCCCCTAATCAAAAAAACAAGATTACTTTCATGATCCAATTTTATGTTATATTTCTTGTGGCCACGTATGATGTCTGACAAAGGAAAGTTTTTATAAATTGTTGTACTAGTTTACAGAAAGTGCTGGAGTAAATCAGTGGGTCAGGCAGCATCTCTGGAGAAAAAGGTAGGTGAAGAAGAAGGGCCCCCACCTGAAATGTCACCCATCCTTTTCTCTCCAATGTCTATTTTTGGTATAAACCATCATCTGCAGTTCTTTGTTTCTGCAGGATGCTGAGGTGTCTGGATGACATACTGACTTCACATCCTATGAAGTCAGTGGGGAGAAATATTCAGCAAACAGCATATAAATTCAACATTCCTCCTAAGCCTTTGTTTGCTTCCATTTCACAGGTGACCTGTGTTAAAAAAATCACCCCAGCCTCATATCTCTCCATTAAATATGTTTGCTTCCCTCAACAGCTCTATTTACAGCAGAAACACATTGCACAAAGCAAACCATAATTGTCACTTTACCCTGAAAATGGTGTTGTCGTCATCCTGGGTTGGGATGTGCCTGGTGGCATGTCGCCAGGGGATTTGAAAATGCTTCCGTTGTTCATCCAGCCACAGGAGCCCAGGATATTGCCCGCTATCGACCTGCGCCAGGAGCCAGGGTTTCAACCGAATCCTCCGTGGTTGCATGGCCATCACTCTAAGCTCCTTATGGTCCAACCTGATAAGAATGAAGGCAATTGTAATGTACAACACATTAAAATCTACAGCAATTTATGTAGCACATTTAAAACATTACACAAAGGCATTATTAAAGAAAATTTGATACTGAGGCTCTTGGGAAATATTCGTAGCGATATAAAAAAATACTTGGTCAAACAAGCAGACATTGAGGAGCATCTGGTTAGGAGAAAAAGATACAAGGAGGAAATCCTGAAATAAATTGGTGGTATGGAGAAGGTCAGAATTAAAGGAGTGTAGAGACCTTGGAAAGTTGTAGGGTTGGAGCCCAAAGATTTTCTGTTTGAAACTCTATTTACATTGAGAATTATTTTTTAAAAGGAAGCAACAACTTCCTGACATGATTCAGCCACTCTAAAACTGAAAATATGAATTACCCGGAAGTTAACTTTCTCATGGCAAAATAATTAACCCTTTAAAGCTGAATTTCCATTTGTCACTGACAAATTAATAGTCAGCTTGTATCAACCATTCATCTCAACTTCATAAAAGTAATAAACAGAACTTCCCTTTTTTTGAAAATATGAAACTGATATTTTGTTCAGAAGCCTGGGAAAATGAGTAAAGCTCACAGCACAGCACACTAGCAATAAGCAAGGAGGAGTTGAACAGGGAGTGGACACCAAGGAGTTGTGGATTGAAGATGTGAAGTTAGGCCATCACAAATTATTTAGGCTCAACGCATCTTAGAATATCTTTAAAATGTTTCAAATAAAACAAGTTACATAGTAATTATCTCAGTCCATGGAGGCAGTAATCACAAAGCCAAGTGACTAAACTGATTCAATTTCCTCTTTCCTTCAAATTCAAGCCTCAACCTGTTTGTAAGTACAATCTCTGCTTTAAATTACTCACAATTCTTTGCTTTAAGAGCTACTTTAAACATCACAAGACTACTAATTATTTTTGCTCTTTCACTTCATTCAAGCTTCCTCGTTCAAAATTTAATTTAAACTAGACTAAGTGGGCCCAGTCACATGGGAGGCCTGGTCCCATTCGCAACCCATTCCCCAAAACAATATTCCACCACTCACCCGTTCCCCTAATTCAATATTTCACCACTCACCCATAGCCCCTAACTGCGCAGGCGTGGCTCATTTCCCCTCATGCACTCCCTCGCCCCCCTCTTCATGTGTGGGAGGGGAGGGGGGGGGGGTGAGGGAAGGTGGTGTGTGTGGCAGTGGGAGGTGTGGAGTTGGAGGGGAGGAGGGAGGGGGGTGTGTGTGGGCGCACGGGTGTAGGGGCACGGGTGTAGGGGGGGAAAGAGGGTGGTGTGGGGGGAGGGAGGCGTGGGGGAGGGGAGCTGTGTACATGGACGGGAGAGATGTGGGAAATGAGGGGTGTGGGGGTTGGGGGGAAAGTGTGTGGGGGTGGGTGGACGGGGGGGGATTGTGGGGGGGGGGGGAGAGAGCTCAGAGAAAAGACGGGGGAAGAGCCAGGGGCGAGAGGGGGGGTATCACAGGGGAGGGAGGCAGGAGCCAGCGAGGGGGACCAGAGGGGAAGGGGCTGGGGCGTTGAGATGGAGGCGCTGACTATCAGGAGAGGAGATCGATCTGCGCGCACGTGGTTTTTAAGATTTTTAAACCTCACTAACATTTACATTATATTACCAATCGGAACAAAACTTGGTGCACTCGCAGCACAGGAGAACGGTGAGTGAGCTGACGAAAAATTGTAGCGCTATCGTGTACAGGTTTTGCGCAAATAGAAAAAACCGGAAGAGCACAAGATTAGAGTTTTAGTTATGTATAGATTGAAAATGTGTTAGCATCTATTTATTCACATGGAATTCCACTTGCCACATTTCACTATTTCCATGATCCCTCTTACTCTTCAGATCTATTATACCCGTTCTGGTATTAACTGCCAATTTAGATGCCAGTTCCTCTCATTTCATATTCAAAATCATAACATCTTACAGTCATCTCATGTTGCAAACTGATGGGCCTGTCCCACTTACATGACTTCTACGGTGACTGTCGGCACCTGTCATAGGCCGTGGCATGTCGGCGAAAAATTTCAACATGTTGAAAATCCAGCAGTGACCAGAAAGAAGCTACGACTCTTCGGGCGACTGAGGAGACTACTCACGACCATACAGGCGACACCCCGGTGACGTGACGCGGGGTGAAGCCTGTACGATCGTGAGTAGTCGCCCAAAGAGTCGTTCCTTGTTCTGGTCGCCACTGGATTTTCAACGTTGACATTTTTCGGCGACCTGCAACGACCTATGACGGGTGCCGACAATCGCCAAAATAGTCGCATAAGTGGGACAGGCCCATAAACAGAACATTCTTGAGATACTGCTCCACACTTCCAAATGAACCCACGAGACTGTTCTTAATACTTTCTGATTTCTTTTTTCGAACTGGTTTGAATATTCTATTCTTAATCACCCGAAATGGTTGCCTGCATGGCACCACCGAAACTGAACATCTCCAACTTTGTCATGAACAATCTTTCTTTCCAAGGGTCGACAAAAGTGCTGGAGAAACTCAGCGGGTGCAGCAGCAACTATGGAGCGAAGATGCTGCTGCACCCACTGAGTTTCCCCAGCACTTTTGTCGACATTTGATTTTCCAGCATCTGCAGTTCCTTCTTAAAAAAATTCTTTCCAAGGGTGCTTGTAATTATATTTCCTCCTATTCTTCACAATAGTAAGTAGACACAAAATGCTGGAGTAATTCAGCGGGTCAGGCAGCATCTCTGGATAGAAGGAATGGGTGACGTTTCAGGTCAAGACCCTTCTTCAGATCAGTATCCAGGTGAATACAATATTTACAACTCAGAAGAAAATATTACAAACTGCAATGATAAATTGGGATGAAGAATGAACATTGGTTAAGGCTCCAAGAGAACATGTTCACAGTATAATATGTTAATTAAAAACCAACACCTCAGACTGCAAGAATCTTTCAGTCTAGCTCTAAAGTGCAACTCCAAGAGTGTGGCTTGAACTCAAATGAGGAAGCCACCGCTGGACATTGGGGGGGGGGGGGGGGGGGGGGGGGGGGGGGGCACGGTGTGATGGAGACGCCCCTCAAAAATAAGGGAAGGGATTCCACGCCAGTGGGCCACATGGTGGGGTGGCAAGGGTGGGGGATTAATTTGTGTAATTTGTGTAAACAGTATTGAATGTATTGAATAGCCTTTGAGAATGTCGGATGAAATTTTTGCATGGTTCCTGTATTGTATATATTTATTACTTGAATAAATAGTATACAATACAGGATAGTCGACTGAAAAAAAAAAAAAAATCATTCTTTTGGCTAAGATTAAGTGTAGTTTCTGTTCTTATCAGTCGAGGACGTGGATCGCATATTTAGGACTGATCTAAATTGGAGGTCACGTTGGTGAGTCCATCAGTTGCTGACTTAGAGGTAGATCCGTGCTGGCTGGGTAACCAACCTAACACCTTATCCAGTCAGAATGGCGGCAGCAAATGGAGCAGGAAGACAGGGTATCCGCAATACACTGCGAGTGAGTGTGAAGGACCTCAGCGAGGGAACTCCCTTCTCACGGGACCTGTTCGTCAGGAAGGTATTGTTGGAGGTCTGCAAATTTGAGGCCAAGGACATTTACTGTCTCCAGGGCTTCCCGGTTCACGGATATTTTGATGTCACTTTCAAGTATGCAACGGGATGGCAGAAGCTGATGCAAGACTTCCGGGAGAAGGGGAACGGAGCCCCACTGTCGCTGCTGAAGGTGCAGCCGCTCTTCACCCTCCCCGCCCAGATCACGGTGCACGTGTTGAACCCGCATGTGCCCATCGTGGATGTTCTCACCTTCCTTGCACGTTGTGTCGAGGTAGCAATGAACTATGTGGATGTGAAGGATTTGGGGTCTGGACGAGATCAAGAGAAGTCAAGTCAAGAGTGTTTTATTGTCATATGTCCCGGATGAGACAATTAAATTCTTACTTCCTGCAGCACAACAGAATATATGAATATGTAAACATAGTACATCACAGGGGAAGAGAAAAAAAATAAAACGTTCAATAAATAACAAATATAGTGCAATAAAAATATAGTATTTTGCAGTTCAGAACTCAGAGCTTATTCGTTGTTGTGTTTAATAGCCTGATGGCTGTAGGGAAGAAGCGGTCCCTGAACCTGGACGTTACGGTTTTCAAGCTCCTGTACCTTCTTCCTGATGGCAATGGTGAGATGAGTGTGTGGCCAGGATGGTGTGGGTCCTTGATGATTTTGGCTGCCTTTTTGAGGCAATGACTACGATAGATCCCTTTGATGTTGGGGAGGTTAAAGCCGGTGATGGACTGGGCAGTGGTCACAGCCTTTTGGAGTCTTTTTCGCACAATGCAACCAATCGGAATGCTCTCTACCGTGTATCTGTAGAAGTTTAGGAGAATCCTCTTCGACATGCCGAATCTCCGTTATCTTCTCAGGAAGTAGTCGCTGATGTGCCTTCTTTATAATTGCATCGGTGTGCAGGGTCCAGGAAAGATCTTCGGAAATATGCACACCCAGAAATTTGAAGTTATTGATCCTCTCCACCATCGTCCCATTGATGTGAACAGGATTGTGGGTCCTCATCCTTCCCCAACCAAAGTCCACAATCAATTCCTTGGTCTTACTGATGTTGAGAGCCAGGTTGTTGTGCTGGCACCATTTGGTCATTCGGTCGATCTCACTTCTGTGGTGAAGCTGAGGGTGGATGGGAAGGGAAGGGAGCCATCATCCACCCTCCCTCGGTGTTCATATTGGTTACATGACCTACACGGGACAACCCAGGGTGTGCAGGAAATGCAACAAATCTGGGCACGTGGTGGTTGTCTGCAAGAACTGTGAGCTGGAAGGCCATGAGACAAAGGACTGCCAAGTCAGCAAGAACCGCAACCTGTGCGGGGAGGCAGTCCACCTCTACAGGGCTTGCACTAAAAGAGCCAGCACCTACGCACAGGCGATAAGAGGGGCAGTTGCCAACACCCCCAGGGTGGTCGAGACCACTCCCACCACTGCCAAGACCCCAGCAGAAAAGGAGAACAGGGGTGAGGACAGCCCTACCACCTCGAGCCCCCAACTGCCGGACAGAGACCCCTAGCCCCCTGTCCAGGAGGGAGAGTCAATGGAAGAAGGGGAACAGGAGGAGGCATGGTAGGTGGTGAAAAGTTAGAAACACCAGAGGGCTAAGCACAGAGGCAAGGATGAAGGGAATGGGCAAGTCAAAGAAAAGACTCCTCTCCCACACCCTTGCCAGCAACCTCTCATCGTCAGAGGATGAGGTGACACACTGGTGGGAAGCAACCAAAGAAAACATTGACGTTCTTCACATTTAAAGGGGTTCAGAGAGCAAGACAAAGTCAGAGGGAATTGTGTCAACTCCAGACAGATTTGCAGAAACTGCTCCTTCTGCAGTCGAGAGGGGTGGATGTGACTGACATTGAGTGCTGCTGGAAACAGTATTGAATGTATGTATAGCCTCCGAGAATGTCAGATGGAATTTTGTAAGGATCATGTATATATTTATTTCTCGAATAAAGTATATTTTGAAATTGGTTAAAAGCGCATGCTGCCCACGGGTCGGCTGCTATGGAGAGGAGACGGTTGCCCACCTCTTCGCAGAGTGTGGACTTACAAAGATAGTCTGGAGAGGTTTACAAGGATCCCTGTCACGATTTATTCCGAACAGCTCCGTCACAGAGGACGCTGTGGTTTAAGGACTGTTCCCAGGGACACATTCAGTGACTGACAGAGTGCTGTTGGAAGGTCATCAACTTGGTAAAATACGCTCTTTGGTCTGCCCGAGCTTGTTGACCTCCCAGCGGAGCGAGATGTCCGTCAGGGAATGTTGCTGACCGGTCTGCTGCAGACTGCAGGAGTACGTGCTGAGGGACGCACTGAAGCTCGGTGCAGCCAACGCCAAGGCTCTGTGGGGGAGGACCACAGTCTGGGGTCCTTCTGCTGCTGGACATGGGGTGGCAGGGTGTGGTGGTGACCCCCCACAAAATAAGGGAAGGGATTCCACGCCAACGGGCCACATGGGTTGCAAGAGTGTGGGGTAAAATTGTGTAATTTGTGTAAACAGTGTTGAATGTATGTATAGCCTCTGAGAATGTCGGATGGTTTTGTAAGGATTATGTATTGTATATATTTATTTCTCAAAAAGTCTATTTTGAAATTTTTTAAAAATGGTTAAAATTCAGGAGTATTTTTGTTTGATTTCACAAATTCAAATGAAAAACCTCACATTTTTATATAGTATCTGATCATACAAATGATACAGTAGCCAAATTATAACTTAAAAACGCAAATCTGAAGGAATACATGAACAATTTGATTGTTGATATTGCTCGAGAATAAATATTATGCATGTAGCTTTCACCACCTTTTCTTAGAGATAACAATAAATGCTTTAGTTAACAAAAAGAAAGTATAGACACCAAGAGCATCTTCACAGAATGGCGAGATGTGATGACACATGCAGAACAAATACTAAGACAGCTGTGTGAAGCAATACAGATTGGTAACAAGATGCAGAAGAATATTGCCAGAATTGCAAGAGATGAGGAATCTCAGTAATGTGGAAATACTAGAGGAGCTGGATTGTTACCTTTAAAATGAGACATAGAGCGGTTAAAGATCATGAATGGCTTTATATAATAAATAAAAGAAAAAAAACGTATATTGCGGCTGAACTGAAGAAAGAACTAGATATAGCATGCGTCTGATGCATTCCAAGAAGATAAATCCATTGCTAATCATGAGTTTCTTGCACTCACGTGCTGGTTGGTCGGATGGCTACTATAGATTAGTGGGTAGGAGGAGAATTTGGGGAAGGTTAATAAGCACATGTAAAGACAGTTTATGGGGAAATGATGGGGGGGGGGGGGGGGGGGGGCTCTGAGAGATGGATTGTTAAGAATCATGAAAATGAATGGATTTCCAACATGTGCCCAGTTAGCAATCTCACGGAGAGCAGCAAGAATTAAATCAAACTGCCTTGTGCCGAGGAAGGAAAATCCTTGGAATTTATGCTCCCTGTAAATGACTATTCCAGAAAAAGATCAATGTGTACATGTTGGCTAGTTCCACTCCAAGGTTGAAGACCCAGACTGAGATTTAGAATCAGAATGTCCTTGTTTATCAGTAGTGCGAGAAACATTCTGCTGGATCTGGAAGCATGCAATACGATAGACTTAGTTTGACCCGAATAAATTACATTCAATATCTCAGCAGAAATGCCAGTAAAATATTCACTTCTGAGTTCCAACCATGAATTATTCATGTGAGCTTAATCGGTCATGAAAGAGGACTCCAAAAGTGTCTGACCAACCCAATAGCAGATGTATTTTTAGATGGCAAGAATAAGAATGGTCAACCATCCATCAAAGAGTATCTCATGTTGAACTGAATAGTCTTATTGCTCATTTAAATTATCATTTTCCAATTTATGCCGTTCGTCTCACTGCTAATAATGGAATTCTCTCCAATCATGGAACGTTCACGCCAGCTGGAAGGGTATCTAAAAGGCTCTAATTCAGAAGTGCAGCGTAACATTTTATTGGGCTCTAGGTCACAGGCAGTTCAAATCATTCTTAATATCCAGAAGAATGAGCATAAGTTAACTTGGCAGTTATTTATCAAGATAACATTGCATTGTTGTAGGTCCAATCTTTCCCTTAAAACACTAAACGGAGGCCCCCTCTATTTGAACAAGTGTATGCAAATGATCACGATAAACTATTCAAAACAGAGTCACAGAGTTTTTTCAGTATAACATTTTTTTATTCTCAAACAGTATCAACAAGCAAATTGCTCATGTATTACCTTACGATTAGTGGGCTTTTAGTGCTTAATTTGGCTACTATGTTTGTGTTTCCGATCAGATACTATATAAAAATGTAAAGCATCTCTTTATGAGGTTTCTAATTTGAATTTGTGCATTATTCAAAAATCAAACAAAAACACTCCTAAATTGTAACCAGCCACCTGGAAAAACAAACTCCAAATGCCATGAATGTAAAAATAAAAACAGGAAGTGCTACAAATATTCGAAGGGACAAGATGTGTTACCAATTTCAAAAGGAGAAGGTGGTAAGCCTCGGCCAGAGCAGTTTATGTGAACTGATATTTGCATTCAAGTTGAAATGTACATAATTCCTTGGCATTTTGGATGCATGATCGATGTTTTCCTTGGCTTTACTGTTTAAAGTCAAGGGTCAAAATCAAGTGCCCCCCAACCGTACACCATGGATGAACCGTGACGTCCACTTCCAAGTGTACAAGCCTGCAGCATTCACGTCAAATGATACTGAGCGGTACAGTAAATCTATCCAGGACCTCCGCAGAGCCATTAAGAATGTCAAGCGGGAATTCCGGACAAAGCTGGAGTCCTGAGGCAATGACACGTACACCTGTAGATTATGGCGTGGCTTGCATGCTATAACGGGATACAAAGAGTCAAAGAATACAAAGAAAGCAACTGGCCTGGATGGAGTGCCTGGCCATGTCCTCAAGACCTGTGTGGACCAGCTGGCAGAAGCATTCACAGACATCTTTAATCTCTCACTACTTGATTTTGCTTCAAGATGACCACCATACTCAGTGCTAGAGAAAAGTAAGGTAGCACGCCGTAATGACTACTGTCCAGTGCCTCTGACATCCACATCATTAAGTGCTTTGAGAAACTGGTGATGACACACATTAACTCCAACCTCCCAGACAGCCTCGATCCACTGCTTACCATCGCAACATGTCCACAGCAGAAGACATCTCACTAGCCGTAAACACATCCCTGGAACACCTAGGTCACGATACCTACACCAGACTCCTGTTTGTTAACTACAGCTCCACCTTCAACAAAATAATGCCATCCAAATTCCGGGACCTAAAAATTAACACACCCCTCTGCCACTGGATCCTCGACTTTCTGACCCACAGACCACAATCAGTGAACATAGGTGACAACACAGATATAATTTCAGTCCCTGACGAGACTCCTCATATGACCATAAAACATGGAATCAGAATTTTAGGCTATTTAGCCCAGTCTGCCCCTCTATTTGATCATGGCTGACTTATTCTCCCTTTCAACCACATCCCATTCTCTGTGGTGGCTGTCATGAATCCATACAGTTTTTGATCAATAAATTTTAATTGCTCAGCACTTAAATTAAAAGACACTTTTTGAAAGAAAGAAATAACTGCACAATGCTGTTTGCATTGAAGTCCTGGCCATAAATAGAACGCTTTATCCAAAAGGCATTAGCTGTACATAAAGTATAGAGCCGCTGGCTAGTGCTGATGTATCAGTCAAGTGAAAAGGCTGGTCAAAATGTATCCGTGGATGATTCAAGGACTAATGATTGGCTGTCAGCATGATGCGTCTGGATAAATGGATGCCTATAATAAGCAACACATTCATAGAACTAATAACATGGCTAGTCTTGGTTTAATGTATCTATACAACAAGGATAGTAACATAGTACAATGATACTAATAATAGACTGAATTACAAGGAGTTTGCGTGGGAAGATGTGATTGCCCTGAGGTTTGGTTGCTGCTTAATTCACTGAAGATCTTAGTAGCATAATGGACTGTCGACAATGTAGTGAAAGATCTCAAGGCAAAAAGAATTTGACAACAATCATTGGACATGTGCAGAAACTTCAGAGTTTTATAGGATTGGAAGAGAAAATATGAAGGTATGACCATGAACCATATTGTAAGCAAAGGCGAAGATTTTCAAACTAAGTAGCAAGTAGCCAAGGTATTTTTGAAGCACATTGTTTGCAGAAGAGAGTGTGTGTGTGAATGTGAGCCTACCAACTTTAATGTGATCCCACCACTTGTCACATCTTCCCATTTCCACCCCTATCCAATTTCCACAGAGAACACTCTCTCCGCAACTCTTTCACTCATACCTTCATTCCTAAACTACCCCCTCCCCGGGTACTTTCCCCTGCAACCGCAGGGGTTGTAACACACTGTCCCTAGCGTGACTCACAGTTCCTGTTTTAGAAGATCAGCACCTCACATTCTTTTTGGGCAAGCTGCAGCCCAATGGCATGAACATTGAATTTTCCAGTTTCAGGTAACCTAGGCATTCTGTGTGTTTTTCTCACTCCCACCAGTGCACCCAAGTTCTCTCTCCCTTTGTTTTTTTGTTTTTTTTCCATCGCTTTGTATTCTGGACAATAACCTTGCACCACTTGGTTCCATCTGCCTATCAATCCCATAGCAACCTACCTGGGTTTATTTTCCCTGGTTCATCTTTCCTATCTCCTTCTCCATCTGATTCTATCTGCCATCATCTCTCTCTCATGTGGTGCCACCTATCACCTACCAGCTTCTGCCTCAGCACTCCCTCATCTGGCACCATTGCTTGTCATTCACCCCCCCCCCCCCCCCACTGATTCCATCTTTGCCTCCGAGCCTACCACAGAACTGCACACCACACTCCAATGTGGTCTCACAAACAATCTGTACAACTGCATCATGATGTCCCAACATTTGTACTCAATATCCTTCCCAATGAAAGTAAGCATGCCATATGCCTTCTGCACCACACTGCCACGGGACTCACCACGTTCAGCTCGGATCTGATCTGTTGTTTGGAGGACTATTCAGATTTGTCGATATCATGCTGCTTCTGCTATTTATTAATACCTTGTTATAGCTTCGCCGGATTAGCTCTTCATTTCTGGGTGTGCCTGGCACTGCACCGGGCATGCTTGATTATACTCATTGTACCTGAATTGCTATTATGTTTAATAGTTTAATTGTTAATATGTTTAATACTAAGAAATCCAAGGAAGAGGCATATAAATCATGGATGCATTGGTGATCATTTTCCAATGTTCTATAGACCAGGTCAGTTCCTGTGGACTGGGGGGTAGCTAATGTAACCCCACTTTTTAAGAAAGGAGGGAGAGAGAAAACAGGGGATTTATAGACCAGTTAGCCTGACATCAGTAGTGGGGAAGGTGCTGGAGTCGATTATTCAAGATGTAACAGCAGTACATTTGGAAAGCAGTGACAGGATCGATCAAAGTCAGCATGGATTTATGAAGGGGAAATCATGCTTGACTAATCTTCTGGAATTTTTTAAGGATGTAACAAGTAGAATGGATAAGGGAGAGCTAGTAGATGTGTCTGAAGAAGGGTCTTGACCCGAAACGTCACCTATTCCTTTTCTCCAGAGATGCTGCCTGTCTCGCTGAGTTACTCCAGCATTTTGCATCTGCCAGTGGATGTGGTGTATCTGGACTTTCAAAAAGCCTTTGACAAGGTCCCACACGAGAGATTAGTGTTCCATATTAGAACACATGGTATTGGGGTTAGGGTATTAACATGGATAGAGAACTAGTTGGCAGACAGGAAGCAAAGAGTAGGAATTAACGGGTCCTTTTCAGAATGGCAGGCAGTGACGAGTGGGGTGCCGCAAGGCGCAGTGCAGGGACCCCAGTTATTTACAATATATATTATTGATTTAGACAAAGGAATTAAATGTAACATCTCCAAGTTTGCTGAGACACAAAGTTGGGTGGCAGTGTGAACTGTGAGGAGGATGCTATGAGAATGCAGGGTACTTGGATAGGTTGGGTGAGTGGGCAGATGCAATATAATGTGGATAAATGTGAGGTTATCCACTTTGGTGGCAAGAACAAGAAGGCAGATTATTATCTGAATGATAGGAAAGAACTGCAGATGCTGGTTTAAATCGAAGGTAGACACAAAATGCTGGAGTAACTCAGTGGGATAGGCAGCATCTCAAGAGAGAAGGAATGGGTGACATTTCGGGTCAAGACCCTTCTTCAGACTGATCTGAATGATGCCAGATTAGGAAAAGGGGAGGTGCCACGAGACCTGGGTGTCCTTGTATATCAGTCACTGAAAGTAAACATGCAGGTACAGCAGGCAGTGAAGAAAGCAAATGGCATGTTGGCCTTCATAACAAGAGGATTTCAGTATAGGAGTATAGAGGTTCTTCTGCAGTTGTATGGGGCTCTGGTGAGACCACATCTGGAGTATTGTGTACAGTTTTGGTCTCCTAATTTGAGGAAGGACGTCCTTGTGATTGAGGCAGTGCAGCGTAGGTTCACGAGATTGATCCCTGGTATGGCGGGACTGTCATAAGAGGAAAGATTGAAAAGACTAGGCCTGTATTCACTGGAGTTTAGAAGGATGAGGGGGATCTTATAGAAACATATAAAATTATAAAAGGACTGGACAAGCTAGATGCAGGAAAAATGTTCCCAATGTTGGGCGAGTCCAGAACCAGGGGCCACAGTCTTAGAATAAAGGGGAGGCCATTTAAGACTGAGGTGAGAAAAAACGTTTTCAACCAGAGAGTTGTGAATGTGTGGAATTCCCTGCCACAGAGGGCAGTGGAGGCCAAATCACTGGATGGATTTAAGAGAGAGTTAGATAGAGTTCTAGGGGCTAGTGGAATCAAGGGATATGGGGAGAAGGCAGGCACGGGCTATTGATTGGGGACGATCAGCCATGATCACAATGAATGGCGGTGCTGGCTCGAAAGACCTCCTCCTGCACCTATTTTCTATGTTTTGATGTGGAAAAACCTATTCACCCAGAGAGTTATGAATCTGTGGAATTCTCTGCCACAGAAGACAGTGGAGATCAATTCACTGGATGTTTCCAAGAGAGATTAGATATAGCTCTTCGGGCTAACGGAATCAATGGATATGGGGAGAAAGCAGGAATGGGGTACTGATTTTGGATGATCGGTCATGATCTTATTGAATGGATCAATATGCTGACTCAAAGGCCAAATGGTCTACTTCAGCACCTATTTTATGTTTCTATGTCTCTACTACAAGCCTTGAGGTTTTAACAAACAATGTAATACTATTTTACAACTTCTGATGGCCCTTTTCACCCCATGGATACTCAATTTTAAGCTATTGTGCCTTAATGAATCAATTTTGTTTAACAATATAATATTGCAACACAATGCAATCAAAGGCAAACACGGCGCAGTCTCCACAAGAACCATGCAGTGGTCAGTCCCAGCAATACCATCATATGATACCATCTCATTTTTCACCAAAGTTCTGTACTATATATTCTGTATGTCCATTACCAAGTATTACATAGTGGTAGCATCAGTGGGAGTTACTCATTCATAATTTGTCTGATGCTCCAGGATTACTCATTCTAGAATTCCATTTGGGCCTGAGCCAAATATGGATTAAGAGTGGAGTTCAAAAGGTGGGACAAGAGTGGCATTTCTTTACATCAAACGACCAAATGAGACCAACAAAGAACCAGGAAAAAAAAATTTCCTCGGTTACCATCTTATCTAGATTAAAGGATAATAATTGTGCCTTTTGGATGTTAAATATCTTAGCTCCAGAACTATAGTTCTTTAAGGCAGGATCCTTCAGCTAGGCACCATGAGCTGCTTCATCAGTGTTCTTCTCTCTATAATAACACATGGAGATGTTTGCTAATATCATATTCTGTTCCATTCACAGCTCCTCAGATAATGAAATAATCTTTTCCCATATGCACCAGATCCTGAACAATATAATACACGCTTGGGTTAATAATTGGCTAGAAACATATGTAATGCACAAATGACTGCAGGTTAGTAGTTTCATTAGCCACTAGAATTTGCCCCTCATGTGTAAGTAATTGGTAGTATATGGGGGAAGCTGATGGGAATGTAGAGGAAATAAAATGTTAGTGTAAATGAGTGATAGATGGTCAGCGCAGACACAGCGGGCCAAAAGACCAGTGTCCAAAAGGCAAAATAACTTGGTATTTAGTATGAGTAAAACCATGGAGTTTGAAGAAAGGTTGGGAAGGGATTCAAGATCTTGAGGCTTCATCAACTGAAAATATGGCCAGTGTTGAGGGAGTGATTAAACGTGGAATATGCAAGAGTCCAGAATAGATTATGTACACAGATATTCAGATAAAGAACATGATGGGTAGAAGTTGCAAATCAGCAAGGAGAATAAACAAATCCAGAGGTATCAAAAGCATGGATCAAGTTTTCAACAGCAGCTGAACTGAAGCAGAGGTACAGTTACAGAATTGATAACAAGCAATCTAGTGAATGGAGCAGAGGTAGCACGATTAGCATGATGATTTATTTGTGCTGTTCGCATGGTTTACAGAACAACATAATAAGCCAAAGCAAATCATCGGAATTGAAAATGTCAATCTGCTTCAGTTAGTGGTAGTCTAGCTGAAAAATCTTTACTATTTTAAAGAAGAAGAATGGAGAAATTATAATCAAGCAGGAAAAAATGACAGGTTGGGGTGTGGAGATGGTGGGAATGTTGTTTTCACTCTAGAAAAGGTGGATAAGGAATGACAAGACACGACAGGTCTTTACATTTCCGAAGTGCTTTGGCAAAACAATTAAATAGAATCTCAAACTATAGGGCATAAATTTAAATAGGCATGATAAATCCAGTGGGGGCTTTGGGAGAAACTATTTTACCCAAAGACTGGAGAGATTGTAGAATTTACTCCATATAACGTAGTTGATTAAGTCGCACAGATGCATTTTATGTAAAACCAGGCAAACATACAAAGGGGAAAACAAACAGAAGACTATGTGGATGAAGCTGGAAAAAAAGTTGGAGGAGACTTGTGTAGAGCATAAACATCACAGTGGATCAGTTGGGCTGAACAATTTGTTGTCTGTGCGGAAGACCTACTGGTAGAACATGCAATTTTTTTTTCTCAGTTTCCCCATCTCATGCATCACATACATTTGATAGAGTGATCTCAGAGATGCTCTTTCTAAGACTCCAGTTAAATTCTGTTTCTCAGACAGCATGAGACTCTGCCTATGATTTATACTTCATGCTGGAACCAATTTGGGGCTTGAAGTGGAACAAGCCTGCATTCTATTTATTCCTTGTTCATCAGAGACATGGTTATCTGAGGAATTCAGGCAACAGAAGAATGCAGCTGGAGATTCAAGTCCAAGAGCGCAGCACATTGGGCCTGTAGCATCAGTACTGGCTTAGAGAATTTGGAGTGTGCTCCACCTTTCAAATGGGTCATGACTAATCCTTTGTTCCATGTCTGATATCCTTGCTTAACAGGTCTTGATAATAAGTCTGGTGTTCATTTCATTACTCTAGCAGTCTCTTCTATTCAACTTTCCATTTTAACCTTACTTCCCCCCTCCTCCCATTTTTGACTTAATGAAAACCTTTATGACACATTTTTCAATTATGGAAAAGAATCAGACTAAAAAATGTTAACTGCATTTCTTTCACAATATTCTACCTTAGCTGAAGAGTGATTACAAGATATTCAGCATTCCAGATTCAGTGCTTGATATTGCAACTGCTCAGGCCAAGACCATGCCACAAGCCAATACAAAGCTTAAAAGCACACACCACCAGATTGCACAACAGCTTCTACCGAGCTGCTATCAGCCTCTTGAACGGATCTCTCTTATGCTATTCCCGAGTTAAAATCAACCTCATTGTGGCTTTTTTTAATCTGCACTTTCTCTCTAGCAGTAACACTATATTGTGCACTCTTGTTTATTTTATTTTGCACTATCTGATGTAGTATGATATATGTGGTATGATTTGCCTGGGTAGCATGCAGAATAAAATATTACTCTTTATCTCAGTACATGTGACAATAATAAAGCACTAATGAATATTCCTTGAATCTCTTTGGATTCTCATGTTTCCGTTTTGACTTCCTGATTTTCCCTCTTGTGTAGTTTAGTTCAGAGATGGAGCAGGGAAAAGACCTTTCAGCCCATTGTCTCCACGCCAACCATCGATCACATGTCCACTAGTTCTATGTTAGCCCACTTTCGAATCCTACACGGTAGGGGCAATTTACAGAAACCAATTCACCTACAAAACTGCACATCTTTGGAATGTGGGAGAAAACTGTAGCACCCAGAGAAAAACCATACGGTCAGTCAAACTCCGCACAGACAGCACCTGTAATCAAGATTGAACCCGGGTCTCTGGCGCTGTGAGGTAGCAACTCTACTGCTGTGCCACTGTTCTACCCTGAAGTTGATGGAAATGTAAGGAAGATAAATTAGGTTGGGGTTGGATCAGTGTAAAAATGGGTACTCGATGGTCAGCATGATCTTGGTGGATCAATGGGACTGTTTCCATGCTGTATCACTCGATGTCTCTTATGACTTCCACAACGACAAACAACATATTGAATCCACGCCAACTGTTGATTGTTCATTCACACTGGTTCTATCTGATCTCACTTTCCCCCTCCCTACACACTAAGGGCTATTTACAGAGGTAAATCAACCTACTAACCCGCTTTGGGATGTTGGAGGAAACCGGAGCACCCGGAGGAATCCCATATAGTTATTGGGAGAATGTGCAAACTCCACACAGTGATATGATCAACAAATCAAAGTCTGACAAAACGTGTCATTGCTATTCAAAAGCCCCACAATTGAGTGTACAACTAATGAGATGATGCCTGACATGGACCCGTTGTGGTGGTGTGTGGTGGAAGCTTTTCCCAAGTATGGTGTAAAAAGTGCACGGCGAATCCGGGCTTATCTCTTCTGTACCTTCTGCCCAATGTGAGCAGGAAGAAGGAATGAAAGGGTGGGAAAAGTCTTCGATTAGGTTGGCTACATTTCAGAGGCAGCATGAAGTGTAGATGGAGTCAATGGTGCATTATCTGGTCTGTATGATGGACTGGGCTACATCTACTAATTTCAGCAATTTCTCCAGTCTAGGCCAGAGGTGTAATCAAACCAAGTTGTGATGCAATCCGACGGTATGGTTTCTGTGATGCATCTGTAGACATTTGTATGGGTCATTCGAGACATGCCAAATTTCCTCAGACTCCTAAAGAAGTAGAGGCACTGTTGTGCTCTCTTGGCTGTCGCATCAATGTGGTTGGCACTAATATTACCAACAATCTTTCGTGGACCAAGGAACTTGAAGCCCTCAGCCATCTTCACTTCGGCACAATTGATGCTAATTGAGGCATGTATTTTACCACGCTACCTGAAGTCAATACTGGCTCCTTTGTCTTGCTGACATGGCGGGAGAGGCCATGTTACTAAGTTGTCTATATCTTTCCTGTACTCTGTCTTATCATTGTTCACGATCCGGTCCACCACAGTGGTGCCGGGTCTGCAAATTTGTAAATGTATCTCGAGGCAGATTTGGCTGTACAGTCAGGAGTGTATAAGGAATATAGTTGAGGACTGAGAATGCATCCTTGCGGGGCACTTGTGGAGGACTGTCACCTATTCTCTGGTTAATTGGCTGCTCTAAATTGCCTCAGTGTGTAGGTGAGTGGCAGAATCTAAGGGGAGTGGATGACAATATGGAGAGAATAAACTTGGATTAGATTAGCATTGGATTAGTGTAAATGGGTGGTTGATGCCATGGTCTCAGTGGGCCAAAGGGCCTGTTTCCATATTGTATATCTCTGAACCATTACAAAGTACTGGTAAATCCACATTTTGAGTGCTGTATACAGTTTTGGTCATGCTGCTGTAAGATGTCATTAAACTAGAAAGGGTGCAAAAAGATTAACATGGATATTACTGAGTCCGGAGGGTTTGTCATGCGGAGATACTAGATAAGCTAAGTCTTCTTTTCCCAGAGCAAAGATAAGGTGAAGTGCTTGTCTTGTCCCCAGTGTATGAGTCTAAAGCTAGAGGGCATAGGTTTAAGGTGAAAGGGAAAGATTGAAAATAGGCCCCGAGGGTCATCTTTTTTCACACAGAGGTGTGTATATGGAATGAGCAGCCAGAGACAATGGTAGAAGTGGGTACAATTGCAACATTTAAAAGACAGTTAGACAGGTACATGGATTGGAAAGCTTTGGAAGGGATATGGTTGTCACACAGGCTAGTAGGATTAACTCAATTTGGCAACTTGGTGGGCATAACGAGTTGGAGCAAAGGGTCTATTACTATGCGTATAGCCCAATCAAAAAAAGTTTAAACCACCACATTTCTCCAGATTGAAGCTGCAACTAACGGGATGTCACAAGGAACAGTGTTGAGGTCTCAGCTGTTCACAATTTATCTCAACAATTTTGCTGCGGTGACCATGTGTAATATCTTCCAGTATGCTGATGATACAAAGCTGGGTAGTGATAAGCTACAGCTATGAGGCTTCAGAGGAACATAAATTTCTATAAAACTCTGAAAGGAAAAGAAGGTTAAAATTGAGTGGAAGGGGAGGACACCTGATGGAGCAGTAACACGAGTATGAACCAATAAGGGCAGATGTCTATTTGTGTCTTGGTCACTCTATGTAATTCATGAAGTCATAGAACTGCACAGCTTGGAAAAGGGCCCTTCGGCCCACCTTCTCCATACCAATCAAGTAGAACTATTTGGCTAGACCCATTTGCCTTAATTTGATCGGTAGTCCCCTCAACCTTACTATCTGTATATCTGTCCAAATGTCTTTTAAAAGTTGTAATTATAACTTCTATAGCTTCCTCTGAGAGCAGATTCCAGATACAGACTACCCCGAGAGAAAAGATTGCCTGTGGTCCCTCTTAAATCTCTCCCCTCTTACCGCTAGTTTTTTAATCCTCTACCCTGGGAAAAAGAACATTCACCTTATTGCCCACCACCAGGAGTGCTGCACGATTGGCAACCCTGCCAACAGTCTGTTGTTTTTTTGTCTTTTTACTTTTTAGAGTGTGTTAAAAGTTTGTGTAAATGTTCTCCGGTTTGTTTTATGTGGGGGGAGGGGGTCGGCTGAGAATTTTTTTTTCAGTTTCTTACATTGCCGGGGATGCAATTAATTTTCGGATCGCATTCTCCGGTCGCTCTGGGACCTACCACCGATGGAGCTGGAGGCCTCCTCGTACTGCCCTTGGCCCCACCTCGGGTCGTGGATTTACATCAGTCGATCACTTGCCTGGGATCGCTCCAACCGCGGCCTGCGGACTTTACACTGGGAGCTCGCACTCGGGAGAGGCCGTGGATGTCGGGAGCTCTAATGTCGCGGAAGGTTCAACCAGCCCCGACGGGGGGGGGGGTTCGATCATCCGGCGCAGGGGAGCTGACATACCCCGCTGCAGGAGCTGATCGCCTCGAGGCAGAGGGCCCGCTGCCGGCTATGGGAGTCAAGATCATCCCATCAATGGAGGGCTCGAGGCCCCCAACCTCAGGAGAGCAAAGGGAAGAGATTGAACTTTTCTTTCGCCTTCCATCACAGAGAGGAATGTGGAGGAGTCTCTGTGATAGATAGATGTTTATGTTAAAATGTGTTTTGTGTGTTTCATTGCTTTTTATTTGTATGACTGAAATTCCTCGCCTGCACATTGTTTGATTGGTGAACATTAGATTTTGCAATTGAAACAAAAAAGTTGATAGAAATCTTACATCTAATTCTCTGTCGAGGGTCTATGTTACAATATCCTTATTTAACTGTGAAATATTTTGGGGAAAAACAGATGCCATGTGCAAGTTATATATGGTGGGGGTTGGGAGATAGGGATTTAAAAGTCAAGGGAAGATAAACCTCTGCAAAACAACATTTGTCTGCTGATGCAGCAAGTTCTAAAACTCTCCTCACTTTCAAAAGAGGTTGCTGGTTGAGTAGAGATAATAATTTAAAAGGTAGGCAAGTAACATAAAAAAAAAAAGGCAAACTGCACCACTAGACTAGCTTTCATCACCTCAAGGAGGATAGAAATTGTTTATATACCTTTTTATTAACTAGCTGTAGGATTTGACATTGTTGCATCTCTTAGAAAATCAGATAGCTACTACTGATTGAGGACAGCTCACATACAACAGTCGGAAAACTTTACATAATTTAAATGCATTGTTGCATTTGTGGTTCCTTGAAATCATCAGCTTCATTTATTTTCTTGCAAGGAACCACTAAGAAATTGATTTTCTTAGAGAGCTTCTACCAAAACAATCTGTATGGACTGGAGGCATGGAGCATCCAGTGCATCAGGACTCTGATGGAGGGCAACATACACAGTACCAATGAGGCTTTTAATGGGAGAACAATGTGGACTAAAAATACTCTCCTTCAAAGCTTGTTCCTCCATTTGAATGCAGAAAACTTTAAAAATCTAGGTTATCAAAGTATTTTTTCATTAGTTTAGTTCAGGGTGGTAAACCTAACAAACATAAATAACAAATTACCAGTTTATAAATCACTAAAAAATTAACATTATTGTAGCAATTATCTTCTTGATCTGTGATATAAGGTAAGTAAATATTGCAAATGTTCCACTGTGATACATGGTAAGTAAATATTGCAAATGTTCCAAAATTCATACTTACAATTTGAAACACGACACTGAATGTAATGAATCTAAAGTACAGAACAAGTATCTTCAAACTATTTGTTGACCATGCCACAGATAAAACATCATATAATGGCGCAAATTGAGCCTGACAATAAACAACAATATTGAGTTTAATATTTGAAGCATACACTCACTGCATTACCACTGATATTGCAAGTACGTCCGTACTATAGGATGTCTGATACGGCTTTCCGTAGTTTTTCGATCATCCGGCGCAGGGGAGCTGACATACCCCGCTGCAGGAGCTGATCGCCTCGAGGCAGAGGGCCCGCTGCCGGCTATGGGAGTCAAGATCATCCCATCAATGGAGGGCTCGAGGCCCCCATCCTCAGGAGAGCAAAGGGAAGAGATTGAACTTTTCTTTCGCCTTCCATCACAGAGAGGAATGTGGAGGAGTCTCTGTGATAGATGTTTATGTTAAAATGTGTTTTGTGTGTTTCATTGCTTTTTATTTGTATGACTGAAATTCCTCGTATGTTGCAAAACATACTCGGCTAATAAAGTATTATTGTGATTGTGATTGATTCATGACCCTCATTAAATTAGAACAGAATAGTACAGCATAGAAATGGGCCCTTTGGCCCACAACGTTTGTGCCAAACATGATGCAGAGTTAAATTGATCTCATCTGCCCGCACATGATCCATAACCTTCGATTCCCAGCACTTCCATGTGCCTATCCACTCTTGTATCTGCCTCCACTAACACCCTTGGCAATGCATTCCAGGCCCCCACCACTCTGTAAAAAAAAACGTGCCCCCTCTTACTTTTTAGCGATGGCCTCTAGTGTTGGACAATCATTGTTAATCTGTGTAATCATTGCCTGCACATTGTTTGATTGGTGAACATTAGATTTTGCAATTGAAACAAAAAAGTTGATAGAAATCTTACATCTAATTCTCTGTCGAGGGTCTATGTTACAATATCCTTATTTAACTGTGAAATATTTTGGGGAAAAACAGATGCCATGTGCAAGTTATATATGGTGGGGGTTGGGAGATAGGGATTTAAAAGTCAAGGGAAGATAAACCTCTGCAAAACAACATTTGTCTGCTGATGCAGCAAGTTCTAAAACTCTCCTCACTTTCAAAAGAGGTTGCTGGTTGAGTAGAGATAATAATTTAAAAGGTAGGCAAGTAACATTAAAAAAAGGCAAACTGCACCACTAGACTAGCTTTCATCACCTCAAGGAGGATAAAAATTGTTTATATACCTTTTTATTAACTAGCTGTAGGATTTGACATTGTTGCATCTCTTAGAAAATCAGATAGCTACTACTGATTGAGGACAGCTCACATACAACAGTCGGAAAACTTTACATAATTTAAATGCATTGTTGCATTTGTGGTTCCTTGAAATCATCAGCTTCATTTATTTTCTTGCAAGGAACCACTAAGAAATTGATTTTCTTAGAGAGCTTCTACCAAAACAATCTGTATGGACTGGAGGCATGGAGCATCCAGTGCATCAGGACTCTGATGGAGGGCAACATACACAGTACCAATGAGGAGGTGTTTGGATTTTCTATCAAGAGAAAAATCAGGTCGAGTTTAATGAGAATGCCTGTGATGTGCAAGCATTGACCATTCATGAAATGAAAATGCAGAAATTTGCTGATAACCACAAACTCTCACTGGGACTAAGAATGGAAGTGAACTTACTAATGCTTACGATGGTAATACTGGAGAAATTCTAGGAATTTTAGTCATAAATTCACAAGCTAATATCCCACAGCTAGGAAGAGAAAAACATATCAGAGGACTTCAAAGACGCTCTAAATGCAAGTATCTTCAAAAAAGGAGACAAATCTGCAGTAGGTATACCAGAGTGGTCTCCATTTTCTGCCAAAGTCAACACCAACTGCTCCCTACAACGGTCTGCTCCCAATGATATTGTCTGACAGTGGATCTGCAGTTATGCACAAAGATCTTTGGTTATGCAGCTACATTATGCAAACAGTACTTTCGTGTGCAGAGTTTCAAATCATCATTGGTTCATTCACTGAAACACGGGACAATGGGCCTTACCCTTGACTTCTGCAAAACAAAAAAAAAGTCCTGCCAACCGTCCCCGGCTGTTCAACAACTCTCCTCTACAGTAAAAGGACACAACATAATCCATTTCTCAACGAAGGCAGACATCAAATATAAAATCTTCCATCACCTCCAGTACCAGCAGTTTTTAGTTGTTTCAGGAAAAGTGTGAAGGTCAAGACCAGGAATATCAAAGTGACAGGTCACTCAAACTTTTAAATGATACGTTTATAAAATTCAAATCACATTTATCCTCCCACAAAAATAGACCGATTGTAATATTTGCAAAATCCCTAAACACGTGACAGGTACTGTCACGATATACAATGATGCAACTACCTCAACGCACTCGGAATCGCAGCAAATTGAAACACGGAAGCTGCTGACTTTAGCAGAAAACAAACAAGTCACTTCGTCTAACTTCCAACACAGTTAAAAAAGTTAAGTTTTATTTTATCTTACCGTAAATCCCGACTGACTTCGGAAATTTGACAAACTGATCATGGAAACATTGATTCGATCGATTCCGATCCCAGCTCCAGTGTCAGGTTTTCTTCACGACCAGAGGTTTTTCCCTTTTCACCTGGATTTTTCTCCGTGTTTTAACGCCCTTGGAAAGATGAGCTGTTTCTTTGCCTAGTCGGCTCTGCTCTCTGACTTGTGACAGTCAGAACGAAAGTGTTTTATTCCCTTTTGAGCACCCAGATAGAGGATGTGAGAGATCCAACCTCACTTCCCGAGTTTCAAACTGAGCTATAACAATCTGACCGTAAAATGACGCCGATCTTACAGCTGTTCCTTGCGTAATCCCCACCCTTCCGGGTTCTTGAGCCAGGCTCGGCCAAAACAGGTGAGAAATCACCTGGGAGGGAGAAAACACAGAGACCGGGGCAGAATTCGGAAGCCGGGCAGTCATGGGAAAGCGGTCACGTTTTCCCCAAAGCAGTTTATTTACAGCAGGTCGCTAATCACCCAACTTGGAAATAATGCTTTCAGAAAAGGCAATGTGTGTGAGAGAGAAAGAGGAACATTCAAAAAAGTTACAACGTCTTAGCCGGAGCTAGGTTAAGTTAGCCTTAGTAGGAAATACAAAATCACCCATGCCAGAATAATAATCCATTACCAGAGTCCCCAAATAGCCCCTTCATTGCCCAACTGGGGGGGGGGGGGGGGGGGTCTGATAGGCACTAGGCACAATATCTAGGCACAAGGCAACAGATAATTGCTCTGGCATCGGTCATTTTGTATTCCCCAAGGTGTGATTGATCATTTAAAGCAAACATTTAGCCAGATGGCAAATATGTGCTCAAAAATTGACATTTTGGTCCCAAGCTAATTTGTATATGACCCAATGTATTTTTAAAATTTATTATTAATGTACTTGTGTAAGGACTGATTCATTAAAGAATAACAGAGGCAAATGTTAACCCTACCCCTAAGAAAAATTACTTTCATTATGTTACATAGTTACATTAAACCCTTAAATTCGAAAGATATTAATTCCAAATTGTGCAACATATTATGTACTTTAATTTGTTTACCTGAGAATAATTCTGAAGAGAAAACTGGGTCTACTGTTACTCAGATCTTAGATATGGCCATTTCAAAACAAACAGAATGCACCAAAAGCAGTCTGAAGTTGTCATTAACAAAATTGGCAAAAAGTGAACAGCTGAATGAGAAAATTTGCAATGAGAAAAAAATTTGTTCGATAACTGTTTCTAAGTTTTATATACATTTTAATATAAATGATATGTTCCCGATGTTGGAGAAGTCCAGAACAAGGGGTCACAGTCTAAGGATAAGGGGGAATTCCTTTAGGACCGAGATGAAGAAAACATTTTTCACACAGAGAGTGATGAGTCTCTGGAATTATCTGCCACAGAAGGTAGTTGAGGCCAATTCATTGGCTATATTTAAGAGGGAGTTAGATGTGGCCCTTGTGGCTAAAGGGATCAGGGGGTATGGAGAGAAGGCAGATACAGGATACTGAGTTGGATGATCAGCCATGATCATATTGAATGGCGGTGCAGGCTCGAAGGGCCGAATGGCCTACTCCTGCACCTATTTTCTATGTTTCACAACCATGTGGAAAATTTAGTGGGTTGCGCATCGAGATGTTAAGAAAAATCACAAATATGTCCCCAAATGCTAATTTTTGCATTTCTTTCTAGCTCATTCCGTGCTATGATTTCCTGGTAGCGTAATGGAATGGTAAATCATCATTACAATTTCCAGGACCCCCCATGTACATTGTCTTACTACTAGTACTAGCTAGGTTTGGTCATTTGCCCAGGATAATATTAGCCTGAACTGTACTAAAAGGCTTTTAATGGGAGAACAATGTGGACTAAAAATACTCTCCTTCAAAGCTTGTTCCTCCATTTGAATGCAGAAAACTTTAAAAATCTAGGTTATCAAAGTATTTTTTCATTAGTTTAGTTCAGGGTGGTAAACCTAACAAACATAAATAACAAATTACCAGTTTATAAATCACTAAAAAATTAACATTATTGTAGCAATTATCTTCTTGATCTGTGATATAAGGTAAGTAAATATTGCAAATGTTCCACTGTGATACATGGTAAGTAAATATTGCAAATGTTCCAAAATTCATACTTACAATTCTAAACACGAGACTGAATGTAATGAATCTAAAGTACAGAACAAGTACCGTCAAACTATTTGTTGACCATGCCACAGATAAAACATCATATAATGGCGCAAATTGAGCCTGACAATAAACAACAATATTGAGTTTAATATTTGAAGCATACACTCACTGCATCACCACTGATATTGCAAGTACGTCCATACTATAGGATGTCTGATACGGATTTCCGTAGTTTTTCTGAAAGATGGGAGATGACTCTGTAAGCTTATCAAATTAAAGTCCATACCTATTTTAGATAAATCACCATTAAATAACATAATATTCCAGTTTAAATTGTACTCAGGCCTATATAACATTGTCTATTGCACATATTCCACAGGGCTTTTAGATGCACTTGCTGATACCTGATCCTAACCACGTGTCAATCATTGTACCTCTCTGCAAGCCATGTGCTCTGGGCATGCATTGCCCCATGGCATTGGTTTTAACTGAAATTATCAACTGAACACTATAACTGAATCATGCATGATAT